>CM033642.1:216966834-217249198 GCA_019512145.1 Engystomops pustulosus
TAGCTTCTCACCAGTGTCTCTCTGTACAGGAAGAACGGTGGCAGGAGGACCTCCAAAGACATTGCAATTCTGTCAGAACCTTCTCACTTTTCCCGCAGTTCCAAACAGCCAATGAAGTGTCACTTTAAAATAGCGCTGAGAGCAGCATCTCTTTAGTTGTCTGGGACTGCAGGTGGATTTGGTCCTATTTGGTGAACGCTGTCCTGGAGCAATAGTCTAAGTGCCTACAGAAATGCCTCTGAGTGGCACCTCTGGCACCCGTGCCAAAGGTTTGCCACCACTGCCCTAGCTTGTTCTGGCAGCCTCCAGAGAGTGAATCCTTTTTACCATCAACCTCCTGTTGATTAATTAGTTAAAATTGTTTCTCATGATTGGACAAAGTGTTAAGGAGTCCATGAATATTTAAAAAGTTTCTTTGTTTCCAAGTCCTGATGCAGCAATAGGGTGAGGAAGAGAAGGGGGTGAGGAGGAGATGGCCAAATGCCTTTTGAAGTCATCACAGAACAGTTTTCAGGTCAACGTTTTTCAAGCTGTAAAGATCTCCAGGACGTTGTAAAAGCTACCTGGGCACTTCAAGGGATACTAATTGCCCTATTGTTCAATAATTCTACACATTTAATATAAATATTTCCATGATACATCTAGTCACAAACTACTAAACAGTAAGACTGGCAGTAATAATGTTACAGCTAAATGTTTCTAGCACATGTTAAGGAGAAAATGTTTGACCTGTGGAAACGGACCTATGTGATCATATGTGATCTGGTCCCAAACATAGACCAAACACAGTGCAGTAGACGGGAGTCCTTGTATCATACAGGGAAAATGATGCAAGGAATTCCTATCTGCTGGCCATACAGCAAAAAATGTTATTTCAATATACCTTATATACTCGAGTATAAGCCTAGTTTTTCAGCACAAAAAAATGTGCTGAAAACCCAAACTCGGCTTATACTCGAGTAAAATGTGCTGAAAACCCAAACTCGGCTTATACTCGAGTAAAAAATATATAGGTTTTACCATGTTTTTGTGGTAAAATTAGGGGCCTCGGCTTATACTTGGGTCGGCTTATACTCGAGTATATACGGTAATTGTGCCAGAAATGTGTCATGCTACTGAATGCTACTGAAATTAGTATTTTTTTTTTATTTGGTGATGTCTATGCTATATTTTCTGTTTGAGAAAAGTGACTGAGGTGTATAACTTTAATTTGGTATACAGATCAACATGGGAATAGAATGTAGAAAGTCACATGTCTGTGATCCAGCCTTACAAAAATGATATACCCCTATGCAATCTGTGAACAATTTACAGTTGAATGGATCCTAACTGCAGGATTGGATCGTCAATGAAATTTACAGTTGAATGGATCCTAACTGCAGGATTGGATCGTCAATGACTGATCATTTGGTGCTAAATCTCAAACCCTTTCCCAAATTAGATGTTCAGTTCGACATAAGCAGTTGGCTCTGTGCTCTGTGAAGTAGCCATAAGCGTAGCTGAGGCTCACATAGAAGTTAGAGGTTTTCTGAGTTTAATCAAAAAGTGTAACCGGTGGTGGGAGGGGGTATAAGAAAACAGAGAAGAGTTTATCCTTACCTGCGACATTTCCCGTCGTACCTCTGTTTTTTTGTTTTTTTTTTTTACAGAGGCAGGGCAAGCCGACCAGACCAGGTCAGCGTGCCCTGCCTCTGAGAACAAGCAGAGGTATGACAGATGATGGCGCAGGTAACTATAAGCTCTTATTTGTTTTCTTACCCCTCCCTCAGGATGGTTCTATATTTGAGAACACATTCTCTAATTGACTGTTATAAACAAAAATGCAGAATTTCATTGTGTCCTGCTGTTCACAGTTTCAGTTACCCCTAGATCCGTCCCTGTAACTGCAGACTTAGGGTCGGGTGGCCGCCATCTTGGATTTCTGTGTGAGATCGTGCAGATGAGATTTCTGTGTCCTGTGCCTGTAGCCACGCCCCTTGCAGTCCTAGCACGGAGCTCACAGACACTGATTAACTTCCTGGCAGGTGATTGCGAGGAGAGACAAGCTGTAAACTACAAGCTACAAGTAGATAAGTGTTCTGGGGGAAGGGGAATGCAGGCACATCTGAGAACACAGATGTAGCTTTGCTGTTTGTGTAATCTAATGGATCTCATGCATCTCTGATCTGTCCCATCTCTCTTTATGTGCTAGTGTGTTAGTACAATGTCAGAAGCCAGAAGTGTATATACACCTGTACCCTGATAATCTAACCATATTGTCACCCCACAGAACTAGATGAATACGACAGTAATGTGTCTGCTTAGAGACCATAGGATTTTGCACTGAGCACCTTAGAGAGTGATAGGAGCTAAAACTGCAATAAAACGGAGTAAAATTGTATAGTAAGGGGTTTTTTAAAATTAAATTTTATTAATTTTACAATATGAGGAGGTAACAAAAAAACATATAATTGAAATCACCAACCTGCAGGAGAATACAACAATGTTAACAACATACTCAATACAAGGTGAACTAGACATTCTCCCTGCCCCAAGAGGATAGTAAATAGAACAGTAAAGTCACAAAAATATACTACTACTTTTATTTATATTTTTGATCCACCCCTCACCCCATACGACTGGTGACCCCTGCCTACATAAATACCCATAGTCCTCATTCCTTTTCTCGCATATAATTTAACGTATTTCCATAAACTACAAAAATCCTTTTTTTTTTCTGTATACATATAAGACTCACTCGTGAACTAGACATTCTCCCTGCCCCAAGAGGATAGTAAATAGAACAGTAAAGTCACAAAAATATACTACTACTTTTATTTATATTTTTGATCCACCCCTCATCCCATACGACTGGTGACCCCTGCCTACATAAATACCCATAGTCATCATTCCTTTTCTCGCATATAATTTAACGTATTTCCATTAACTACAAAAATCCTTTTTTTTTTCTGTATACATATAAGACTCACTCAACTACAAAAATCCTTTTTTTTTTCTGTATACATATAAGACTCACTCAATAGCATGCATTCCACTTTTCTTTTCCACATTTGGATCCCAGGCGTATCTTTATCTTTCCATTTTTATATAGAATCCCTTTACGCTCCATTAGTAAATCTTTCATTGCGTCTCGTATAGCTTTTCTTGGGCCCACTACTCCTATTTTAGTTCCGAGTATACAGTTTTTTGCTTCCAATGGTACTATACACCCATTTCACTCTATTATGTCTTCCCAATATCCTCTCAATTTTGGACACCTCCACATTATGTAAATTAAATCAGCATCCACAAGTTCACACCTGGGACATTTCTCTTTTTTCTGACCTCCGAACCTTTTCAATATTTTTGGAGTATAATGGACCCTATGTGTCAAGAAAATTTGAGACCCCATATATCAGGGGTCAGGAACCTTTTTGGCTGAGAGAGCCATAAGCGCCACATATTTTAAAATATAATTCTGCGAGAGCCGTACAATGGGGCTTATTTACTGAGGGTCCCGCGGCCGCATTTTTGTCGGGGATCACGCCACCCCCCTCAGAACATTATAATACACACGCCACCTGCCGCAGAACATTATAATACACACGCCACCCCCCCCCCCCCGCAGAACATTATTATACACACGCCACCCCCCGCAGAACATTATTATACACACGCCACCCCCCGCAGAACATCCCAATACACATTTGTTAAAGTGTCTGCGCCAGTTTTATGTGGCGGCTGCTCTGTGTCCCACAAGACTGCTAGACTGCTGTTACTGCTAAGCCGGACCATGCGCCACATTTATTACTGACGTGCACCACAATTTTGTCTTAGGTCCTAGCTATTTTGTATCTCAGCTGCTGTAGAACCTCACATTAATGTAGAAATGCAGTGGTGGGGGAAGATATGAGGGGATGATGCAGAGCGGTGTGTAAGGGACACTTAGGAGCTTCATAGCTGCTCCTGCACACAGGACACTAAGGGGTTAGTGCAGAGTGTGAGGAGACACTGGGGGGGAGGGAGCACTTATCTGTGGCTGATCCCCGCTGCTGACTCCTTCTCCTCAGGTGCTGGATGTCTCCTCAGTATGCAGCTCTCTGGTCTCCTCTGTCTGAATCTCAGCCCCGGGATTGGCTGCAGGCAGACAGTCTCCTCCCCTCCCTCTCTCACACACGGAGGAGACTGCTGCAGGGAGGGAGAGAGAGGCGCCGCCCCTGAATTAACCCCGCGGACCCTGCGCTGCTCTGCCGATTACATCCAGGGGCATTACTACAGCCAGGGGCACAACAGGAGCCAGATATGGGCCCCTCGTCTTGACAGGCAGCGTAGCAGATGCCACGGCTGTAGTAATGCCCCTGGATAGGAGCCCCGGCTCTTTTGATGGCCGCATCTGGCTCGCGAGCCATAGGTTCCCGACCCCTGCCATATATGATAAGTTTTTTTGTGGTGCATTTAATCATACCCAGGGAGTCATCCCACTCCTCTTCTGATAGACCTGGGATATCTTTTTCCCATTTTTCATAGCAGTATGGGGCATTTCTTATTAATATTCTACTATCTAGTACTTTGCATAGTTAACCTTCGACTTATTTTGTGCTCTTATTACATAAAGGAGAGGATGTTGTACTTCCTTAAAATCAATGCGTCATTAGCTAGGGTTGAAGGCACACCCAAGTTGGGCACACTGCAGCCAGTCTCCCTTTCCAGTCCCAAATTGTGAAGACAATTCCTCTGTTTTTAACCTATTATTTCCCACTATTTAAAATACAAATTTCACCCCCTTTTCCCACAAAAACATTAACCCCTAACTTTCCATTTTTAAGGTAAATAATGAATAGTGCTCCTTAAAGAGGACCTGTCACCTAATTTATCGGCACTAGGAGCTGCTTACTAAAGTAAGCTCCTAGTGCTTGATCAAACGCCGCAGTGTTAGAGTGATTGTATTACCGGAAACCTCCGGTAACGCTATCAAACACTGCGGCGGGGTACAGTGTAATTGTCGGACCGCTCACACAGCTGTCCGACGTATTCATGAGGGGGTGTGGCTAGGGGCGGTGACTGCTGCCTAGCGTGCGGCAGTCACTGCCGGCCTATGGAGCGAGCGGGGCGGTCCGGGGAAGAGGCAGCACCTCGGAAATCCCCCTCATGAATACATCGTTTATTAAGCACTTTAGTAAGCAGCTCCTAGTGCCGAAAATTTAGGTGACAGGTCCTCTTTAAATTCTTTTTTTAACCATGACACTTGTCTCCAATAAACTCCATATATTCAAACCTTCATAATAATCATACTTGTGCTTGAGTGTATACATGATTTTACCCATATCACAATCAGTGATATTCTGTAGCTGTGCTGCCACAAAGTATTTACTCAGATCAGGGACAGCCAACCCTCCTTTTTTTTAATTGGTGCATATAACTTATTAACACTTATTCGTGCCCGCTTACCTGCCCATATCAAATCCCTTACTACCTTTTCTAGTGACCTAATCTCTTATTTTGATATTACTAATGGGCTATTTTGCTAAACAAAGAGGGCCTGTGGCAATATCACCATTTTGCATAGAACCAGCCTTGCTGCCATTCATAGATTCAACTTTTTCCATATGCCCACCTTATGTCTAATTTTGGTCAGCATAGGCGTGAAGTTTAGATTCCTATACTCATTCATATCTCTACTGATCAGAAAACCCAAGTATCTCATTTCTGACATCTTTTTCAACTTGCCAGGGTTTTGTATTTCCTCAGCTGGGGAATCTAGCAAGAGGTGTGAGGACTTACCCCAATTGATCCTTATGCCCTACATTCTTCCATGATCTTCCATCAGGTCAACAACTGATTGAAGCATTGAGACTGAATGATCCAAGAATAGCAGCATGTCGTCCGCATATAACTGCAGCCTATCCTCATTTGAATCTCTAACAAACCCCCTTCTCAGGTTACTTTCTCTTAGATAACATGCCAAGGGTTCCAGCGCCACCACAAATAAAAAAGGCGACACCGGGCACCCGTGCCTTGTCCCCCTGTATAAGCTCAGTGGCTCCGAGGCCCTGCCATTGATACTTACCCTGGCAGAGGCCCCTCTATATAAGATTTTAACCCAGTTGATATATTGAGGACCAAATCCCATCCTACTCAGCACCCAAATGCTTTGACCGCATCAAGTGAGACCAACATTCTCCTGCCTCTAACTTTGCATGGTGTCTGTAAATCCCACCATGTGTTTAATATATTGTTACGGACTGATCTCCCTGCCCCAAACCCTGACTGATTTTCGTGTATCACCGATGAACTAACCCTCTGAAGCCTGCTTGCTAAAATTTTCACAACAGCTTGTAGTCAGTATTCAGCAGGGAGATCGGTCTATAAGTCTCCAGTACTTGTGGATTTTTTCCTTCTTTCCGCAGTACAATAATAAGGGCCTCTTTAATGGACTCGGGCAGCGATCCTTTATCTAGGGATAAATTATAAACGCCCAACATACCGGTAGGAGCAACTCAGGGAATTCTAAGTATACCTCATGGGGAATCCCAACTGAGAAATATTCTGACTTTCAGACAGCTTGATAAATCTGCCCCTATGTGTTTTAGAGTAGCATGTGTAACTATGCTTAGAGGGGAATCTCTCCCTCCACACATCATCCCCTGAGGAAGCCCGTTTAGCGGGCGATACGCGTGGGGCATTCCTACCTCCTCCCCCAGGACCCAGATTACTGGTAATATCTTTCAAAATGTTCACAACTTGCACTTTATTGCTAAACTTTGCACTTGAGTTTCTGTATGAATTCACTATGCACTTTAATTGACATGTGATACGCTATACGATTGAATGTAATTTTCTATACAAGATACGCTCAAGTTTGATTAAGCACATACATTTATATATAAATTTTTGTATAATCATGAATTTGGTGATACCTGAGTGTACACCTGGGGGACCTGAGTTTTAACCCATTTGTGGCTTTTAATTGTTTTTACTCTTGTATTGTTATGTCTAAATAAAATCTATATTCAGAATATTACATCTGTTCTTTTTTCTTTAAACTGAAAATACCAATTTCCAGGAGCAACAGTGGTTTGTCCGAAGCCTACCCGCTATTGTCCCGTATTTCTTTTTACACGTACCACTGCGGACCAAGGCGGAACGAAAAGAGCTGTGACTCAGTTTTCCGAGTCGGAAGGAAAAGAGACCTGCACAGCCGCACGCTGCACGCCGCAAGTGGAGGATCGGGACTGACGAATACATCGCACAGAAGAATACCTGGAGAATGTGATGACCCTATTTTATTCACCTTGTCTTCATTTAACTTAAGGTACTGTCCATTGGTTATACCTCCGCATCCATGCAGGTATCTAAATGACGTAGATGCAGAGGAAAAACCCATAGACTTCTTTGACTATAAGGAACATTGGACCGCCATTCCTTCCCTTTCCTCTTTGCGCCGTTATTTAGTAGGCAATTGTGTTGAATCCCTTTTCCAATTACTGTTAAGATTTATTCAGTGTTAGTTGGTTAATTAGTTATAGGAGCCAGGCCATTCTAGAGCGGACATACATCAGTTCAAGTTCAGCAAAGGCAAGGTTGGCTGGTTGATTAATTACAGGAGCATAACCGCATAGTTGATAAGTAAGTGCCTCATATTAATGGAGTTAGTCAAGTTGCCATATAGCACCATCAGAAAATAGCAAACCAAACAATGGGTGGAGAATAATTCAGGATTTTACCACTCCAGCACCAAATAGATCATGCAGATGCGCTTTTAACTCTTAATTGTAGTAAGAGAAACGACCATCCTTAGCACATCCCAGAGATTTAGACTCATCAGCAGGCAGCTTCATTCTCAATGTGTGGCACGCTGGCTTGACCTCGGCGATTCAGCTGAGGTGGGGGCACCATGTATGTATACATGGCACCCCCCCACCAGACTCCCGAATCCAGTTTCAGCCCTGGTCTGACCTCCAGCAGTAATCTCACGCCACAGTGCGACATCCGTCTCTCCTCCGCATATCGTCCTCCACACTGCCGAGCTACATCAAGATCTTTGCACAAAGAGCCCGGGCTTTGTGTACAAGCGCTCACATAGATTCGGAGCTGAAATGGCGACTACACACTTTTCCCGGCGCCTGGACTACCAAGTCCAGGCTAGCAGAGAGGCCCCTGGACTGCTCTCACCCCAGCGTCGCAGCTACACCTGTCATGCTCCAACCCCCTCCTTAAAGTAAGGGGTTAAGATGATCTTTATTGTGTTACCATCACTAGGGGATTGAAATGTGAGAATTTTCTTTTAAATATATTCTTTAAGTAAAGCAAAGTAATATTTGACAACTTGGTTAGAAGAAAAATGAAGTCCTTTATAGATTAGACTTGTTCTTGTGTCTTTGTCCTTCCATACCTACTCTGATGGCTTGTCCACTCATATCCAGAGCTTTGTGATGAGGTACAAATTCTAATGACATTAATAGCTAGACTCTTGGAATTATTGAGTAACAAGCTTGTCCATTGCAACTTGCAGTAATATAGCTTTTTAATAGATTTTTTTTTTAACGATCTTTTACAAGCTATCTTCCTGGCATGTGCTTTCCCAATCATTAATATGCCATTAAATTTTAATTACTTACTTGCCAAAATCATCCCAATTACTGTTATATAGAAAAGCCAGAATTGCTTGCCATAGAAACATACAGCCAGAAGAATGGATTACCATCTGCAGAATCGTGTATCTTGCTTAAAGGGCTCTTAATTAGCTTAAAAGCATTTGTGACTCTGTGATTTCGTCTAAATGGTACTCTGAGCTTATTAACCCCTTTTTGACAGTTATGGGTTTGAGCTTTCAAGACCAGGGCAAAGTTTCTCTTTTTTTCTATTCTTTGTCTACCCCTATGTGCACTTTTGTTGTTTGTTTGCTTGTTTGCTAATACTGGGAGCTAAATTGGAGTACATAGGTCTAAAACTGAAGTATAATACAGCAGACAGCTGCCGTGTATGGAGAGGGCTCGTTTTGAGACAGTCCGGGAAGTCTGAAAGAGACTCCTGTCTGTCATGGTGACCTTCAGTGCCCCTCCCCCTGATGATGTCACATTTGTATTTTTATGCCACCACATGGGAGAAGAAAGTTAGACAATCTTAAACCAGCCCAGATTTATCTTTCTAACATTAGGCATTTTTCTTAAATAAATTTGGGGCAGCTCGTCTTACCCTGTTGCCAAGTGTGGTCATGTGACCTGACTTATACATGACCTATGCCCCAAACACTACATATAGATCGTCTTACTCAGCACAGTCTCAATTTTAGAAACTTTTAGTAAATCTGCCCTAAACTATAAAATCTGCTTGGCAGCTTGGATATTTCAATAAAGCCTTTGTTGCTTTGTTCATTTCTTAAACAATTCAGATGTTACTATTAAGCTGTATTTTTTTCTTTAGAAAGCACTTGTCTCCACCTGTCCATATATGAGAGTTTATTAAAAGATAATAAAAACTAGCGAGAACAAGTGCCCTCCTGCTCTTCTAGTTGACCTTTGTAGTGTAGATGCTAAATGTCTGTCTACAGTATATTTTTTTTTAGTAGTCTGATGATTAATGTATCAAAAATACAAAAGAACAGTCTGCAGCTGGATAGTCTATTTTTATTAATCTATGGCCATTATTCATTTTGTCTGCTTTTGATGTTATCATGAAATATATCCCTTTCCCCGCATTCAGAGAACAGATAAGAAGCCAAGCTAAAAATGAAATGACTCGTGTGATAAGCAAAAGCTCTGTGGTCTCTCCAGCCAGAAATATTGTATGAAAACAATGGGGTTTCCAGTCCATAGCAGCATGAATAGTCACATTGGACATTAATGAATTTCCGCCTGTGCCTATAATAAAATGTATGTATACAGTAGGGATGGCTTAATGTGACACAGACCTGAATAATGTTCAGTTTACTGCGTGCTGTCTTTCCATCTTGCTCTTGAAGCAAATTATTTTGGCGTATCTGAAGATAAATTACCCTCTATACAGGAGACCCATTCCAAAAATATCACGCAATTAAACACAAATGCCACGGTTTACAAAAGTTATTTTACTTGGATGTTATTCCTGTAGAGGAATGTCAAAAAGTTAATTAAAAATCTAGAAAGTATTTAGCTCATTTTTTTTTCTTTAAACAAGAACTGGAAAGTGTATAGATTGTAATATAATGGGCAGTGAGTATAGGATAGGTCTCTGATATGGTAACATTTTGGGTATATGTTACTTTTGGTGTACTTATTTATTTATCTATAAATGCACCAGTTTCTTCATAAAGAACATGAGGCTTTATGCCAGTATAGTGGGGTTTGCAAGATGTGCAAAATTTGCTTCTTCTGCCTAGAGCTTGGCAGCAGATTGTGTACTTTGTGAAATGTAATCTGTGTACATGTGGCATCATCGAAATTAGGCCAAGGCTGAGGGAAAAAAACAAGGTTAATATTGAGAAGTGAAAGTAGTTACGTTAAATATTTATGAGATCGTTACAAAACCAAGTAAGAAACGGTCATGTTGTGTACTTGAGCAGATGAATTTGAGCCTGTTACACCTTGTACAGCTCATTCATTCCAATTCACCACCCAAATCAATTTATGTGGCAAATGAACAAAATTTGGATTAAGACCCAGAAACCAGATTTATTCTCATGAACATTATTTACAAATTAAAAGAAACTTTGCTCTTATTAAATTACCAATCACTGCGATCACACTAGTGCAAATGTTGAGGTAATTTTGGCTTGCACCATGTCTTGTGTAGACCTCTGCAGATGATGATAAAGGAGGTCAATGAACACAGACAGGATTCTGGCGCTGGAACAAACCATGTTCTTCAGCACAAGTTGTCCTTATCTTAGCATATTTTAGGTTGTTATTTTGCTGTAGTATAAAATCAAACCAATTAGATTGGGTTACTATAGGGATGAATGTAAACAAGGGTGTTGTGGTAAACTTTGGGTCCATAATGTCTTCAGACTTTAGATAGTAACTGATAAACCCCAGTATCGAATTCAGTCATTACACTAGGGAGGGGTACACTAGATAGCCTCCCAATTTACAACATAAATTCCTCCCAACTATCCAAATTTACACACTCACCCATACAAAAGCTGCCAAAATAATTTACTTATACTAAGAAGGCCGTAGCCACCTCGTTCACACAACTTATGCTGGTAAATCACACAGAGCCTACAATAATTAAATATGCTGTACTATAAGATACTTGGTATCATAAATCTCTTCAGAAACTTCAGATTCTCTAAGGCTACAAGCAAAAACTTAGTAAGTGTAAAATTTAAAAAAACAAAAAAAGTACAGTGCACACATAAAATATACACTTGCCAGGTAAAAAAGGTTATAAAATAACATACATACGATACATACAAACAGTTCTAAAAAAAAAAGAATTAAAAAAAAACAAATAGCCTTAGTAATGAAGTAGCTCTTGTTATTTGCGCCATTGGGGTGTCAGCAGATGTTCTGGGCAGTCTATCCATGTAAAATCAATTCCCCAAAAGACTAACTAAGGGGGAACCCTGGATTCACTAGTTTAAATCCATTAGGTTTTTGCTCCTACACCCTGACTGTGATGTCACTGAAAGGGGGAGGTTCACATTGTCCCTCCCTTCAATGAGGTACACTTTAGGTAGATGGTTTTATGAAAACCCCATTACTTTTTATTGTAGGATGTCATAACTGTGCCATTGCCTCCAATCATCTGGGTATCTCATCATCTCTTAACCCATACCAAACTTGGGGTAGCTAGACTTAAAGCCAGGGGTGTTCTGTGATTTGACACAGTTCTTGCATATCTAAATTCTTGAAATTTAAGAGGACAGATACAGCAAAACCCCTTAACCCTATCCCGGAAATGGGGAATCGCAACCATGAATTATGTTTGTTATTTCACAAATATAATTTCCGTAAATCTTCGAAGGGAACTAAACCCCACCAGGCTTGTTGCTTTGAGCCCTGTAACAAGACACAAGGGCTAGAGAGGTGTGGAAATAGCTGATACCTTTTATCAGGCTCCTTTTTGATGTTGATGTCCTTTTTGGTATAGGCATTTGTCTCTACTCATGTTCTAAATGTAGTTTAAATGGGCAAATGAAGTTTTGAGGTAGAAAGGGTGAGTGTACAAGTGAGTGGAAGACTGGCTATCATTAGAAATGTAAATTAAACTAAGACTGTGGGGGCTTTTTCATACTTATACCACAGTCTCCAAGACCGGCCCCAGACCACCAATCCTCTACAACACTCAGTTGTGGGATGAATGAAAGCAGGAGGCATGAGTTCACCTATTGCATGAGGAATATGTCTTAGCCTCTTGACTCCAAATACCTCAAACTTTTCTTTGTATGAAGAACCTTATTCCACTGACTTTATAGCCTAAAGTAGACTCTTACTAATTCCTAATGCAATAGAAACCCATCTAGCTACATGTTACAGATACAATATCAGAAGGAGTCTTATTGCTGGTCACATGACATCTGAGGAACAGAATCGATATAATAACTGTCCATTGCAGTCAAAAGAATCAACATTTTTGTTAATGTTGGAACTGTAAATGAGTACATGTCAAGCTGGCAGTCAATTGACCCTTTCTTTTAATCCCCCTTTATCTGCCTCTTTCTATTACACATAAAAAGATGGAAATAAATATTTCTTTAAAAAAATAATTTAGATAGAACAACAGAATACAGTATTATATAAGCGCTAAAAGTGTTTCCCACCTACAGAGGCTCCGTTAATAAACTATTGTGAAACCGTGACTGTCACACTGTTTCCGATAATTACCTTGCAGCGGCATACTGTAAATAGTCTAATTTTTCTTATTTATTTTTGATGGCCATGTCAAACGTACTTTCTAGTCATCATAATTTCCTAAACATTACTTTATTATCTAAGTAAAAGAAATCTCTGTTTTAAATTACATTTAACACATTTTGGCTTTTGTTTGTTGTCTAACGTGGTCAAGATGAAAGCTGTTTAAAGTCAATAAAGTTGTTAAAGGCGATGTCCTAAGTGAAATCAATCTACCAACTTTCCAACTTTGTGCTAATACTAAGAAGGATGGCACCCTGCAAAAAAAAGGCAATAGGAGAGGGAACTAGAGCACTTTTCAAGTATTCTGGTGCAAGGGAGAGGTTAGAGAGGTACACATCGATGGCTTTGACAGGCTGGGGGCAGCACAGGGATTAGGACCACAGGTGCGCTGCACTTAGGGCTCAGGATGGGAAACACTAGAGAGATGTTTTCTGAGGGTGCACATGGTATGGGGGAATGGCAAGGCAGCACATGGTAGATACCTCTGATGAGCAAAGAACTTATGTAATGCTGCCCCCTTAAGGATAGATTAATCTGCTGTCCAAGTCAGAAGTCTGACCTCTTGGCAGGTAAGGCACTGCTGATTCTTGGATTATTTGGAGCAAGCGCTCCCCACGTGCTCAACATTGCCAGCGCCCCGAACGGTGGCTCGTCCCACCTGGTGCTAGAAACAGCCCTGACACAACTAGTACAAGATACTAAATTAGTCGTCCCAGCACCCTTCTTAATGGGTGGCTCAAAAGTTAGGATCTCATTGACCAACTTGAAGAACTAGCTACATTCAGCTTAATTTTAGTACATTGGATATGTTTTAGAAAACAAAGCTTCACACCTCTGCTGACCACTTAACACACTTTAAGTCAATCTTTTACATCAACGCAAACTCATAACAAGCAAGACCTACAAGAATTAACTATAAAAGTTTTTATGACTTGACATGTCTTCCTCCTTCAGATTTACTTTGGACAACACTGCTACTCGTATTACCATGTCTGAATGTGGTGCTGGAAGCACCAGCATCAGATAGATGACGAAAATGCTATTGAAGGTCATAGTTGATTTGAAAAAAAACTTTTCCATAATGACAGCCTGTTCTGGGGACACATTTTTATTATAACTACTTTATGTTTTTTTGCAGTCTGTATGTTTTAATGTAGCCTGACATTGAGGCAGGTCATACTAATTTATATACTTAGCATTTTCTTTTGAAGGAACAAGGATTTGACTTTTATAGGATTTTTTTTTCTCTCCATTGTGAACTTGATTTGAACTGTAATGTCTTTGAAGCTTAGAATAAGGTTGTGAATCTGTCTATTTGTGAGACATGTACGCACTAATGATCAGAGCAGATTTGACAATGACTTTAGTATCACTGACCGGATTCAGCATTGTGAACATGTCACCTATTACTTTATCCTGGAAACCTGATGATTGTATTAAAATAAAGATCTTTCCAGAACCCTAGTTGTTGCTGGAGATGTGGTGGCGAAGAGGACACAATGCTGCGCATATGGTGGAGTTGTCCGTTGATGGCAAGACATTACTCGACTTTATAATTCTCTCACTCATTCTACTATTATGCTGTCACCAGAACAGACTTTGCTTTCGGTCCTTCCTGGTCCAATTTCTAAAATTCTCTGTTGCTCAGCTTCACACAAATTGGTAGTCATTAATGTTAAATGAACACTTTCAATAGAGTATCTATGGCTATAAGGAAACTACATTTACATCGAGCAGAAATGTGATATCAGTTTAAGGCCTCATGCACCCAACCATTTGGAGGTCTGTTATCTGGTGCCCAATAGAGGTCTTTGGGGTGATCACACTGTGTCTCATCGCAACTCGCTGTGACTGAGAACAGCCAAGCCGCAAAATATAGGACATGTCTACCCATCTTCTGCACCCTGTCGTGTGCTACACCCAGTGTCGTGTGCACAAAACATTATGGGCACCTTCCAGCAGCACTATTCAAATCTAATTGTTTCCCATTCGATATAGAGAAAATAATGGTCCTTTTAGTTTGAATTAGTCAAAAAAGATGCCTTGCAGCAACAAGTGTGGTTTCACAAAGCTGTACTTATCCTGGGGGTACTAAGGTGCCTCACTAAGAAACCACACATGGATTTTTTGGGGGGTCTGTACCACCACAGTGGATCTAAACTTTCAAGGTTCACAAATTTATAATTTACTTGTTTATTTAGAATTCTTTAACATTCTCTAATTTGGGGGTGATAACAGGGGTAGTGCAGGAACATGAGGGGCCTTATCTTATTATTATATAGTGTGCTACTAGATTGGAAGATCAAATTGCTGGGGATGATGATGAGTGGGGGGGAGGTGTTGGAGATTTTGGCCACATTGTCATTGAATGTAGCACAGCGAAGGTCACAGTTATTTCTTGTCCACAAAGTGTATTGAACACCAGTGCTGCTGTGGAAAATGAGAATTAGGAGAAACGCTTGTTGTCTGCGCTGTGCGGAAGATGAGGCAGATGACATGCATGTTCTTGACATGTCTGGCTCTAGTTCCCTTGTGGGAGAAAGCAATATGGTTGGTAAAAAGGTGTTTGGAACAAGGTTTTTGGCTGGTCCCAAGATTTGTATACTGAGTTGTGTGGGGGACTAGATATTCCACAGGCGGAACAGTTGGCTTTAGCTAAGGTTCTCTATCAGGTTCAGAAGGCTATTGCACGACACTGGCTTGATGAGAAGGCATCCGATATAAAAGAGGTGAAAAGAATGACAAATGTGACTATGATTATGGAAATGAAAGTTTATCATAAGCGGGGCTTGTTGATGAAGTTCGAGAAACTGTGGGGTAAATGGATTGACAGTCAGGGGATGGCTTTCCCGGAGCTACTGCAGGACTGGATGCGCTTACGACCTTTTGATTTGTAGGGGTGTGAGATGCAAATGTTGAAGTAGTATATCTAATGGGAGAGATGATAATCAATGCTTATAAGACAGCAGGACTAAAATGTGAGAGGACATGTGTGGCCAGACCACAGGGAGTGGGGTAGGGTGTTGGGGTTGTTCTACAAATGATTGTTGATAATTGATCCAAAATTGTTAAAAAACATGTATGTAAAAAATCCATGTGTATGATGCTCATATGATGATAATAAATGTTACCTGATTTAAAAAAAAAAAGAATTATTTGTCTCTCGTCTGTATATCTGCTCATATCTACCTGTTTTTGGGAAAAGTATATCTGAGATTCTGAGTTTGACTCCACCAAAGGGCAATTTCTTGATAATTTCCATTTGGCACTTTATCTATGGACTGCACCCTCATTAAAGGCTTTGGCAGCATGTATAGTAAAGGAGGGCTTCCATGAGTGACCAGTGATGTTGCAGACATCCAGAGCAGAAGAAACTATGGAGTGGCGAGTACTTGTTATCGGTGCTCACCACTCCTCAGCCCTCCCGTAAAACTGGTGCCGCTCTGCCCTGGGTCCCAATGGTGGTTGTATGTAGTATTATTTCACATCTAATCTAGGGTTTCCCACTGTTTGTCTGATTTGGGGTCTCCATTGCTAATTCTTTTGTCTGCACCGGGCTTTATGTTCTTAATTTTCAACTGCACTGGGGTTATCAGTTCTGCGCACCCCGGTCTACACTTTTATAACATTATACCCATGTTTGATATATTTGGCATATATGGTACACCTGTAGGCAACATCTATAACTCTATTGATTTCAGACAAGTAAAAGTTGGATTGTTTGGAATTTAATAAAACCCCCATAGAAATAGGGTTTCTGTCACACATTTCCGGCTTTCTTTCAAACACATTTGTACTCCTGTGTTCGCATCATTTGCTAAGACTTAATTTGGTGTAATACACAGTTTGATAAATATGCATTGACCATTCCTATTCTTCTGTGTGTAACACAATCTGTTACTTTCTTCTGAATAGCTGAAACGGTGCAGTTCCAAACTGAATTGCTTGCCCTCATTTAGGGGTTGTATACTGGTATTGCTTTTCCTTTTTTCATCTGCCAAAAAATCTATGATTATTTTTTTAGCTGTAGTGTAAAATGGAGCAAAAACTTCACTGCTTCTCGGAAGCTTTTATAAATGTATTTTCTTCTTTCTCAGTGGAATTCTTATTCTGTGATTTGGCTTCAATGAAGTCCATACGGAATTGTGTACAGAATTTCAAAGCAAAGAATCTGGACCTACATGTTCTGGTTAATAACGGTGAGTCATTGCTTTATTTTGAAATTTATTTCTGGATTGCTCTGTTATTGTATGTAATCACCATTTGTATTATTCCATTATTCATATAGTACAGATATTGAGAAAGGTGATGTATCTTTAATACCAATTTATTATAATATTGTAATCTGTGATTTCATAGAAAAAAGGAATTGGAATACAGGCGGTCCCCTGCCTAAGGACACCCAACTTACAGATGACCCCTAGTTACAAACAGACCCCTCTGCCGACTGTGACCTCTGGTGAAGCTCTCTGGATGCTTTACTTTAGTCCCAGGCTGCAGTGATCAGCTGTAAGGTGCCTGTAATGAAGCTTTATTGATAATCCTTGATCCCATTACAGCAAAAAATGGGACAATAAATATTTTTTGGGCTGGAGCTACAATGATAAAATATACAATTCCGACTTGCATACAAATTCAGCTTAACTACAAACCCATGGAACCTATCTTGTATGTAACCTGGGGACTGCCTGAAATTGATCTCAATTAGGATTCGATGCATGAAATGGTCCCCAATATATCTATATGTGTTGATTGAGTTAGATCATTACCTCTCTTTATTAGCTGTCATGCAGTATAAACATAAAATTGTTCTTTGATCACTGTATACGAATGTTGGTTATCACTAAGGCCCCCTGCATAAGGACATACCTGTGGAAATGGTACCACGTGCTGGTCAGATGCCATGTACCGCGCACAATGCAATGGACAAGAGTCCTTCCATCAGAGATTGATATGATGCTAGGAGTCCCTGTCTACTGACCAAACAATAACTTTAACAGTTGTCACAGTGTCAGCCCAGCAGTTCAGCCAGTAGACAGGTACTCCATACATCATAAATCTCTATGATGCAAGCACTCCCATCCACTGCATCCAACTGTGCTTAGTCGATGCAGATGGCCTTAGTAATAGCCAATTAATGGATTAATAATGTCAATCTTGGACAGTTCCTTCAAATTTAATTTCTTCAGATTCTACAGACTTTATATTTTCATATCACATCTTCAACCATTTCATAGATGACATATAAATGGGTTCTAGATGTTGTTCGGCTTTGGATATCTGTTGACTTCACTCATTTGGAGACATTTCAACTTTCTTGATGGTGGTTCCATTCTTTCATTGTTCTTCCTAGAAATGTCTAAGCCGATTGACAATTAGTGATATGGACTCCAATTAGAGCAGACTCTAATAACTTTGAGATGACAAATTCCATATGACATAATTGTACGTCAGCCTTTCTGTATTTCAAATGTCTGTAAGGAAGTATGGAGCGGGCACATCGGCTGAGGCCACTCTATACATAGCTGGCACCAATCTCGGTTGTTAACCCATTCAAACGTTTTTACGCCACTTGGGATGGTCAACATCTTGAATCCATCAATGATGTCATCAGAGGGCGCTGCTCAGTTGCTATAACAGCTGGGACCCTTAAGAACGGCCTACTCTTAGCAGGCTCCTTTACAGTTTTACAATATACTGCAATACAGTGGTATCCTGCCCTTGGCCTGCAGCCTAAATCGGGCTCTAACGAGACCTGTGACCCGCACCTGTGGGCTATACAGAAACCCAGGACCGAAGCCCGGATGGAGTAGGAGTCCCACTACCAGCCTACCCCTACTCCATAATAAGCAGGCCCAGTACGGACATTACAAAGATGTCTATGCTAGCTAGGCCAACATGGACCAAACAGACTACTCCTTCTTACCACATGTCTGGTAAGGACTGATAGTGGTTCTCCCACACGACACCTCTCACTTTATCACAGTGCACATACTGTGATGCTGCCATGTGTTCATTTTTTAATTAATATTTACACGTTTTATAGCATAGGTCAGTGATGGCTAACCTATGGCACTGGTGCCAGAGGTGGCACTCAGAGCCCTTTCTGCGGGCACTCGGGCCATAACCAGAGATGACTCCAGGTATCTTCCTGCAGTCCCAGACAGCCCAGGACTTGCTGTACACAGAGCTATTTTAAAGTGACAGCTCTACCTGGGACTATTTTCTGCTTTATTGGTGTCCTCAGCATGCTGGTATCAATGAAAACTGTGACAGAGAAGGGAGTATAAATCACAAATTAAATTTCTGTGTTGGCACTTTGCGATAAATAAGCGGGTCTTTGTTGTAGTTTGGGCACTCGGCCTCTAAAAGGTTCGCCATCACTGGCATAGGTGAACATGTTTTAGGATGCGTTCACTTGTGGCAGTGACGCTTGCAATTTCAAATGCACCCGAAAATATGATAAGCTGATTAAATAGCTGTTGTCCTGAACGGGCATACGTTTATGTGAATGTAGCCGAACTGCCTCCACACAACTAGATACATGCTGTAATGATGGAGCAACTTCTCACTGCCAGGATTAGGGCTGGAAAATCACTCGCATTGAAACAATGTAAGAATTACCGACACCTTTGAGGACGTTAAAACTAATGGCTGCTGGTAGCCCCTCGACAGCTGGCTGTGTTGCAGACAAATTGAGGTTACTCAGACGATTGAGCTGAAATCTGGCAATGATCTTTTAATGCCAAGTTATGGCAACAAAGCTGTTCCATCTAAGGATGAGATTGTGTGCCCAGGCAATATTTTGAAAGGAATAACAAATAACTTTGATATCCACTATACAAAGAAAATCGAATATAAACCCTTAAAGGGGTTTTCCAGGCAAAGTCTATTAGTTGAATCTATCCATTGAATAATTAATTTATATGAGATTGTTAAGGGGCAACACCTGGCACCCCTGCTGATCGGAGATAACAGTATACACTGCAGTCCTACAAACTCTGCTCCCATTAGGAGCCAAGCCTGCAGTAAAGAGAAGTCTATGAGGGAGATTTTATTATAGAGGCCGCATTGAGGGGTGCATCCGCTGGTGGACAGGGTGTTCCTGCCCTGTGCCTGTGTACTTTCTAAAAAGGTTTATTTGCAGGTTCTTCCGCAAAACTACTCCAGGTCGGACCTGGAGTATGTTACATCTCCCCCTATGTTTTTGGATTTATCCTCTGTGTATTGTAGTATATTGGAGTCTTCAGTCTTTAAGGGCTTTTCTGTGAATAGTTCTCTAAAGAGATTGGAAAACTTGTATTAATGCTGTGGTCCATTCTCTTCCTACCATAGTGGCGGTGTTTGCTATTGCAGCTCAGTCCTATTATCTAGCATGAGAATGAGCTGCACAGAGATGACAAGATGAATGAACAAGCCTTCACAGGAGTGCTGTGCTAGCTTCCGGAAGCTTAGTGGCGTGGGTGCCAAGGGTCAGTCATAGGCTTGTTCCATATGGATCAATGTTTAAAACCTAAAAAAGGGGTGGATAGCTATATTCAGCTATACTGTGAAGCCTCTCCAGAAGAAGTGTTCCCCCCAACCTATTTTTTCCCCATTATACTCTAGGGAAGCTTCCCCCTCTGAGAAGACCACCACTTTAAAGAGAACCCGTCATGCAAAATAACCCCCCTAAACTAAATATATTTTCATAAACTGCCATTAGAGAGCATTGCCTCTATCCCTTTATTGTCCCTCTACATGCCTGTAAACCTAAGCAATGAGGTCCTAAAGCTGTATGCAAATGACCTGTGAAATGTCCAATGAAGCATTAGCATATTCAATCTGTCCACTCTATTCATGAGTGGGAGGCACAGCCACACCCCCAGTGCTTGACTGACAGCCTGTATAATGATGTGAGGCTGTATAATGATGTGCTTCCTGGTGCTGGTGGCCACGCCCCCTGCAGCCTGTGTGTGTGTTTAGGAGAGATACAATAGCTCCAGGCAGCCATGTTACAGCAGAACATGTCAGATTCATGTGTAGCTGATGTCTGTGTCTCTCACCTGTATATTAGGAGGATGCAGCATGTCAGCAGATGCAGCACACACACTAGCAATGCTTTACTATACATTACGCACAGACATGAGCAGGGGGAGGAGAGGGGAGGGGTAACAGGGGTGACATCACTGCCTCTGACCATGTGACCAGCCTCATTTACATGATAAAGAATAGATGATTTTTCAATGAATAATGTATGAAATAACTAGATAAAGGCTGGGATGGGATCCTTGTGAGCCGCTCCAACAGGTAGAGGTGACAGGACTGGTGGCAGAGACCTGATGACAGGTGTCCTTTAAAAGACCGATTTTCTAATGTTTGGTCCAATATTTGGGAGTCTGCCGAAAGAGGTTTCACTGTATATCAGAAATGTATCACTTATGTATTAATTTCTGTAGAATAATTATTTTTTCAACAGAAAAAGGCAGATTAAAGTTGCTGGATCCATGTGTATAGCTTTTTACCATTATACATCAAAGTAATAATTCAGTGGGATATAAAATAGAACCATAGGGTGCATGTAGTGTCTGAAAATGAAATAAAGACTCTTCTTTTCGGAAAAGACAAACTGTGCATAGTTTAGCCCACTTTGTTTTCTCCTTGCTGTTCTCTTTTTCGGTGACAGAACCTGACAGCAGCAATTTGTTCTTATAAAAATAGACATGTTTTGATATTTTTGTTGGTTGCTATTCAGAAACATTTCCTATGATCTATTGTACTACATATAAAGTGTTGGAGATAAAAAAGACAAACTGCTTCTTTTTCTTGTCAGACTTTTAATATGTACTGTGAATTTGGGCACCAGATACATACAATGTTCACATTTTTACTATATATAATATACATGTTATTGTTTTTTTGTGTCTTTTCATGACTACATTTCCAGTTTCCACGACCCCCTCAGGTAGGGTATGAAATCTTGGTTGTTTAACTATAAGAAATCTCCCTCTGTCATATAAAAATGAGCTGAAAAGAGTTGTATTTTGCCTGAGATGTGTGATTTTAAAGGCTAAGGGGGAGCAGCACCTTTGGTGTCAAATTAAAGATAAGAATCTTATCATCATCAGGTCACATCAGGCTTGTGGTCCTGTTATCTACAGAACCATATATACAGACAGTTAAAGACATAGGAAATATAAGCGTCAGATAAAGACCCATTTTCCACCTTTTTCTTTAACTGCCCCCCAGGTTCTGTAGCTCAGAGGAATACCATAGTATCACATAGTTCATACCCTACCTGAGGGGGCTTCCTAAGGGAGTCCCTTTAATTGAGATTTGTTACTTTATATATCTGTAAAGCTCTCCGACTAAACATTTTTTTTTCTTAATACTGCACCGCTCACCAAGATGTAAGACCGATCGTGGAAAACATTGATACACTTTTATTATGTAAAAGAAACTCAACATTGCAACAGCTGGCATCGGCCAATTGTGTTTCCAACAATTTTACCTCAACCAGTTAGGAATCAAGAATAGCCCTAGAATTGATGGAGAATTCAACTGTCATGCAAAGATGATCCACCTAAAGTACAAGCTATTGCAAAACACTGTAAAGAATACTCACAGCAAGTAGCAGCATAGTGGAAATGAATTCCATAAATCTTATCCACATTTGTCAATTAAAACTGCAAACCTAAAGTAAGGCCTCGTGCACGTGACCATATATTTTTTTTCCTGTTCTTTTTTTTGGCCGTAAATACAGGACGTTTTCAACCCGTACACTTATGGCGCTGTACCCGTACCGCATTCTTAAAAAATACAGTCGACTGGCTGGCTGACGGAATGAACCTCCCACTTGTTACGGCCTCCCTGGATATTGCAGGTATATACAGCAGTATACGGTGCACAAACTTATGCAGCACGTAAGCTATCCGTATTTTATACATTCCTATGGACTTCTATGGGGCGTACACTTATGGTATGGAGGGCAATGTAAATGGATGGCCGTGTTACCCATTGTAATGAATTGGGCCATATGCCACACGTACATACGGACGTTTTAATACGTTCTTGTGGCATGACGCCTTAGTCAATTAATGTAAGCTGCAGGGACCTGAAGCAATTCCTGTAGCTGGGCCACAGAAAAACAACACCCAATTTCAGGTGAAAATTTTGCAGCATATTTGATTTCCTCGACCTTATAAAAACTTTTTGGCTTTTTGAATTTGAAAATTCTCGTAACTTCCCGGTGTGGAACTGTACTGTTGTGGGGAATATTTATAAAACACCCAGTATTGCATACTAGATACTTAAATTTCAAAAAATGCAATGTAAAAAGGGAATTATCTGCCTTGGTAACAGTGATTTCTCCACGGCTTTCTAGGCTTATACCCTCCAGTAGGCTTCTCTAGAATTATGAGCTTCCAAGCAATTAATCCCCTGGTGTTCTAACATTTTGAAAGATTTACCTATTACATAAGTTGTCGAGCGACCACATTTCTTTACCGTTTTTTTTCTCTGCAGATATTTATCCAGAATTTCCATGCCTTTCTGCACTGAACAGATAAGGCCAATCATAAAATTTAGAATGTAAAGTCTTGCTTCCTAGAGCTGCAGCTGCAGACGTTATTGTCTGGATGTTTCTACATGGCCTCCAGCTAATGTGCACATCCACCAAGATATGACTTGTGCAATGTCACTTGGAGGTCAATAAACTCTTGAGAATCACATAAAAGGCAGGCATGAAGGGCACGGATGAGTGGCGCATGGGCTATTTCTTTCTGACAAGACACAAACCTCCGTGCCAGAGAAAATTAAATTAACATTTAGTAATTCATGGTAAAATTATATTTTCACTCTCAGCATAAATGGATTGTAGAGCAAGACTTGAGATAAAAGGGACATATTCCTTCCTCATCTGCATATTTTTTATTACATAGCAGTAGACAGTCATATAGGATTTTGTGAGATGATATGGAGTCGTCTAAGGTAAGGTAAGCCTGAATGACAGTACGGCATGAAAGATGTTAAATTTCCAATAATGGTATTGCTATGATAAGGCTGAATAACGGATAGGGAATCCTTGTCTTTCCCATAATGCGTAAAGCTGACATTATTCTTTCATGAAGGATTTCCATGGTGGGTGTAATGCACTTGAGGCAGCGTGTGGGTGGAGGCGGATGTATTTTCTACGAGGAGGGAAGATTCCATTTAGCTATGCTCTGTTGACTTGAAGCCGACTCATCAGCAGTATAGAATTGTAGAAGCAGTGCAATATGTACCTCTAGATGCACGAAATCTACTTTCTGTATGATGCATCATTTATTATAGCAAAAACAAAGCCTGTTAATGGTGTTGCAATCAGATTTTCCCATTTTGTCTGTTTCTTTTCCAATTTCTATTCATTTCTTGTAGCAGCAGGATGTTTGTCTCCTCCAATGACGCACAGACAGTAGGAGGTATTTTTCAACATCAGAAGTATATAATGTCATCTCTCACAATGTGTAGTAGGTCAACACAACATATTGTGCCGAGTATCTCAGGCCGGAGACAGCTTAATGGAACTTATTCATTGTATTCATGTTTTTACTGTTGCAAATGTTGACTGCTTCAGAATTATTTTCCACTGTGAATTTGGTGTTTTGTCAGTCTTGTAAGGCCAAGGATGTAAGCAGCTGGATATAATTGTCAGAAATGTTAGTGGGGACATCTACAACACAAAGTGCAGCCATATTGGTTGAGCATTTCAGAGTTGAAAAGTGACATGATTCCTTGACGTTAAAATATAATTCCTAAAAATCTGCCCTTTTAGCTTTTTGATAAGATCATGCAAACACCTGGTCTATCACCCAGAGTATACACATAAGATTCTGGAATAATAATAATTACCTTATTTATATAGCGCACACAGATTATGCAGCGCTGCACAGACCTTGCCAAATCGGTTCAGTCAATGGGACTCGCAATCTAATCAACCTACCAGTATGTTTTTTGGAGTGTGGGAGGAAACCGGAGGACCCGGAGGAAACACATGCAAACACGGAGAGAACATACAAACTCTTTGCAGATGTTGACCATGGGACTTGAACCCAGGTCCCCACCACTGCAAAGTTGTAATGCTAACCACTAAGCCACCCTAGGAATTGTTTTTGTCCGGAAGAGAAATCTTGGGAACCGATGGTGAAAACTTACATCCCCGGGGTTCCTCCTCCGGTCTTGATTTAAAGAAAAGTAGGCATCAGGGGAATACTGAAATGGTGGTGGTATTTTAATTCACAGTTCTCTTTTTATCTCAGTTATGTCCTTGATGTAGTTGATTGATAATCGGCACAAGTTCCTTTACCCAAAAAATAGACACTTACATCCCATTTTCTTTAAACTTTACCTGTGCTTTAGAAGTAATGGTTTAGAGAATCTCATGGAATCTGTCTTAATATTTGATATGTCCATATGCTGCAATTGCTATGTTATTATTCTACTCTCCATTCCATTCTTCTGTGTTACTTTTAAGATATGATAATCCTTTATTAGTCCCACAGCGGGGGAAATTCACAGCTTTACAGTAGCACATGGAGTACGATACAAACAGTGACAGAACAATAATATTAGAGATAAATAAACAAAAAGAATGATAAAAAACTGAAAAAAGACAAGCAATGATTGGCAGTTTCATATTCAGTCTGTGTAATGGGACCTGCAGGGACTGTTTAGGTGGTAAGCACAGGTTACTTCCGTTAAGGTCTTGTTGGTTGAAGAGTCTGATCCCAGCAGGAAGGAATGACTTCCGATAATGCTCCCTTTCTCACTTAGATTTCAACTTACACAGTATCCCTTCTCATCTACCACCTGCACTGTGTCAAGAAAACCCCGAGGACAGATCTGTCTTTCCTAATCAGCTGTCCACTCTGCTAGAGATGGTATTTGGAAATAAAATCTCAAAAATGTGATATCAAACTGGACATACACTAGAGATGAAAATTCTAGAGCATTGTATTTCAGAAATAATCAGAAGTAAGGATATTGTGAAACTAACAACTTTTTCATATGACAGCCTATAAATGTACTGCTTACTGAACACTTTTTATCAAACCTTTTATGTGTTTCAAAATGGTGAAAAAATGGCGATTTGGACATTTGGGTGCTATTTTCCATTAAAGGGTTTACCGCTGGGAATAACTGTTTTCATGGGCCACTGCGATACCGAACATGTTTAGGATGTTTTTTGATATTTTTACAAGGGGTAATTTTAACTTTTTAGGATTTTTAACATTTTTTTAACGGGTTAACAGTCGCGTTGGTTTGATGTTGGGTTGTCTGTAAACCCTGTCGACACTCCCCTTGCCAATCGCAGATGTGTAATTACAGTGGTTTGCGGCAATGTGTTTTAGTTTTCTGAAGGTTACCATCACCAATCAGTAGGAATTGTACAGGCCTTTGCTTTGTATCTGTGACCACAAGACATCACTAGTATCTCACACCACTCGCGTGTGATTTTGTTCCACTCTTTCCAGTTTTTTCCAGATTTCTGTCACTGTTGTGGGTTCCTTGGCCGTAACTTTATCACCACTGATTTTCTACTTGACTAGACCTTTCATTGTTTCAATGTTTTCTGTTTCAAGGAATTGATTTACCCATTTGCTGTGTGGCAGTGGGCATGGCTGGTTGAAGAACCCAAGAAAGGAACCACGCGGTGTTGAAGGTTCTGATACACACTTGCATTCACTCTGCCATTTAGCTGTATAAGAGGTCCAACTCCTGCTGCAGAAAACATTCCCCAATCCATGACACTTCCTCCACCACCTTTCACTGACTTCTTTAGACACTTTTGGGGTTCCGTTTTGATGCGGTTTGGTTTCGGCCATCTTTTTTCTCATCAGAACCAAAGAAATTAAACTATAACCTGTGGATTACTTCTCCTCTGTCCACCCAACATGCTTTGCAGCAAAGGAGAGTTTACCCTTTTGATTCTTTCTGCTAATGAGATGTTGCCAATGGATGAGCTTTTAGTCCAAATGCTTTGAAACTTCGGGCAATTCCAGCTGCAGTGTTGAAATGATTACCCATAGAGATTCTCCAAATTATCAATTTCTCTCTTGTCTTTTAAGGGTGACCACCCTTCTTAGGGGACATGAATGTATTTTTTATGTTGTAAAGATGCAGCATTCTAAAAATCACAGATTTGGAACAACCAGCTTCTCTTGCTATGGCTCAAAGGGTCACGACTTTGGCTTTCATCTGGGCAACCTGCGGCAGGAGGTTTTCGGTCACTTTGGAACGGAACACCATTTTTGCAAAGTCAATAAAACTGGAAAGTTAGGCTTCCAGTTAAATAGGGTTTATCAGACAAGAAGACAGAGCTTGCTCTATCTTCAGCTATAAGAACGGCTGTGCGGCGCTTTTTTCTATGGAGAGGGGATGGGTGAACAGACGTGTGTTAAGGCCAGGTGAGCATGTGTTGGTGTGAATGTACCCTGAGCCTGTATCCAGTCTAAGTCAGTACCCAGAACCTCGGTCTGACGTGGAACTTGTATCAGTCTGAGCTGGTACTCTGAACCCTGTTTTTTTTTCTGAGTCAGTAATTAATCCTGTATTTTGACCTGACCTGGAACACTGTATCCTGACCTGACTTGGAACCTGTTCCCTATCTCATCCAGTAACCATGAAAAGCTAGCCGATCCGGAAACCCAAACCTGTACTCTGAATCCTGTTTCAGAGCCTGCACCCTGTGCCTGTGCTTGTAAACAGAATCTGTGCAAGTTCCCTGACACCTGTCTGCCTTAACAGAATAAATATCTATTTATCTGAAACCCTGACAATAGTATACTTTAATGTGAATGAAGACTATATTCCATTCATTAAGCTATGATATATATTAACACATTGTACATGCATTATGTGAGACAACAGAAGTGGATTATCTTGGAAAAAATCTTAATCATCAACCTATAATAAGAATATTGTGCTGGTCCACAAGCAAATGTCACAGTGAGTCATTTCACAGCCCACCCTTATCGAGAGCTTTGGCAGCTTAATCTGAATCGGTTTATGCCAGTACACTTTGATTATTAAACTACATGCAGTACATCTGCCATACTGATTTGTTCAACTGTTGCTGAGCACGTTATGTCCACATAAAGATGAAAAATTACATTTTATTCTGTAAGACTCGATTTATTTGATTCTCTGTTCAGATTAAAGAACATTCCACATACAGCGTTATCAAGCTACAGTACATGACAAAATCATAAACTCTACTGTTTCAAGATCTTCTAGGCAGCCTGTGAAGTTTAACAATTTATCTTCCCAGGTCTTTTATTGTTTAAAATGTCATTTGTAGGACAAAGAATGCAAGTACACGCAGTAAAACAACAGATCTGCAAATCCAAATGCTGTAGGAGGTAGAAGACCGGGGGATCATAAAGACCAGAAAAAGACCAGAAAAAGAATACGCCTGACAATGTTCTAATAGTTTTTCAGGCCGGGGCAATCGAATGTGTAGTAGAGTGTGCTCTGTGGCGTTAAAGGAAATCAACCAGAATGAAAAAGGAAAAAAACACGGAAAATACTCACCTCGCTCCTCTTTATCATGATCCCGGGTCTTGTCTTCACTAGTTTTGAAACACTGGGATCAACTAAAAAAGAGACTGAGAAAAAGCAGACTGAGCATGGGGATGAGATGTCCGGCGCTCCAGGCTGCTAATCATGCACACCAAGGCACACAGAGGGTGATGTCACACAGAGGGTGTGCATAATTAAGAGCCTGGAGACCCAGACATTCCAGCGCTCGGACTGCTTTATCTATGTCTCTTTTCTTTTCAAGAATATCGAATATGAGAACAAAATGATGAGGAGTGTAGGTATTTTCTGTGTTTTTTATTTTTTTTTACTTTTTCTTACTGGTTGATTTCCTTTAAGCTTCCAGAAAATCAGAGAGGTTTAGGGGAACATTTTGTGTAGCCAGGCAGGAACCATCATTCAGCTGATCGAGCTGACAACCTAGACTGCAACTTGTAGCCAGCTTTATGATATGTTCATGCAATGAAGGAACTCAATGGTACATTGAGCGGTAGAGAATGAAAGGCCCAGATCCCGCTCCCAGATTAGGAGCATTAGGAGTTGTCAGCAGGAGATAGAATCAAGAACACTTAAAGATCTTTCAGCAAAAAAAATATATATATTTTTCTGTAAAAGAACATTTTCTGCTGGGTGACATTTAAACATAAATATTAATATTTTAATCCAATGGTCTTAATTCATGGTCTAGGTCAGTGGTGGCGAACCTATGGCACGGGTGCCAGAGGTGGTACTCAGAGCCCTTTCTGTGGGCACCCAGGTCTTTACCCCAGCACAGAGTCTGCCAGATAGGACTCAAGGCTTCCTCCTGTGGTCCAAGACAGCCCAGGACGTGCCATGCTCAGCGCTATTTGGCTGCCAGGACTACAGGAGAAACATGAAGGTGTGGATAGAGGTGGATTGTCGTTGGCGCTCGCTCCTGTGCTGGGTCCCCTGATCCTTCCTCTTCAGGGGACCCTGAAAGGAAGCTACAATCCAAATATCTATATTTTCTTATTATTGTATTGGTGAACTCAGGATGCAAATACGATTGAAACCTGTGATCCAGCAGGGATCAATACCGTATATACTCGAGTATAAGCCGAGACCCCTAATTTTACCACCAAAAACTGGGAAAACCTATTGACTCGAGTATAAGCCGAGGGTGTAGTATACAGCCAGCCCCAAGTGGTATACAGCCTGCCCCCCGCGGACGACTAAGGGAGGCGGCGGCTGAGGAGTCAGGGACCGGGGGATGCAATCTGGTGGGGGCCCCGGGGCTCGAGCCCCGGGAGCCCCGCATATAATCCGGCCCTGCCTCCAGTACAATAGCTGTTTAAAGAGAGCTCTTAAAATATGGGGTTTTTTTTTCCTACTATAGGTCATTGACCCCTTACTAAATTGTACTTAGTAGTGGCATTTAATATTTCATGTTGTGTACTGGAAAACTAGAAACATATTCCAAATGAATTTGACAAAAAAAAAAACCACATTTGTGTCTCTTTATTGTTTTTTACAGCTTTCACTGTGTGCTCCAAATGACACATTGCCTTTATTTTTTGGGTTGGTACAATCTTCAAGCAGTCTGATAAAAATTTTATAGGTTTTCTAAAGTTTTAATACATTTTAAAAAATTCTAACAGTTGAACATTGTTTTCCGTTTCTCTGACTTTTTAAGATTTCAGTCTATGTAGCTGTTTAGGGTGTCAGAATTTACAGGACAAGTTGACATATTCATTGAGACTACTTTAACAATTGATCACTTCTTATTCAAATTTTTATGTTTTCCAAAATGGCTACACAAAATGGACCCTAGCGGAACTGATCACACATATCATATACTGCAATAATACTATTTTTTAGTGCATGGTGAATATACTGCAGCTATGTATGAGTTACCGATCTAACAGCATAACAGGCCCCAGCACAACAGACTCCCAGCTGTCATGGTAGTGAACCAGCGCTCCATTGTGACCTCAGTGAAAGTGTGGAAGGCCCGATGATCTGGCCCTAGATGGCAGTGTCTATGGACTTGCCGGTATTTAATTTTTACCAGCAATAATTAAATGGTTAACCATGCAACTGGTGCTAGCACAGATCACAGGTGTTAGTGTTGGGTGCTTTCTGTATTGTGCTGCAAATACCCACTATGTATGGGTGTTTTTAAATACATCTATAACAACAGCATTATTTATAGATCTTTGTTGTTCCATTAAGCTAGTAATAGTATTAACCTGGAAAACCCCTTTAAACCACTTTTAAGTTCTAAACATGTTTCAGTAATTTTCATCTGTTTTGCTATAACTACCATGTATTCCTAGGCCACATAGTTCCACAACAGCTGTAGAGCCTCAGGTTGCTTACCTCCACCCTTAGTCATGCATAAGAAATGTTCAGCACAGCTGTTCTTCAATGCCATCTTCCATTATGCTCAGTCAAGCAAATTGCCATGGGCTCATTTCTCTACTAGTATAGTTCCTCACTTCTATGAAACCTATTGAAATTGCAAGCAATTGAGGATGGTGCTAAACTTTGCAAAACTTTTAAGAAATGTGACATGAGCAATAAAAATTCCAGGGAGAAAACGGTAACATTATCTATAAACACTATGTAGTTGGGTCTTTGAAAAGCCACAGTGAACTAAGCAAAACGATCTGGGGTCAATACGCAATTTGAGATCTTCAAAATAATGCTCTTAAATATTGAAAACTATTTTGAAACTTTCATTACTTGAATTCATTTAATTCATTATACTCTTCTTTAAAATAGAGAATTTTCTACTAGTGGTATAGACTAGTGATGAGCAAACTCCTTGAAATTTAGGTTGGGCTTAATTTAAAAAAAACTGTCCGGTTCCAAGTTTGGGTACCAAACCCTCGTACCAACCAGTAACACCTGTGATCAGTACCAGTGACACTGGCAGTGGTATTTAGGTTACCAGGGGATGTGTGGCACTAACAGCCATTTTTAGGAGGGTCTTTGCTTGCAGCAATTTCAGGCATTAATGCGCGTGGGGGTAGTAGTTGATTTGAACCCACCCCAAGTGAAGTATAGGTGTTACCACCAACTGTTTTGTTACAGTGTTTGTTGTGTAAGATAGAATTTTACCATTAAACTGTACCTGTCAGGGTGATTTATCATACTAAATGACCCTATTATATCTCTGCCTAGGCATGCAAACCAAAAAAATTATACTGACCTTGGCCAGCAGCATTCAGCACCTGCACAGTCATTCAGTGTAGCCTTACTGCCTTATCGGACCCATCCCTAGATAAGTATAAATGTTTGGGTTTTTATGTAAGTAGTCACAGACCGAGGTGTGATAGGTGGGACATTTAAACAGGACATTTGTGGCAGTTGAAACTTTTGATTTGTCAACATATGTTTTATGGCCATTTCTTCATCATGCCCCAAACACCTGTCCTCACATTTTAGCTACTGCCAAGGTAGGGCCAGGCTTTTGTTGAATGTGCAATCGGGATCAAGGTCAATAAATGGTATTTTTTTGCACAGCAATCTAGGATTTGAAAGCCTATGAAATTAATAAACTTTTGACTAGCAAAAGAGGGGGAGATACTATAAAAACTGGAACAAATTAAGTGTTATCATCAAACTCCCTTTTTGGCCTTAAAGGGATTTTTTCACAGAACAAGTTAGGCCCTATTCAAAGCATACTGCCTAACTTGCTGATCGGTGGAGGTATCAGTGATGAGAACTCAGCAGATCACTATGGAGCTGACAAAGAATGTAAAGCACTATACATCAGACCCCATCGGATCCCCTCGTTCTTGTGATCTGTGGGGATCTCATCACTGATCTATCCCCAGGATAGGGCCTAACTTGTTTTGTCATAAAAACCTCTTTAATGACAAATTTGGAGTATCCACTGTTTATCTGTTTTAAGGTTGCTTTCATTTGGGTATTGAGGTTTGAAGTTGTATATGAGTATCTACCACCTATAAGGTTGGTTACATGTGGTGTTAAGTTCCTGATATAGTAATGCTTTTTAAGTCTATGGTCTTGTGATTTCTAGGTGCCTTATGTGATACTTATTATTGGGGTCTATTGGGACTTTATTCTGTTCTGGACTGTTATTTGTTTATTGTACAACCCTGATAGTATGCAATAGTGTGTTTAATGATGTTGGGGATTGTATGTATTAAGGTTACTTTATCTTGTGGGTTTATTCAGTTTAACCTGTTCATTCTCTTCGTTGTACATGTACGGAGCAGAGGTGCTGAGGTTGTATGAAGAGTGCTCATGGAGTGAGCTCTCTTCATACGGAGGTGGGGTTTTCTGCATATTGCAGAAAAATCCCACTGCTAATACGGTGCTAATCGTTTGCCATGACAGATTCAGGTCTCTGTAGGACCTGAACCTGCATGGTTTCTGAACATTCGCTACAACCATTGTAATAAATACTATGCAAAAATACCATATAATACAATACAGTAGTACTGCAGAATATGGTTGGAACAATCAGACCATCTAAAATAAAAGAAATTCAAATCACCCCCTTTACGTATTTTTATCTTTATTTTCATAAATATTTTTAATATTTTATTTTATTAGTAATATTATTGAATATAATGATGCTATTTTAGTGCAGCTCACATTTTTAATGTAATTTTTCTTTATACACTATACATTATTTCATTTTATTTTCATTTTAATATGCTTAATACCGTATATACTTGAGTATAAGCCGACCCGAGTATAAGCCGAGACCCCTAATTTTACCACCAAAAACTGGGAAAACCTATTGACTCGAGTATAAGCCGAGGGTGTAGTATACAGCCAGCCCCAAGTGGTATACAGCCAGCCTGCCCCCTCATGTATACAGCCAGCCTGCCCCCTCATGTATACAGCCAGCCTGCCCCTCATGTATACAGCCAGCCTGCCCCTCATGTATACAGCCAGCCTGCCCCTCACGTATACAGCCAGCCTTAATTCTCACCTTCCGGCGATTCTCACCCCCGATCCTCTGCGCTGGCTCTCGATCCCCGTCAGCGTCTTCTGTCTTCTCTTGCCGGCGGAGGCGCGTCCATGCGATCTCCCCGGCGGCGTCACACTGCCGCATCATAGTAAGTGCCGGCGGGGAGATCGCATGGACGCGACTCCGCCGGCAAAAGAAGAAAGAAGACAGCCGCAGCCGGGGATCAAGAGCCACCAACAAGGATCGGAAGCTGGCGCTGTGGATCGGGGGTGAGTATCGCCGGAAGGTGAGAACTAAGAAACAACAGGAGTGTATATTTAATGAAAAGAATATATGACATGATATCTGTCATTTTGATAGATTTCCTGTAAAACGCAATACAGAGAGTAGAATCAAGGGACAAACACTGAAGTTGGATGGTTTATCTATTTGCATAATGTCTTCAGGTGACATAACACATAGACCAGTGTTTATTGGGAAATTCTTGGAGAAGGGGGTTGCCGTTTCTTCTTGTAGAGACTTCCAGCTGGTGTCGAGAGGTTACACATTGCCAATTGGGTATGCAAATCAACTCTCTTGCGGAAGGAAAAAACTTTTAGTGCGATCTTTCCTGAAACTAAATGTATGACCTTTTATTAGAAAATAAAAGCAATACATATTTTAGTTCATTTTAATTCATAGGTTTTTAAATACATTTTTACTGTATGTTATACTTTCTCATTATCTACAATTTTCTGTTAAATAATGTTTTTCTTTTCAATGGGAAATACTCTCTCTTTTCTAAAAAGGCTTTATATCTCATCAGTGTGAATTCGTTGTCTTGGGCTTCTGCTTGTGTCATTCATCACACGCATTTCTATTTGTCTTAGTGGACAGTGTGCATCACTCCATGTAGTGCAGCTAATGTGCCATTATTATGAGTAACAGGCTGTTAGCTGCTCTGTGATGTCCCACGGATATATGAGATTGCTCACACCTACAATAATCTTTCCCAGTGGTTGGTGGTCAGTGACTTTGTTTTGTACAGCATTTTGATTACAGTCAATAAGAGAAAAAATCATCCATCTGCTTGTAAAGAAAGGCTTTCTATTCTTGGGAGGGAATGATTGAACTAGAAGTGTGAAGTTGCAATATGAAAATTTATATTGTGGATAATATTGTATAGAGGAGATTTCTAAAAAAAGAAAAATCTGATAAATGTATTGGGAGAGGATTGGGTTCCCTTGAACTTTTATACCTTTTGCCAAATTTCAGGCTTCAAACATAAAGATAAAAATTGTATTTTTGCTGACAAATCAACAGCAAGTGGGACACAATTGTGAAGTGAATCAAATTTTTTTGAATATTTAACTTTGTTAAAAAAAAATAAACTGAAAAGTGGTGTGTGTCATATTATTTTGGGCCCCTTAGCTTCAGCACAGCAAACTCCATCCAGAAGTTCAAGTGAGGATCTCTGAATGTTTCCAATGTTTGTCCTAATTAACCCAAATTAAACTTTGTGGCCCACAATGTAAACAATATTTTAGCGAAAGCAACAAAGCTCATCACCCTGAACCACCATCCCCCACTGTCAAACATGGTGGTGGCAACATCATGTTTGGGCCTGCTTTTCTTCAGCAGAGACAGTGAAGGAGGTTAATGGATGGAGCCAAATACAGAAACCATTCTGAGAAGAATCTTTGGAGTCTGCAAAAGAACAGAGTACGGGATGGAGATTTATCTTCCAACAAGAAACAATGTTCAAAAACAATAAGCAAAATCTACAATGCAATGGTTGCCAACAATAAGAAGTCCAGACCTGAATCCAAATCGAGATCTGTGGAAAGACCTCACAACTGCTATTCACACACGCTCTCCCATCTAAAACCGCACTGACTCCAACTGTTTTTCCAACGGGCAAGAATTTCAGCCTCTCAATGGCAAACTGATAGAGACTATTACCCCAAGTGACTTTGTATCTGTAATCGCAGCAAAAGGTGGCGTTACTAAGGATTAAACTTAAGGGGGCCAAATAATATTGCACGCCCCACTTTTAGTTTATTAGTTTTTACAGAAGTTAAAATTGAATACATTTTTGTTCCGCTTCACATGGGACCCCACTGTTTTGATGATTTCTTTAAGGTAGTAAGTTACATGTTAGTTCCGATACGCCTAGATTCATCTACGTTTTCGCAACAGTCGTTTCCATTTTTCCTTTCCAAGTTTCGGCTGTAACAACGGTCCCTTTGCCAGTGAGGAGAGTCGGGAGGGTCATTGCAAGGCCACTCCTGTATAATGTACATTATTCTCGGCTATTTCATAAGTTTTTAAGGAATAGAAAACCCTATATTTTTGGTAATGTATATATAGGTAGGAAACTTGAATTACATGACAGCTATGGAACAGCCTTCCCACTGGTAGCAAAGGTGATATTTTTCCAGCATCTTATACAAAGGTCTGTCACTCCGCGGGAGTCCATCATATGGAATCATGTAAGGGGGCTACCAAGCCAGAATGTAGTTTAATTAAGAGAACCCCTCAATCCTTTCTTAAATGCCTGAAAACATAGCCACGTCATCATCTCTCCTGCTCCCATCATTTTTCCAATTGAATTTATGCTGTTATAATACCGCCCTTACAGCTCACTATCTGCCTCTTCTTCGCCCATGCAAAACAGAGCAGCTCAATCAGCTTGTTTTGATGTGACCCCCCCCCCCCCCCCATCCTCTATATAGAAATAAATCATTATGCTTCAAGATAGAGCCATTTAACAATCAATCTTTAAATTTAAGAGGTTTTGTTGTTCCTCCTGTCATAATATTCTTTTGTTTAGTAACTGTTGTTGGAAGTATTCCCGTCTTTTACATCATGCAATTGTGGTGATAAACATTTTTAAATATTTCATGGCTTTTTTATCTTATCACAACTTTTTCTATTACCTTTTTGTTTTACAACCACATATTTTCCCATCTATGCTTCTTAGAGTTCTTAGCACATGAAGACTTTTCATCCACTTGTTTGGCACCACAGAGTAAAAAGTAACCTTTAGACAGATTGCTTTTTTGGCACAGCCCGTATTGAATGTTCCATTCGTTAATACAAAAGCCCTAACGTTGTTCCACTAATGTGCTCTAAACAACAGCTGCGATTACCTAACACCTTTTTTCTTTTGGATTTTCTTATTATTGTTACACAGCTTTTTGGAGGTACCGCCCTTTGCTGATTCTACACTCCCTCCTTCTCCAGGTCTGCCTACGCAAAAGTCACGGCCACATCTGACCTTTTCCCCTGAGGTTCTCCTGGGAGACCAGTCCGTGCTTGCTCCTTACCGCCTGTTTTCTCCACTCTCTCGCAAGTTTTCCCCTTTTTTTCTTTTCCCTTTCCATATTTTTTTTTGTTTTGGGTTCTTTTCTTTATTATATGCCCTTGTATGGTTCGTTTTGTCTCCTAGCACTAGTTACCGGTTCCTTACTTCGCGTGGTCCTTCCCCTAAACCCCCTCTCCCCTTGCTAATCTGCCTGAGCACCTGCCTCCATTCGGACTGAGGGTCTTCTCCTAGTAATTTCTTCCCTAATCCACACTAAGGGATAATTTAATAACTCACAATAACTAGGGAACCCGTCACTCAAGGTTTTTGCAAGCATTTAATCCCTATTGAGAGGTTTTCCCCCATAATGGCAAATCTTATTTAAGAGTTATTAAAATCAATATACAACACAATTGACAAAAATATATACTTACCAACACGCAGTTTTTACGGTGACCTGCGCTAGTAAGAGGGGTATGGCTATACACAGTCAGCCTCTTGTTTCCTATGAACGCGCTATAAGAATGGTATGGGGTATAGCAACATGCAGTCCTTCTTTGCACTAAGAAAGGCGGGATTTGAGTCTACAACCTACAGGCTGTTGGTTTGTTTTGGGGCTAAATGCTTTTGATTGGCTGCTTAGCAGATAATTTTAATTTATTCAGCACCACTAAAATTCCATTAGTTAGCTTTACAATCAACTGGGGACAACCCTATACAAAAAAAAATAAGAGTACAAACTAGGCATATGGAACATTGGTAGCTCGCAAAAGCGCTTAACGTCATGAGGATGAGGCGTGTGACACAAGATAGATATAAGATTGGTGGTTATAAGGTCCAGCCCATTATTTTAAGGGACCAAATAAATAATTTTATTAAAAAAAATTGCTGTAGCTGCTTGAATCACCATCGCTTGCCATCTTTTATAAGTTCCATGGTCCAAAGACTAACGGAAGCTTAGCATTATGATCTAGTGTTTTTCCCAGATAAAAGGGTAGGGGCCAATTTTCTAGAGAATGGTGCACGTTTTTTGGTGCATCCTTTAAAATGTTGACGAGAGAGCCTTGAAGTGGAAGAACTTTATACTAAGATCACTAGCAGATAAGAGAGGGAAGTATTAAAAGCATTTTTTTTTATCTTTTATTGCAAAAGCTTGCATACAACTAAAATTACTATCCGTCCTTTTAGTGAGGCAGTCCTGATGATATGTAATGTCTTTGGAAGAGTCTGATATATTATTTTTCCTTTTGCAAAGCCATCGCGGGGGGTCCAGTCTCTTCTACATTAAAAAGTACGGGGCGGGGTGTTTGATTATTTGAGCTCAGACCTATTATCTAGCAATGAAGAATGAGCTGCACAGAGATGACAAGAGAATGAACAAGCCTTCACATGAGTGCTGTGCCAGCTTCCGGAAGCTTATTGGCAGTGGTGCCAGGGTCTACATAGAGCTTGTTCCATATGGATAAATGTTTAAAACCTAAAAAAGGGGTGGATAGCTATATTCAGCTTACCGTGAAGCCTCTCCGAAGAAGTGTTCCCCCCAACCCATTTTTCCCCATTATACTCTAGGAAGCTTCCCCCTCTAAAAGACCAACACACTTTAAAAGACCGATTTTCTAATGTTGGTCCATATTTGGGAGTCTGCCGAAGAGGTTTCACTGTATATCAGAAATGTATCACTATTATTAATTTCTGTAGGATATTATTTTTTTAACAGAAAAAGGCAGATTAAAGTTGCTGGATCCATGTGTATAGCTTTTTTACCATTATCATCAAAAGAAATAATTCAGTGGGATATAAAATAGAACCATAGGGGCATGTAGTGTCTTAAATGAAATAAAGACTCTTCTTTTCGGAAGACAAACTGTGCATAGTGTTAGCCCATTTGTTTTCTCCTTGTTGTTCTCTTTTTCGGTGACGAAACTGACAGCAGCAATTTGGTTCTTGTAAAAATAGACATTTATGTTTTGATATTTTTGTTGGTTGCTATTCAGAAACATTTCTATGATCTATTGTACTACATACAAAGTGTTGGAGATAAAAAGACAACTTCTTCTTTTTCTTGTCAGACTTTTAATATGATGTGAATGTATGGGCACCAGATACATACACTGTTCACATTTTTACTAATAATAATATACATGTTATTGTTTTTTGTGTCTTTTCATGACTACATTCCAGTTTTCCACGACCCCCTCAGGTAGGGTATGAATCTTCGTTGTTTAACTATAGAAGAAATCTCCCTGTCATATAAAAATGAGCTGAAAGAGTCGTATTTTGCTGAGATGTGTGATTTTAAGGCTAAGGGGGAGCAGCAAGCACATTTGGTGTCAAATTAAAGATAAGAATCTTATACATCACCGTCACATCAGGCTTGTGGTCCTGTATCTACAGAACCATATAAGACATTAAGACATAGGAAATATAAGCGTCAGATAAGACCCATTTTCCACCTTTTTCTTTAAACTGCCCGCCAGGTCTGTAGCTCGAGGAACACCATAGTTCACCATAGTTCATAACTACCTGAGGGGGCTTCCTAAGGGAGTCCCTTTAATGAGATTGTTACTTTATATATCTGTAAAGCTCTCCGACTAAACTTTTTTTTTTCTTATACTGCACGCTCACCAAGTGTAAACCGATCGTGGAAAACATTGATACACTTTTTATGTAAAGAACTCAAGCATTGCAAAGCTGGCATCGGCCAATTGTGTTTCCAACAATTTACCTCAACCAGTTAGGAATCAAGAATAGCCCTAGAAATTGATGGAGAATTACAACTGTCAGCAAGATGATCCACCAAGTAAGATATTGCAAAACACTGTACAGAATACTCACAGCAGTAGCAGCATAGTGGAAATGAATTCCATAAATCTTATCCACATTGTCAATAAAACTGCAAACCTAAAGTAAGGCCTCGTGCACGACCACCATATATTTTTTTTTCTTTTTTTTTTGGCCGTAAATACAGTACGTTTTCAACCCTGTACACTTATGGCGCTTGTACCCGTACCGCATTCTAAAAAATACAGTCGACTGGCTGGCTGAGAATGACCTCCCACTTGTTACTGACTCCTGGATATTGCAGGTATATACAGCAGTATAACGTGCACAACTTATGCAGTACGGTAAGCTATCCGTATTTTATACACTTCCTATGGACTTCTATGGGGCGACACTTAGGGTATGGAGGGCATGTAAATGGATGGCGTGTTACCCATTGTAATGAATTGGGCCATATGCCCCACACGTACATACGGACGTTTATACATTCTGTGGCATGACGCCTTAGTCATTAATGTAAGCTGCAGGGACTAGCAATTCCTGTAGCTGGGCACAGAAAACAACAACCCAATTTCAGGTGAAAATTTTGCAGCATATTTGATTTCCTGACCTTGATAAAAACTTTTTGGCTTTTTGATTTGAAAATTCGTAAACATCACCTTCCCGGTGTGGAACTGTACTGTTGTGGGGAATATTTATAAAACACCCAGTATTGCATACTAGATACTCTAAATTTCCAAAAATGTATGTAAAAAGGGAATTATTGCCTTGGTAACAGTGATTCTCCACGGCTTTCTAGGCTTATACCCTCCAGTAGCTTCTCTAGAATTATGAGCTTCCAGCAATAATCCCTGGTTGTTCTAACATCTTGAAAGATTTACCTATTACATAGTTTCGAGCGACCACATTCTTTACCGTTTTTTTTCTCTGCAGATATTCATCCGAGAATTTCAATGCCTTTCTGCCACTGAAACAGATAAGCCAATCCAAAATTTAGAATGTAAGTCTTGCTTCCTAGAGCTGCAGTGCAGACGTTATTTCTGGATGTTTTCTACCATGGCCTCTATGAAGTGCACATCCACCAAGATATGACTTGTGCAATGTCACTTGGAGTTCAATAACTTTTGAGAATCAATAAAAGGCAGGCACATGAAGGGCACGGATGAGTGGCGCAGGGCTATTCTTTTCTGACCAAGACACAAACCTCCGTGCAAGAGAAAATAATTAACATTAGTAATCATGGTAAAATTATATTTCACTCTCATGCATAAATGGATTGTAGAGCAAGATTGAGATAAAAGGGACACATTCCTTCCTCATCTGCATATTTTTATTAATAGCAGTAGACAGTCATATAGGATTTGTTGAGATGATGGAGTCGCTCTAAGGTAAGGTAAGCCTGAATGACAGTACGGCATGAAAGATGTTAAATTTCATAATGGTATTGCTATGATAAGGCTGAATAACGGATAGGAACCTTTGTTTCCCATAATGCGTAAAGCTGACATTATTCTTTCATGAAGGTTTCCATGGTGGGTGTAATACATTGAGGCAGCGTGTGGGGTGGAGGCGGATGTATTTTCTACGAGGAGGGAAGATTCCCTTTAGCTATGCTCTGTTTGACTTGAAGCCGATCCTCAGCAGTATAGAATTGTAGAAAGCAGTGCAATATTACCTCTAGATGCACAAATACTACTTTCTGTATGATGATCATTATCATAGCAGAAACAAAGCCTGTTAATGTGTTGCAATCAGATTTTCCCTTTTGTCTGTTTCTTTTCCAATTTTATTCAGTTCTTGTAGCAGCAGCAGATGTTTGGTCTCCTCCATGACGCACAGACAGTAGGAGGTATTTTTCAACATCAGAAGTATATAATGTCATCTCTCCCTGTTAGTAGGTCAACACAACATTTTGTTGCCGAGTATCTCAGGCCGGAGACACTTAATGGAACTTTCATGTATTCATGTTTTTTACTGTTGCAAATGTTGACTGCTTCAGATTATTTTCCACCTGTGATGAAAACGCTTTTGTTTTGTCAGTCTTGGTAAGGCCAAGGATGTAAGCAGCTGGATATAATTGTCAGAAATGTTGTGGGGACATCTACAACACAAAGTGCAGCCATATTGGTTGAGCATTTCATAGTTGAAAATTGACATGATTCCTTGACTCATTAAAATATAATTCCTAAAAAATCGCTCCTTTTAGCTTTTGATCAAGATCATGCAATATGACACCTGGTCTATCACCCAGAGTTATACACATAAGATTCTGAATAATAATAATACTATTATATATAGCGCACACAATTATGCAGCGACTGCAAGGACCTTGCCAAATCGGTTCATGTGTCAATGGGACTCGCAATCTAATCAACCTACCAGTATGTTTTTGGAGTGTGGGAGGAAACCGGAGGACCCGGAGGAGGAGGAAAAACATGCAAACACGGATGAGAACATACAAACTCTTTCAGATGTTGACCCTGGGACTGGAACCCAGGTCCCCACCACCGCTCAAAGTTGTAATGCTAACCACTAAGCCACAGTGCCACCCTAGGAATTGTTTTAGTCCGGAAGAGAAATCTTGAGAAACCATGATGAAAACCCACATCCCGGGGTTCCTCCTCCGGTCTTGATTAAAGAAAAGTAGGTGCATCAGGGAATACTGAAATGTGGTGGTATTTTATTCACAGTTCCCTTTTTATCTAGTTATGTCCTTGATGTAGTTGATTGTAATCGGCACAAGTTCCTTACCAAAAAAAAGACAACTTACATCCCATTTTCTTTAAACTTTACCTGTGCTTTAAGAAGTATGGTTTAGAGAATCCATCGGAATCTGTCTTAATATTTGAATGTCTATATGCTGCAATTGCTATGCTATGTATTATATTCTACTCTCCATTCCATTCTTCTGTGTTACTTTAAGATATGATAATCTTTATAGTCCCACAGGGGGGGAAATTCACGCTTACAGAGCAATGAGTACGTACAGTGACAGAAAATATATTAGAGATAAATAAACAAAAAGAATGATAAAAAAAGAAAAAAAAAACGAAGAATGATGGCATTTCACATTAAGTCTGTGTAATGGAGGGCCTGCAGGACTGTTTAGGTGGTAAGCACAGTTACTTCCGTTAAGGTCTTGTGGTTGAAGAGTCTGAATCCCAGCAGGAAGGAGACTTCCGATAATGCTCCCTTCCTCACTTAGATTTCAATTAACAGTATCCCTTCTCATCTACCACCTGCACTGGTCAAGAAAACCCTAGACAGATCTGTCTTTCCTAATCAGCTGTCCCGTGCTACTTTTGGAAATAAAATCTCAAAAATGTCATTTCAAAACTGGAATACACTAGAGATGAAAATTCTAGCAGATGTATGATCACTTGTATTTTTCAGAAATAATCAGAAGTAAGGAATTGTGAAACTAACAAACGTTTTCATAGACAGCCTAATTACATGTACTACTACTGAACACTTTTTATCAAACTTTTTGTGTTTCAAAATGTGAAAAAATGGCGATTTGGACTTGGGTGCTATTTTCCATTAAAGGTTTACCGCTGGGAATAACTGTTTTCATGGGCCTGCGAAACCAACATGTTTAGGATGTTTTTTTATATTTTGTACAAGGGTGGTATTTAACTTTTAGGATTTTTAACATTTTTTTTAATAGGGTTACAGTCGCGTTGGTTTGAGTTGGTTTGTCTGTAAACCCTGTCGAACTCCCTTGCCAACTCGCAGATGTGAATTACATGTGTTTGCGGCAATGTGTTTTCATTTTCTGAGGTACCATCCACCAATCAGTAGGAATTGTACGGGGCCTTTGCTTTGTATCTGTGACCACAAGACATCACTAGTATCTCACACCACTCGCGTGTGATTTTGTTCCACCTTTCCAGTTTTTTTCCAGATTTCTGTCACTGTTGGTGGTTCTTGGCTAACTTTATCACCACCGATTTCTACTGACGAGACCTTTCATGGTTTCATGTTTTGTTTCAGGAATTGATTTTACCCTTTGCTGTGTGGCAGTGGGCATGGTGGTTGAAGAACCCAAGAAGGAACCACGCGGGTGTTTGAAGGTCCTGATACACACTTGCATTCACTTGCTCCATTAGCTGATAAAGGTCAATCCTGCTGCAGAAAACATTCCCCAAGCCAGACACTTCCTCCACCACCTTTCACTGACTTCTTTAGACACTTTTGGGGTTCAGTCTTTCTCCAGTTTGTTAACAAACATAATTTTTCTCATCAGAACCAAAGAAATTAAACTATAAACTGTGGATTACTTCTCCTCTGTCCACCCAACATGCTTTGCAGCAAAGGAGAGTTTACCCTTTTGATCTTTCTGCTAATGAATGTGTTGCCAATGGATGAGCTTTTAGTCCAAATGCTTTGAAACTTTGGGCAATTCCAGCTGCAGGTTGAAATGATACCCATGGAGATTCTCCAAATTATCAATTTCTCTCTGTCTTTTAAGGGTGACCACCTCTTGGGGACATGAATGTATTTTTATGTTTGTAAAGACGCAGCATTCTAAAAATCACAGATTTGGAACAACCAGCTTCTTTTGCTATGGCTCAAAGGGTCACGACTTTGGCTTTCACCTGGGCAACCTGCGGCAGGAGGTTTTCGGTCACTTGGAACGGAACACCATTTTTGCAAAGTCATAAAACTGGAAAGTTAGGCTTCCAGTTAATAGGGTTTATCAGACAGAAGACAGAGCTTGCCTATCTTAGCATAAGAACGGCTGTGCGGGCTCTTTTCTATGGGAGGGGATGGGTGAACAGACTGTGTTAAGGACGGAGGTGGCATGTTGTTGTGATGTACACTGAGCCTGTATCCAGTCTAAGTCAGTACCGAATCCTCGGTCTGACGTGGAACTTGTATCAGTCTGAGCGGTACTCTGAACCCTGTTTTTTTTTTCTGAGCCAGTAATTGATGACCTGCACTGTTTTTGTATCCTGACTGACTTGGAACCTTTCCCTGTCTCATCCAGTAACCATGAAACGCTAGCCGATCCGGACCCCAACCTGTACTCTGAATCCTGTTTCAGAGGCCTGCACCGGTGCCGTGTGCTTGGTAACAGAATCTGTTGCAAGTTACTGACCCTGTCTGCTTAACAGAAAAATATCTTATTAGACATATTATGAATGAAGACATATCTATAAGTGATATTTAAAAAAATTACATGCATTAGTAGACAACAGAAGGATCTGGAAAAAATTTAATCATCACTATAATAAGAAATTGTGCTGGTCCACAAGCAAATGTCACGGTGAGTCATTTCACAGCCCACCCTTATCGAGAGCTTTGGCAGCTTAATCTGTTTAATCAGAATCGTTTATGCCAGTTACACTTTGTTATTAAACTACAGCAGTACATCGCCTGCTACTGATTGTTCAACTGTTGTGAGCACGTTATGTCCACATAAAGATGAAAATTACTTTTATTCTGTAAGACTCGATTTATTGAGTCTCTGTTCAGATTAAAGAACATTCCACATACCAGCTATCAAGCTACAGTACATGACAAATCATAAACTTAACTGTTTCAAGATCTTCTAGCAGCCTGTGAGTTTTAACAATTATCTCCCAGGTCTTTTATTGTTTAAAATGTCATTTGTAGGACAAAGAATGTTAAGTACACGCAGTAAAACAACGATCTGCAATCCAAATGCTGTAGGAGGTAGAAGACCTGGGGTTCATAAAGACAGAAAAAGAATACGCCTGACAATGTTCTAATAGTTTTTCAGGCCGGGGCAATCGAATGTGTAGTGAGTGTGCTCTGTGGCGTTAAGGAAATCAACCAGAATGAAAAAGGAAAAAACACGGAAAATACTCACCTCGCTCCTCGTAATCTTGATCCCGGTCTTGTCTTTCACTAGTTTTAAAACACTGGATCAACTAAAAAAGCAGCGAGAGCAGTGGGGATGAGATGTCCGGCGCGTCCAGGCTGCTAATATGCACACCAAGGCACAACAGAGGGTGATGTCACACAGGGATGTGATAATTAAGAGCCTGGAGACCCAGACATTCCAGCGCTCGACTGCTTTAGCTATGTCTCTTTTTTTCAAGAATATCGAATATGAGAACAAAATGCATGAGGAGTGTAGGTATTTTCTGTGTTTTTTTTTTTTTTACTTTTCGTTATGGTTGATTTCCTTAGCTTCCAGAAAATCAGAGAGGTTTAGGGAACATTTTGTGTAGCCAGGCAGGACCATCATTCAGCTGATCGAAGCTGACAACCTAGACTGCAACTGTGTAGCCGCTTATGATATGTTATGCAATGAAGGAACTTGTGTGGATCAGGTACATTGAGCGTTAGAGAAGAAATGAAGCCCAGATCCCGCCCCAGATTAGGAGCATTAGGAGTTGTCAGCAGGAGATAGAACAAGAACACTTAAAGATCTTTCAGCAAAAAAAAAAATATTATTTTTTCTGTAAAAGAACATTTCTGCTGGGTGACATTTAAACATAAATATTAAAGTTTTAATCAATTGGTCTATTATTCATGGTCTAGGTCAGTGGTGGCGAACCTAGGGCACGGGCCAGAGGTGGTACTCGAGGCCCTTTCTGTGGGCACCCAGGTTTTACCCCCCACAAGGAGTCTGCCAGATAGGACTCAAGGCTTCCTCCTGTGGTCCAAGACAGCCCAGGACGATGCCATGCTCACGCTATTTGGCTGCCAGGACTACAGGAGAAACATGAAGGTGTGGATAGAGGTGGATTGTCGTTGGCGCTCGTCCTGTGCGGCTCCCCTGAATCCTTCCTCTTCAGGGGACTGAAAGGAAGCTACATCCAAATCATCTATATTTTTTTATTGTATTGTGAACTCAGATGCAAATACGATTGAAATCTCCGAAAAAAGAACTAGTAAGGTGCACTATCTAGGACACGTTACAGCAATATATGGATTAAATGATGCATTGCTTTGAGATGACTCCGTTGTGATGAAGTATAATGGTGGTGTTCAATCCGTTGCAAAAGCTCATTGCCTACATTTGAAAGAAAAAAGAAAGAAACGCGCCACTTACCATAAAACTATATATGTCTTTCATATAAATAGTACGGTGGCCAAGCAAGCAGGGTAGGGGTGGGAGACAGGGGGGGTAAAATAATACAAGGCAACAGCCGTTTCGCGCCGTCGCTCGCTTTCCTCTATCCTCCTTAGAGAAGCGCCGGACGGCGCGAAACGGCTGTGCCTGTATTCCCCCGCTCCCACCCCTACCACGTCTTGCCTGTGCCAACCGCGATATTTATTGAAGACAAAATAAGAAGAAGTTTTTATGGTGATGGCCGCGTTTCTTCTTTTTTCTTTACATGTGATTCAAATAACGATTGAATTGAACCTTGATCTCAGGGATCAATACCGATATAATTGAGTAAAAAGCCGAGACCACCCTAATTTTTACCACCAAAAACTGGGAAACCATTGACTTGAGTATAAGCCGAGGGTTATATACCCAGCACCCCAAGTGGGTATACAGCATTCCCCCATGTATACAGCCAGCCTGCCCCCTCAATGTATACAGCCATGCCGGCCCCCTCTCATGTATCCAGCCAGCCTGCCCCATCATGTATACAGCCAGCCTGCCCTCATGGTATACAGCCAGCATTCCCCCATTTATACAGCCAGCCTGTCCCCTCGTTATACCAGCACAGCCTGCCCTCACGTTTTATACTGCCGAGCCTGCCCCCCATGTATACGCGGCAGCTCGCCCCCATGTATGTGGAGCACATTGAAAAAAATAAATTATCTGTCACCTTGGGCGATTACCCACCACCCGATCATTGCGATGCTATCGATCCGCCGAACGTCTTCTGTTTCTCTGCAGGGACGGAGTGCGTCCATCGCGATCTCCCCGGCGGCGCTCCATTATGAGCGGCGGTGTCGCCGCTGTTGAACGTAACACATGCTCCGCATTAAATAGTACACAAGCGAACCCCAGGACAGGAGACGCATGGCAGGACGCGACTCCGCCGGCAAAAAGAACTGAAATGGAAGACAGTCGCAGCGGGATCGGAGAGCCACCAACGAGGATCGGAATAGTGCCGCCGCGGATCGTGGGGTGTGTCGCCGGAAAGGTGTAGAACCAGTTTATTACTTAATGTGTCGAACTTTGGGAGCCGCCGCCGGTGATCCTGGCAACCGGAGGGTGGTATTAAAATTTTTTTTTTTTAATTGACTCGTGTATAACCTAAGTGAGGTTTTTCAGCACATTTTTTGTGCTGAAAAACTCGGCTTATACACGAGTATATATGGTAAGTTTCTGCTTAAATTGACATGTCGGCATATAAGTGGGTTTTGGTTGTAGTTTGGGGACTCTATCTCCAAAAGGTTCGCCATCACTGGTCTAGGTTATTCAGCTCACTACTTTAATTTTTTTTTTTCATCTGTGATTTTTACATTCAAATCTGTGATGGATACAAAATTCCAACTAAATAAGAAAATTTGATGGAGGCCTTGTCTGCATGAAAGGGCAAAAGTGCCCTGCGGGTGATTTCTGCTGTCTTTCTCAGTATTGAGGTCTGTATGCCAAGATATCGTAAATAATGCCTGCTGCTGACATATATGTAAAACAACAGGAGTGTATATTTAATGAAAAGGATATGACAGATAATCTGTCATTTTGATAGATTCCTGTTAAAACGCAAATACAGAGAGTAGATCCAAGGGACACAAACACTGAAGTTGGATGTTTGTCTATTGCATAATGTCTTCAGGTGACATACCATAGACAGTGTTATGTTATTTGGAAATTCGGGAGAAGGGGGTTGCCGCTTCTTCTTGTGTAGAGACTTCCAGCTGGGTGTCGAGAGGTCACATTGCCATTGGGTATGCAAATCAACTCTCTTGCGGAGGAAAAAACTTTTAGTGCGATCTTTCCTGAAACTAAATGTCTGACCCTTTTATAGAAAATAAAAGCATAATATTTTAGTTCATTTTTAATTCATAGGTGTTTTTAAATACATTTTTACTGTATGTTTATACTTTTCTCATATCTACAATTTTCTGTTAAATAGTTTTTCCTTAGGAATGGGAAATACTCTCTCTTTTCTAAAAAGGCTTTATATCTCACAGTGTGGAATTGTTTTCTTGGGCTTCTGCTTGTGTCTTCATCACACGCATTGTCTATTTGTCTTAGTGGACAGTGTGCATCACTCCATGTAGTGCAGCTAATGTGCCATTATATGAGTACAGGCTGTTAGCTGCTCTGTGATGTCCCACGGATATATGAAGATTGCTCACACCTACAATATCTTTTCCCAGTGGTTGGTGTCAGTGACTTTGTTTTGTACAGCGTTGTTGTTACAGTCCAATAAGAGAAAATTCATCCTTCGCTTGTAAAGAAAGGCTTTCTATTCTTGGGAGGGAATGATTGCAATATGAAAATTTATATTGTGGATATATTGTATAAGGAGAGATGTTTCTAAAAAAGAAGAAAAATCTGATAAATGTATTGGGAGAGGATTGGGTTCCCTTGAACTTTTATACCATTTTGCCAAATTTTCAGGCTTCAAAATAAAGATATAAAATTGTATTTCTTGCCAAGAAATCAACAGCAAGTGCGACACAATTGTGAAGTGAATCAAATTTTTTTGAATATTTTAAACTTTTGTAAAAAATAATAAACTGAAAAGTGGGGTGTGCAATATTATTCGGCCCCTTAGCTTTCGGCACAGCAAACTCACTCCAGAAGTTCAGTGAGGATCTCTGAATGTTCCAATGTTGTCCTAATTAACCCAAATTAAACTTTGTGGCCACAATGTCAAACAATATGTTTAGCGTAAAAGCAACAAAGCTCATCACCCTGAACACACCATCCCCACTGTCAAACATGGTGGTGGCAACATCATGGTTTGGGCCTGCTTTTCTTCAGCAGAGACAGTGAAGATGGTTAAATGGATGGAGCCAAATACAGAACCATTCTGGAAGAAAATCTGTTGGAGTCTGCAGAAGAACAGAGACTGGGACGGAGATTTATCTTCCAACAAGACAATGTTCACGAACATAAAGCAAAATCTACAATGCAATGGTTGACAAACATATCCAGGTGTTAGAATGGCCAAGTCAAAGTCCAGACCTGAATCCAATCGATAATCTGTGGAAAGACCTCAAAAACTGCTATTCACAAACGCTCTCCATCTAACCGCACTGAGCTCCAGCTGTTTTCCAAGGATAAACGGGCAAGAATTTCAGCCTCTCAATGTGCAAAACTGATAGAGACTTGATACCCCAAGTGACTTGTATCTGTAATCGCAGCAAAAGGTGGCGTTACTAAGGATTAACTTAAGGGGGCCAAATAATATTGCACGCCCCACTTTTTAGTTTAATAGTTTTTACAAAAGCTTAAATTGAATACATTTTGTTCCGCTTCACAATTGTGACCCACTTGTTGATGATTCAAAAGGTAGTAAAGTTTAAGGGGGCGAATACTTCAGCAAGGCACTGAATTTCCACCTTCAATGTGGCTGTAAACTGTCCACTCTGCCAAGCTGAAGGAAGGAGGTCAATGGAAAGAGGTAGGAACCACATCCATCATATAAGTGGTACATATTCTGTGGATATGTCAGAAATAGAGTAGATGAGAAACCCATTGAAGTATTATACTATGACCATCCCTGCGTCATGAGTCATGAAAGGTGATATTTTCCAGCATTTATACAAGGTCTGTACTCGGAGTCATCATATGGAATCTGTAGGGGCTAACAAGCCAGAATGTAGTTGAATGAAGAGACCTCAGCTCTCTTCTTAATGTCTGACAACATAGCCACGTCATCTCTCCATCACGGTTCCATGATATTGAGCTGTTCTACCAGGAGCAGCACTATATAAACATACGATGGAGCCCATTGTCCAGGGTGAAGGACCATCCCTTTAAATCGTAATTGCCATGTGGCATGTAAAGCACAATTAAATTGTATATACCCCTAAGATGTGTATACACCAATATTCAGCTCAAGATATAAATACGTGTGACCTATTGTGTCTCCGAAAGGAGATCAAGCCAAATTTATTTGAAAAAACAATAATCTTTATTAAACTTGGTTAAAATCTATGACAAACAAATCTAAGACTGATTACAGCGGTGGATGGGATACACAGAAAAGAGCTCTATCTGTGCAGTCACGACATAATATTGCACATGTGTACAAATAACAAGAAAATGCCTTTGGCCTGAGAACTATATTGTTGAAATGTAAATACAATTGTGTCCTTACCCATTAAATAGTCTCAGTCAGCGTAACCCGGGTAGCTCCTGCCCCGACACGCGTTTCGGCCTATTCAGCAGACGAAATAGCATCCACCTGCTGACCAATGCAAAACAGCAGCTCAATGAGGTGGTGGATGGTGATCCCCCCCCCCCCCCATCCTCTATATGAAATAAATCATTTTACTATTTAAGATAGACCAATAGTAAAAAATCATCTTTAATTGAGAGTTTTCCCTGTACATATTCTTTGTTTAGTACTTTTTTGGAAGTAATTCCCTCATTTACATCATGCAATTGGGTGTGATAGCATTTAATTATTTCATGCTTTTATCTTATCACAACTTTTCTATTAACCTGTTTTACCACATCTTTTACCATGCTAATTGCATTCTTATATTCTTAGCACATTAAGACATTTCATCACTTGTTGCACCACAGAGAAAAAGTAACCTTTAGACAGATTGCTTTTTGCACAGCCGTATTGAATTTCCATTCGTGTAATACAAATGCCTAACGTTCCACTAATTTGCTCTAGAACAACAATCTGCGATTACTCTAACACCTGTTCTTTGGATTTCTTATTATTGTTACACAGCTTTATTGGAGGTACCCTGTAGTGGCTGAATACTAACGCATTCCAAGCTGCAGAGCACAAATTACGGGCATCGAAAAGCCTGAAACTTTTCCCCTTGAAAATTGTTCTTTAAATGTATTTGTATTTGCTTGTTCTTTTCAAGTTTGGTGGTTATACTATTTGCTGAATTACAATCCATACTAAGGAATTAGAAGTAGCTCCTTTTATGCAGAATCCAAACTAAGGGATAATTTAACTCACAATTAAAGGGAACCAGTCATCAGGTTTTCAACATTAATCCTAATGAGAGGTTCCCCATAATGCAAATCTATTTAAGTACTTGAAATAATATGAAAACAAAATGAAAAAAAAAATATAATTAAAAAAACGCAGTTACTGTGACTGCGCTAGAAGATGGTATGGCTATACACATGCAGCTATTGTCAATACGCTATAAGAAGGTATGGGTATACACGTGCAGTCGTCGTTGCACTAGAAGGCAGGATGAGTATACACCTACAGGCTGTGGTTGTTCGGGGCTAAATGCTGTTTGATTGGCTGCTTAGCAGATAATCTTTATTTATATAGCACCATCTAATTCAGTAGTGCTTTACAAATCACTGGGGACATATACTATACAAAAAAAATAAGAGTACAAACATAGTCATATGGAACATATGGTAAGCTCGCAAGAGCTTACAGTCTATGAGGATGAGGCGGTGACACAAGAGATATAAGATCGTGTATAATGGTCCAGCCATTATTTATAAGGGGACAGAATAAAATAATTTTATTAAAAAATGCTGCTGCTTGAATCAGCCATCAGCTGCCATCTTTTATAAGTCCAGGGTCAAAAAGACTACAGGGAAGCCTGTAGCTTATGATCTAGTGCAGTGATGGCGAACCTTTTATAGACCAAGTGCCCAAATTTCAACCAAAACCCAATTATTTATTACAAGTGCCATCAAGTAGTTTGAGTAGTAAGTTATTAACTGGCTCTTCGCCACAACTTTCAATCGTTGCGGCATCTTGGCGACACCAACAGTTGAAAAGAAGAAAGGCAAATTTGTGGTAGCTTCTCTTCAGGGTCCCCCTCTACAAGCAAGAAATGTCAGGCCAGCACAAGGACCTCCAAAAGGCCTTTACACAACTCACTATTCCTGCTGAGAGCAGCTTGAGTCTCCTGGGACTGCAGGAGGATTCTTTGAGTTTGTTTGGTGAACTCTGTGCTGGGTACATGGTTTGGGTGCCCACAGAGAGGGCTCTGAGTGCCACCTCTGGCACCCGTGCCATAGGTTCGCCACCACTGATCTAGTGTTTTCCAGATAAAAGGGGAAGGGCATTCTAGAGAATTGGTGCAGCTTTTTGGTGCATCCTTTAAACGTGAGAGAGAGGCTTGAAGTAAGGAAGAAATTAATCTAAGATCACTAGCAGATCGAAGAGCATGGGTTGGGCAACAGTGAGGGGGGGGCGGGTTGCATCATTATGCAGAGCTTTGTGGATAACGGTATTTATTTGGAACTGTATTTGAAAGGTGACGAGGAACAAGTGGCATGGTCTGCAAAAGAAAGTAAAGAACTGCACACAGCACAGGAACAGTTGAAAAAAGACAGCTTAATTCCATCCAAATGCAAGCAATCTTTTTTTGAGTTCCTGTGCTGTTCTGCAGTTCTATACTGTCTTATTGGATCTACATTGAACCCTGGACTAGGGCTAACACACTGCCTGCATCCTCCTCATCTATTTGTCCAGTTGTGACTATGTCTGCATTTTCCATACTACTGTTGGCACAGACTGGAGGCATCCGTGTAGTGTTTGGTCTGATTGCATTAAGAATTGATTGTTGATGTGAGAGTTTAGTGGAAGACCCATTAGTAGGGAGTTAAATGAGTGAGACAATTAGGGTTTTAGAGGGTTTTTTTTTTGGGGGGTACAAACAGCAGGAGGATACAAGTGATTGTATGTATGGCTCAAATGAGAGTTCAGAGTCCAGCACAACCCTGAGACAGAGGGACTGCTGTTTTGGGGCTATGGTGATCCCATAGGCAGATCAGGGTTTGGTAATTTATACTTGCCAAATGCTGAAATAAAGAGAGGGAAGTATTAAAGCATTTTTATTACTTTATGCAAAAGCTTACATACACTAAAATTACTATGCCGTCCTTATGGGGCAGTCCTTATGATAATGTAATGTCTTTGGAAGAGTCTGATATATTTATTTGCACCATCTGAGTTGGAGAAACACCTGTGGATATATTTTAAAGAACACCTGAAACACATTGGCCCACAATGTGTCATTATCCACTGTGGGACAAGTAAACAAGCAAATGACACTGACCGGAGCAACTGTACATTTTTCCATAAATCAATAGCTCTTAGGATGTAAAACAACTTTGTCTAGTATCATTGTCTAGTACACCTCAGATTATATCAGTGCTGTCTTTGCTGACCAGCCCTGGAGTCCGTAGTATAAACAAACTCTACAAACTCTAAGGACTCAAGGGAGGGGAGGGGCTGCTGCTCCCTACTCACAGATGAGGAGGTCATGTGACAGAGCACTCGCTGTGTATGTAGCAGAGCTGGATTTGTTCAAGACAGTGGATACAGATGTCTCCTGCACAGAATAGAGAGGGACAAGATCCCCCTGTTCCCTATCAGTCCCTCCATCCCAGTGTGTGATTCTACTGAACTTTCGATGTCTTTCTCTGCAGCTAATGCTGCTCCCCTCCCCCAACTTGCCATCCGCAGTATCAGCTCTGTGCAGATAAGCTATAAACCCTTTGGGCTCATATAGCACAGGCTATAGACTTCATGTAATTGGTTCACTTATGATTTCTTTCACTTATCTCTGCTCCTCCGTGTGGGATGTGCCAGGCTGGTCACCATATACAACCTGTATGTACACTGGGTAGTGTTCAGTGGAATTAATTGTGGTAAACTAAATGGATTCAATGCAAAATTACTTTGAAAGAGAACATAATGCATTATGGGCAAGCTAACTAGCCTCAGCTTGAGGGCATAGACAGATAGACATTAGTCTCCGCCCACTTCACCTCTGGTAAGAAAGATTTTTGTCAAACACTTTCACAATAGAAAATACCATAACTTTGGAAAGAAAAGTATGAGCAGCACAAAGTAGGTATTGTTTTGTTTTTAAAGGGGGAATCACATATAATAATTTGGTAAAATTGTTATAACTTTACAGTTACACTATACAATGACAAAGTCAAAGCTCTAATCTCAACTCTATTGAAAATTTATGGGCTAACTTGAAAAGGCATATGCAAGCGAGGTGGCCTACAAACACCAGTTCTGTTAGGAAGAATGGGCCCAAAATCCTAACAACTATTCTGGGATGCTTGTGGAGGGATATTCAAAAGTTGGACTTAAGATATTAAGTTTAAAGGGCTATTGCATACCTCCCATTTCTGTCCCCGTGTGTACTAAGCTTCATTTCTTATAAGTTATGCAAATTAGCCAGTGGTGCTCTGCAGAGCACCATCAGGCTCCACTTTAATATAATTTATTTATAATAAAGCTTGGGACACACGGGGATGGGACTGTGAGGTACATAATAGTCATCTACCATGAAGTAATATGATGGTAGATGTACTTTAAGGTTCCTTGCACACAGCCATTGTGGGAACGTATATCTGGCGGCGATATGGTGCCACATGTATCATGCTATATCTTTCCCCGTACATATAGCAGGTCACCAGGAGTCCCTATGAGCGCTGCTCACCCCTCCTCCTTTTTACCACGCAGCCGTGTGCTTGCCCCAACTACAGTACCAAACTCTTTCTCTCATTATTTTGGCTTTTGGCAAATATAAATAATTCCCAATTGACCTAAAAGAGGAAAGGTTTCTTCTGATTTCATGTCAGAGAGTGAGAAGTCCATTCATATCTGTCTTATATAGTGTATGTAAACTTCTGATTACAAGTGTATAACATAATATTATTTTGTACTGTATGTTTTTGCATTTATTTCCACTGTACTGTGCATGTAATATATTGAAGTTTGCCAACTAACTTCCTTTTGTAATTATTTGTTTACTATAGCTGGGGTGATGCTTGTCCCAGAAGGAAGAACTGAAGATGGTTTTGAGGAACACTTTGGAACAAATTATTTAGGTCATTTTTTACTGACAAACCTACTACTGGACACATTACGGAAATCCGGAACAAATGATCTCAATGCTCGTGTCGTCACAGTTTCATCTGCCACGCACTTTAGAGGGCAGGTTAATTTTGATGATCTACAAAGCAGGTAAAATATAGTAAATAGAATGGGATAGAAATGCAGAGAGTTTGAAGGGGTTGTCCAAAAAAATAAAATTATCCGGTGTATAGGGTATGTGTCTGAACATTGAGCGTTTGACTGCTCGGATCCGCAGCGATCAGCACAGAGGTCTGCAACTCTGTGAGTCCCTTAAGGCATTATGGCGTACATGTCTGTCACAATTCCTTGAGCCCTCTTCATACGTGGTGGCTACATTATACAGCAAACACCCGCTGCTGCCACCAATCATGGGTGGTAACTGTTTAACTGCTTCTTGGATGGGATCATTGCTCCCTGTGATGTCAACGGAGGGGGAATAATTCCTCCCTATGGCACCCTGGAGTCTGAATGAGACTCTGGGACCTGTCATATAACAGACTGTCTATAACAGTCTAATCATCCCCCCTTCTTCCTAGAACTGATAACTATAACAATAGTTATCATGAAAATAAAATCAGTTAGTTATCAAATAAAATCATAAACATGTTAGGTATCACTGCATCCCCAAAAGTCCTGATCTATAAACATAGATGGAACATTTATAGCATTCAAAGAAAGCCGTAAAAAAAAGTCCACCAATTTCAATTTCATTGTATTTGGAATTTTTTTTTTCACCTTCCCTGTAACCAGCATGGAATATGAAAAGCTGTCACGAGAAAGTACAATTTGTAAGGCAGAGCACAAGAACTCCTACAGCTCTGTAAAGGGAAAAATAAAAGATGGGGAGTGAAAAAATGGAAACACAAAAAACAAAAAAGGCCTGGTCCTTAAAGGGTTAAAACTATGCCCCAATGGCATCCGTGAAAGGGACAGCATGACAGACTTGCACACCTGTTTCCTTTACAGTTGGGGGCAGTACTAAGGAATTCGGAATTCTTCCTCATTGGAGTTGAGTTTTTGGACCTGGACACTTATTACATGTCCTGGTCATAAAGGATATATTTAATTCCTGGGACTTCCCTTTACGTTACAGCACACCTGTAGTATATAGTCCTCTAGAACCGGCATCCTTGTTTTTAGTGCTTTGTTCCAATCTATCTGCTTTAATAATGCTTTGAGATTGGGGAAAAAGATGGTAATGTCCTTTAGAAAATATAAATCTTTGCTTCAGCGTAATTTTATTAGAATGTTGTAATGATTTGTAAACCTGAGCGTTTTCTCTGTTGAGCTTTGCAAATGCTCTAGCAAGGAATCCTTCTGAGGCATACGTTTCGACATCACAGTGATGCCGAGTGCAGTCAGGTCAGTCTTTTGAGGAAAATAGATTACAAGAAAAAATAGGTCACTTCTAGCTACTCTGTAAGGAAATGGCAATCCCAGTAATAGCTCCTGGCAGGATAAAGGGTAATGTTCTCTGTAGTGTTCATAACTACTATCATCACCTATTTCAGCTGATGACCTTGGGAGAAGCGAAATCACACGCCACTTCACATTAGGCTGCGATGGATATAGATAGTCACCAAGACAGCTGATCTCCTAGTTAGAGACTACTATAAGGCAGTAGGTTATGATGGACACTAGGATCAATACAGCTGTGATCAGTTCACTGAAAGAGCCATATTACCGTAATATAGTATTCCTCCACTGCATAATAGTATTAGTAATTCATGGTTTTGATGGTTCATCATTATACAGACTTGAATTTGGCCACCGAGATTAGAGCTGTTTGGTGCTATACCTTTTCTAAGTGTACTTGCCCACAACAGGTGCTTTGACCTTGTGCTAGCCATTGTTTCAATGTTTAGCACACAGTCTAATGTATTTCTATAGGCTCATGCACACTTCCCTGTGAATCGGGCAGTCTTTATTATGGTGAGCAGGATGTGAACCTTACATGCTGATGACACAAAGGCTTCATAAAACAGATCAAAGGTCCTTTGTTTGCTATTGCAGCTAGGTCCTACTCACTCCAGATTCAGTTAACACTTAAAGGGCACCTGTCACCACATTTTTCACAAATACAGCTAGTGGCAGGTTCCTATAGAGCCCTTGTAACTAACTGACACCCTTCTTTTAGCTAAAAATTGTTCCCCCAAATTCCCATATATTCAACTTTATAATTTTAACTGGTATCCAAGCATGTCTATAGCAAGTCGAGTTGGGCATGGCCCTCCTCGGGCTGAACATTACCAAACTGTACACCAAGAATATATCTCATGAAATCACAGTATATCATAGCACATGAAATTACACCAGCCTACATGGAACGGAGTAGAAGTTCATGCAGGCATGCTGTGATTTTTTTGTGGTCACATATGTGATGATGTCAATTTAGTCTAATGGTTAGAAGCAGGTATGTGGGGTTCCCAAAGAGTGTGATATGTTATTTGTCATAGATAGCAAACATAATGTGGCCCCCTGTATTAATGCACCTAAATTGTTGCCCCAAGAACTACTGAATGAGAAACCAATGTTACCCTTCAGTTGAAGGGAAGGAGGGCGCATCTGAAGTCACAGCACACTCGTAATAGCAATAATAATCTTTATTTGTGCCAGAATAAAAATTACAAACTTTAACACAAAATAGTGGTCCCAATATGAGGGTGTCCACCAGATACCGTGCATAAATGGATGGTAAGACACAGAGACCAACAGAAGCAGTCTAAGCCCGGACAAAGTTGGAATAGTAATGTATACTACTTAAAAGAGGACGGACAATTGGCAAAGGAGGGGGTCACTGAGAGTGTGCTGTAATATGCAAAGCCCGCTCCATATTTAATGCCAGTTCTTACCTTCTACAAGTGCTGTGCTCCACGCCCACCGGAAGACCCCGCGCTCCCGACGCACGTTTTCGGCTCGAAGAATCGCCTTCCCGGCAGCGAGCATAGCACTTGTGAAGGTCAAGAACTGCCATTGAAATATGGAGCGGGCTTTGCAGATTAACAGCACGTTCTCAGTGAACCCCCCCTGCTACTCCACCTTGTATTTTGATATAGATCGCATTTCACTAACAGGTTTTATGGCCATCCTTTCTGCTCAGTTTCCTCTTCACGTCATATACAGTTACTATCTTCCACTTTGTCCCGGTGTCGGTAGCCTGGCTTCTGTTGTGTCTGTGTCTTCACCATCCTTATTCACTGTACCTGGATGGACAACCGTTATTTGGGGGCCACTATTTGTCTTAAAGTTTTGTAATTTTTTTTCTGGCACTATAAGATTATTATTGTTAATTACAAGTGGATGTGACTTCACAGTTGCATCTCCTTCCTTCAACTGAAGGGTTAATTTTGGTTTCTCTTCTATATTGAGGTCACACCCGGTCACTGACCATTAGGCCATGTCCCCCTACTTGCTCTAAAGATCTTTAATACCTTTAATGTATATATTCAAATGTGGTGGCAAGGTCGCTTTAATTAACTTAACTGATCCAACTCTAATCAAATAAGGAAACCTCACCATCAACGGATCTATCTAAAAAGCTACATCTCGGTGACAGGTTCCGGTATGTTCCGGCAGCCCAATGGTTTTTTCTTCAGTAAAACTTTAGTGACAACACCCAAATCTATAAAAGTTTTACAATTTTGTCTTTGGAGGCTACTGGGCACCGCACGTCCCAGTATCCCCTTCTCATCCCTCTTCTAGTATCTTATGTTCGCAGACGAGTGTGCGCAGCTCCAGTGACGGCAACCTACTGCTCATGCACAGACACTCCACTTGCGTTTGCTTCGTAGCTTGCCGCTAAATACTGCCTGTGGATCGAAAAGGCCTCCAAATCATATTTTTCATATTTGTAAGATAAAAACCTTTTATATGAGCTTGAGCAACTACTAAATAAAATCTGCCTGCCATAGTAGATCTGTGATGTAGGTTTCCTTGATAGGGTTACGTGTAAAATCATCCCCTCGGCCATAATACCCACCATTTTCAGTAAAGCCATAAGCAAGGAAATTGGAGTCGCGCACTATGCATTCCCTGCTACCTCCATTCAGTTAGGAACATGACCCCCCCCCCATACTCTGTTTGAGAGGGTTCACCCTTCTGCCCCCCCCCCCTTCGCCCAGTGATCACAAGGTCTTCCCTATCCTGTGTACGGGGTACGGAGCAAACCTTTACTGCTTATACCACCACCAGGAGACAAATATTAACACTTCTAACTGCCATATGACACCAGGGTTAAAGAATTAATATTTTTATTGACTAGCCACACGTAATCTTGTTTTCCCTAGACATTGATGTCACTGGCAATTTTTTTATTGGTTCGAAGGGTCAACGGGTTCCCTTTGAAAGGATTGACAGGAAAGGATGAGTTTTTCAATTAACAAAGCAGCAAGTAAGGGATGGATTAGTGTCACCTAGGAGGATATGATGAGGCCTTCGTTGAAGGAACCAGAGTCTGACCAAGATTCATTCTGTCTAGTGAAGGATAGAAACCAAAACATTTCTCATGGCAAATGACTAAGTACCAAGCTGCAGTGCCGTTATCTGTCAACCAGTCTCCTTGACTCGCTCGCCATGACAGGAATTCTAGGCTGTGTTCACACATGGCCTTAGTCGGTTTTCTATCTATCGAACACTTTAGTAGCTATGATCAAAGCATTACACATTTTGGAGGTTAAATTAAATGTATCTGCACATTTGCAGTGGATAATGCTTTGTGAGGAAAGGTTCTATGAAACTGGATGTACAGATTTTCTGAACGTGTTCACGCTATTTAATGTTGCAAGGATAATAATCATGTGCTCTGCGACAGTTTCACAGGGGTCGTCTTCTTGATGCTAAGCACAAATTACAACCTCTGCTTAAATTTTATATCTTAGGGGTGGGGGATGTATAAATCTGGTAAAGTTCTTTTATCTCTATCTAAAAAAACTGGAATTGAAGGTCTTGTTTTCGATTACCACGGGGGTACTGTGCCTCAGCAAAGGATTACGAGATGCTCAGAAATCCACTTGATATTACCCTTCTTAGAAAATAGGGGTCATGAGTGTTAGCCAAGATTCATTGCATCAATCTTGTTGCTGAGCTTTTGATGGTAATTTCAAGTTGCTAAGAGCTTTGGGGAACAAAAATATTGTAACATTTGTTTATAAGGTATTAGTGATGCTGTCATCTGCAGCTATCGAAGAATGGATCAATATTTCAGAACTCTGCCCCCTGAGTGTACGTTTAGATCCTATTCTACTTCTACTCATTGATTTGTTCTTCTCACTAGATATGATTCAAGCTGTGGAGAAAATACAAGTAAAATGTAGCTGCTTAAATTGATGAAGGGTTTTTTTTTGAGGTTTTTATTCATGAAGCTTGCATCCATATCTGACCATCCATAAGCCTATGGAAGTTATCAGCATAAAATTGAATATTCCTATGTTCATGAACTGCCTAGTATAGCCTGTGCTTTCTTTTCTTTTACTCAAACACTGACTGTTGTGATTGGTATGTGTTCCAATCCCCAAGCAAAATCTGTGCATTACCATTTAACAAACGTCACATGTCAGCTCTGGGTGTTTTGGAGAGGGCTCACGGTAACCACGGCTGGTGTTAACAGTCATGGGTGTTAACCCTTTGATCCCGGGCTGGCTTTTTGCCCAGACCTCCATGTGGCTTAGTTGATGTTCCTGTGATGTCATCGGGGGTGCCGTATGACAATCTCTTGGGTCATACAAAGATCAAAAGGCAGTACCGTCCTCAAAATGTAGCCTTTGAAAACATCATTAAAGTTGTCAATAATGACACCGACACAGTTGAAGTATGAAAAGTTATCCTGTACATGAGGTTTTCATTTTTGTAAATGTATAAAACACATATAAACTCTATTCAAATTTGGTATCTCCATTATCATACCGTACCCCCAAGAATAAGGAGACCTGTAATTGGGGCGCACGGTGAAAGGCGTAAAAGCCCACAAGAAATGGTGCTAGAATCGCATTTTTCCTCCACAATTTCACTATGCATTGGAATTTTTTTCTGCTTCCGGTACACGCATGGAATATTATATGCATCACTATGAATTTGCATTTGTTTGCAGAAATACAAGCCCTTACACATGCTTTTTCTATAAATATAAAAAGTTTGAGGAGTGATAAATGAAACCGCATAATGAACAACCGCCTGGTCGTTAAGGGGTAAAAATGCATAGAGTTGGAACACAATCCGTGCCCCAACCTTTGAGAGGTGATCCAGTTAGATCCAGAGGATAACTGTATTGCACTGTAGCATACTATCTGTCCCTGTGCCCCTTCATTTACTCTAGTCCTTAGATGACTCAACAGACTAATCCTTTATGTAAATGAGCCATTCATCCATTTTTTTTGATTCGTCCATGTTGAAGAATTTTCTGATACAATATGATATTTAACAGAAGTTCCTAGTTAAAGGGGACCCTACACGCACGTCTACTACCTCTAAAGGTAGTAACGGGTGGTAGGTGGATGAATGGGACGAATAGGATAGCCCTTTTTTTTGCTGTCCTTACTTCCCGGCTTATCCTTTTGTAAACTTGAATCAGTTGATATGTTAATTTAAATTAACGCGGCTACTGGGGCGTGGAGTAGCCGTACATGTGAGCTCTAGTCGGGCTCGCACTCCACGCCAGTAGCTTGTTCCTCCCCTCACCTGTAATCTCGTCGCGCCACAGCTCGTAGCTGCGCTCCTCGACCGAGCACCCGTGCGTCTGCGATGCGCATAGCGCCGGCCTCGAGCTAGGGAGCGCTCACCGTAGGCCTGCGTCCTGCCATCGCTCTCAGAACCAGTATATTCCACCGAGGGCGCGCTCACTCCGTAAGCTGCGCGCCCTCTGCATCCTGCTTCTGCGAAGATTACTCGTATGCCGTAAGGAACAAGCTCACTCCTGGGGCGTGGAGTCGCCGCGACTAGTAGCCTCATTCCGGCTACTCCACGCCCAGAGCCGCTATTAATTATTAACATATCAACTGTTCAAGTTTTACAAAAGGATGAGCCGGGACGTAAGGATTCTAGCCCAACAAAGGGCTATCCTTACATCTCCATTCATCACCTACCACCCTTCGACCTTTTTATAGGTAGAATCGTGGTGGTAGGTCCCCTTTAATCGGTCACCAAATTTTCAAAAACAAACTGCATATACTGTTACACAGATCTCTGATGAGGCTGGATTTCTCAGTTCAATAACATCAGACTGGCTGTATTGTCCTGATATGAATATGTGTATTGCTAGAGTGACCGACTGCTAGAGTCCAGGTGTGAGCTTACCTGATGTATAAGCTAAAAATCAAAGTGCACCATGTATATGGTAAGAGGATTATATAATGGTCTGTGTAAGATACGGTGTAAAATATGATGACCAATATTATTTAAACACGCTGGATTAATTTCCTTTCCTACAAATGCCCATCCTCTCCTATAAGACCACACCCTCTATGTCTCAAAATGGCTAAAATGCATGATAAATGTGGCTGAAGGTATTTTAAACATTTTGGCAGAAATTACAAAATATGTCTGTCAAACACTGATAAATATGAAATATGGAAACCCAGAGATCTATGGAGATATTGTTAATATCCAAAATACTTGGTACAATACCAAGCTACCTGTTATAATTATACTCACTACTTACAGATTGCCAATAAAGACGTTTTATATAGTATATTTCTTGGCCAAGGCTCCTTAGAAACCCATCACTTTGAGATGTTGAGCATTTTGGTGTCTAGCTCATAAAGAACATTTTCATGTCACAATTCCATAGAGTTGATCTACTACTTGAGATGATGATAGATGATGATAGACAAACTCTGTTGGGTGAAGTATGTACATAAATACCCTAGAGGAAATGGCAGTACTCCAGTATGGTATGTGGTATAAAAAAATCTGCTTCAAGAAAATAATAATAATAATAATAATGGGGCACATTTACTAAGAACAGTGCAAACAGCACTATGTAAATTTTGCCTGTGTATAGTGCAGAGTGTCCTGACAGAGTGCACCACTTTTTTTTTGGTGCACCTTTAACATAGGGCGAGCAACACATTTCTGTCTGACTTTGCATGTTAAATCTGGTGCATGGACCAACTGACCACCGGAATGCCCCCTTCAGTACAAAAATTTGTGTCACGTGAAACATACTGTAGCGCGCCACAAAACGGTCGCATGGACACAAATGTAACTGAGGACTTATAAATACATGGGCAAGCAGTTGCAAAGTCTGACAAAAAACTGGCGCACGTCCTTAGTAAATGTCCCCATGGGGTTTTTATGCTGATTTAGGATTTTGTGGCACTGGGCGCTTATGCACAAAATCAACTTGAAAAGATGTCACAATTGGGATAATTAAAGTAAAAAAACAGATTACTAAGAATATAGTCCAACACTTAGATAATGGATGAATGAACTAGGCTGACTCTTAAGTGTTCTCATCCGCCAACCAATATAGAAAATGACAGAACTATGTTCTGACATTTAGTAGCTTTTCCTCCCAAAGTCGGTCATCTAAAGCACAGAGCATGGCAAACTTTTAGCCCTAATACTGTTAATGTCTGAAGAATTCTTTGATGGCTTAGTATAAGCTGTTTTCTTCACCAGTCTGGAGCTTGAAGCTTTCTCCTTTTTGTCGATATGCACTGATTTTTCAGCCTTGCAGAGAAAAAGGAAATGCCGCGGGTGGTGACATTTTAGCATTTGTTCTCTTTTTGGCTGTAGTCTTCAAAATATATTGAAAAGCAAGTGCAGAAACAACAGAATGGTAACAATGAAACTGAGGAGCAAAAAAATGAAATTGTAATAATAACGAGGATACTCCTGTATATTAATGTTGGTCATTGTCTAACACTTTTTCTTTTCCATCTGCCCACAGCAGCTGTTTATTCCGCCCATGGGGCGTATGCTCAGAGTAAGCTGCCCTTGTACTATTCACCTACTACCTACAACATCTGCTGACTGTGGAAGGTAGTCATGTGACTTGCAATGCTGTGGACCCTGGGTTTGTAAATACTGATTCTTACAAGAATCTGTCGTATCCAGGGAAAGTTGTGAAATGGATGACAGCTGGCTACTCTTAAAGGTAAGTGTCATTCTATACCAGAATTTTTTAAAGATTTTTAGAATAGGATACAATAGACCTTCATTTATCCCATATGACATTATTTTGTAAAATACAGATATGCATGGGATGAGATCATGACCAAACGATAGCAATACAAGTCAATACGACAGTACATTTAAATGTAGTTTTAAAGGAGTGTATATGGGATCAGACCCAAAGGGACATCTTCATTTGGCATAAGTGTTTTGGTGCTATGAAATAGCTCCAAAAAATTCCATTTGGGCACTGCACTTCATGGAAAATTACAAGCCTTTTATTAAATAATAATTATTATTAAAGTAGGTAGTAAAAAACATACATTAAAATGAATATAGATAATCATGTTATACAAAGTGGTTAGGCTTGAAACACAACTGAAGAAGGGCGATCAATACTACCTACCATTAAGGACAAACCCGACTTACGACGACACCTATTACAGGCGGACTCTTTTGAAGCTTTTGGATGTTTATTATAGGCTCTAAGGTGTCAGTAATGACGGTTTATTGATATATCCTTGTTCACAAAAATTTTGAATATACCAATTGTCACTGGGACCAAAAAAATTTTCTGGAGTCACAATTCTAAATATACAGTTCGACTTAACTACAAATTCTTCGGAACAAACCTGACTGCGTAATAAAAACTACTGCACAATACAGTGCTTTTCCATTTTTTCTTTTGCTAAATACCCACTTAGTACATTGAAAGGGTCATAGAGATTTTTGAGAACCATGCTAATTCATTTTTTTTTTTTTTTAGGCACAGCAGCATATACATAGAAGTGGTTATACCTTGTACTGCAACTCTTTCCATTTAAAGTGTAACTCATGTGCACGTCTTTAATGTCAGAATTGAATAGTGCAGGTGACACGAGTGCATTTATATTATATATTTTATTCAAGAGAAAATGCTATTGTTTTTTTTATTTTTCTTTCTTTCTCCTCTGTACTTACCTTCCTCCTTCATAATCATCCACAGAATTGATCTGTTATCACAATGACTTTTCAAGATAATGCAGTGTCACCCATTACAGCCCTTAGGCCATCTCTTTGCTTGGTATCCAAATGGTAGACCTTCCCTATTATTCATCTCTTACTGGATTCTAATTTTTCTGATGTAAGGCAAAGCATATTCTTCATAAACTACAGCAGTAATATCTCTGTGCTGCCGAAATGCCATGGCACAGAGGGGGAAGGGGGACGATGACAGAGCAGGTAGCTTGGGGAAAAGGGCTCTGAGTGTGTTATAGCCAAGACCCCCACATTCCAGGGGTTCTAGTGAGCCCACACCCCTCTCGGAGTGCCCCAGAATAATTTACATAGAAATAAAAGTTTGTTTTGAAGGAAATCTACAGGAGCATGCTTATCTAATAATAGTTAACCTCCTGGGAAGTTGTAGATTTTCTTTAAGGATGGCTTGTGTCACCTGAATGGAGAACTCCTTTGACCCACTGTTTTCTCTACAGAAAACTCTTCCAATAAAAGCACCATGCCTCAAACCTCAGACCTTTTATTATGGGTTTAATAGAGGTATTCCCATTTCGGCAAAATTAGTGTTGTATTTGAAAAATGATACCATTTCCTCACAGTTTTCTGGATTCTGCTTGTTTTCATTCTAAAGAAAGCTTCATTGTTTAATTCCAGTGGACAGAATTCTGACCCATGGTCACACAGGTGCTCAGATATATCTATTGTACAGTTTCTAATGTCCTCCATGGACATCTAATCCTCTCCATGCATCCATGTAGGCTACTGTGATATTAATGTGTTTGCTAATATTAGGAGGCCGAAGGCTAAGATGATGTCACCCTGGTCACATGACATTAGGACATTTTTAGCTATAGTTTATAGGCCACTATGGGAACTTCCACATCTGTATTTTTAAAAATGGTGTACAGGTCCTTTTAAAAACAGTGTGGGCACATGTTAAGGATTGAAACTCCTAAAAGTCTGGACTTTACATCCTATAATTAACTATAAGGATACATTCACACGACGATGTGCCCCATCGGTAGCACGGCGGGCACATGTTGGCGCCTAGGAGAGAGAGGAGGAGATTGAGACACTCCTGTCATTCTCAATACCGATGTATAGCGCACAGACTTCGTATTACGGGAAAGATAGGAATGTCCTATCTTTCTCCCGCTATGGAACGGTTATGGTGCCGTAGTTGTGCTGCACCGTACCGCTCCCATAGGGCGACTGTGCGCCCATTGCCTCTGTGGGGGACATATATACGGCTTATATACATCCCCCATACTGCAGCTTCCAAATGTGTGTAATCACTACTCATGGACATATAATTGTATATCCTTATGGGATGTATAATAGAAATAACCAATAGTCATTCTGCTTACTTCATGCTGTACTCTCGATGTATTTGTGCGATTATGTATAATGTATTGCATTATATGCTGGAGATATAAATCTTGGTACCATTTTGACTTCCACTTGCAATTTGAAGCAGATTTACTAAATCACTGCTGACTGAAGCATAACTGTATCATCACGCGCGCCAGAATATAATTCCATATAGTTAATATTAATTGTAGAACATGAACTGAGTCTCTATATTCCAGTATAATAAAATGCTTTTGTGTTACAGAGCATACAGGAAGCAATTTGCAAATAAATCATTGTACAGTATGGCATGGTGCGCCCAAAAGTTGCCTTCCTGTATGGAAAATTAGACTTTGTAGTAGCAGCAGGGAAGCGTCTGTTGTATAAGCTTTCCGGTTGCATAGAAATCATTAAAGTTAGATCAGTTATACATTGTGTTGTGATGTGATAATAGGATTTGTTATATCGATCATTGATTTTAATGAAGACCTCATGGCTTTCTGAAATAACTTGCTTTTTTTTTTAATTCAATGTCATCTTTTCCAGTACAAGTGATATCTTCATACCTTACAATAGATATTGTACAATATTCACATGATGACATCAGAGTATCGTAATCGTTCAGCCGCATCATTTTAGCTGCACGTTTTTTATTACACCTTTTTAACGGTACTGTTATTCCATTCAGAGTTGGACACATATTGGCGTTTGAAGCGGATTATTGATTGTTTTGTGACTTTATAAATTCCAGCCAGTCATCCACAAATGTAATTGCAATTTGTCCCCGCACCATTTAACCAGTGTATTGGTCAAAGAGTGTACAGTAACTACAAATCATGCTGACGTTGTCTGATGAAGAACACACTCTACTAAAGTGTCACCATCACCATGTATTTCAAGAGGAATGAACAGAAGTAAAGCTCAAGCGTCAGAGTTCCAAGAAAAGATGTTCCAGCATTGTTATGTCATTGAACTGTCAAGTAGATTTACAATAGATCTGATCCCCGGGACTCGACAAATGGTATTGCCAAAGATGTTTCTGGCAATTCCATTACATTGGCAGCCATGACTTAAAGGGAGTTTTCCCTTTATATTTGTGACCATCAGTATGGATATGGACCTAGAATCGGACATCGTAATTACATAAGGTGAAATTAAATAAACAAGAAGAAAACACATTTTGCATTTGCAATCGGCATGTGTGCATTGGAGTGAATGTCACTTCTTTTTGGTTTCCATCGCTCCAATGTTTACTATCTTTGCAGAAACAGCATAAATGCATAACCCCCCTGTTAGACGCAGATTGAACAAACTCTGACACAGATGGGAAGTAGCAACATAAGTTCCAAGGAATACTGAAGGTCACAATCCTCTGTGAAATGACCCTGGAAGAAAACTATTTGTAGATCATTGACAAAAGTATTGTGAGAGAGAAAAAAAACTTTCCTCCACATCTTGATCATTCCTGTGAGTTATGATGTGTGGGGGCAGATTGATTTATTCCTGCGCTGCTGCTTTTACTTTCTTGTGTCACATTTGAATTATGTTTTATTCTTTCCACCAACTGCATCATCTGTAGTGAACTGAGCGGAATAGAAGGACTGCTTCTTCTCCGCAGACAGTGATTACAGCTTTTATTTTACTTTGTTTTTTTTTTTTAATTTAGTCTAATTTACCCTCCAGATCTGTTGAGTTACAGTATGTGTACCTCATGTGTATATACATAATATATTATATAAATCCAAGTGTATGTATGTGTGTGTGTATATCACTAAAGGAATCTGCACTGTCGCGTTTACAATCACCAAATTTTGAACAGCCGCTCTCTGTGACGTCCGTTTTAAGTTGAAATTTTCACCCCATGCTTTCCAAAATTCACTTATTGAATAACATATACAGGAGCCATTAGCGCTGCTGCTGTGATTGATTGCTATTTGCCAGGTCATTCATAGGCTCTGACCTTTGATTGGTTACTAGAGGCAATGAGAATAAAACGGCTTATGTGTGAGGTAATATTAATAGATAGAAAGACAGAGAGACAGATATCATAAAGAGATAAAATAGATATAAATATTATTTATTAACCCATTCTATTTTGTTGTAGCTAAGAGCAGTTATTTACCATGCCGGGGGCTACAGCTAATGTGTCTACACACATATATACATATAATTTACACAATAATCCTTTGAAGAGTAATTTTAGGCCTTTGCATATTACCTTTACAACAATGTTAACAAAAATAACAGAAAAAAAATCTGTAAACAAACACCACAGGTTTAGGATAAAACACAAACAGGAGATGTATAGTATTGGTGCTGGGCGTTTTATAAACTTGTTTTTACAACATATAGTATTGTGCTTACAAAAAAAAACTGGTGGTACTTTTCTTTTGGCAAAGAAAAGTGTTTTCCTGGTTGTGACATCAGTGAGGGCACTGAGGCCAGAGCACTGAGGAACACTCATGCACAGGCAGTGCAGCCAATGAGGACACAGGATCAGCTTCTGCTTTTACAGAGATCTAGTGCAGAGCAAGGCAGGGAAGTCATAGAGCGGACACGAACAACACTGGATCTCTGCATCATGGTCAGACATGATCATACATTAATCTACTACACTACACAAAAAAATATATATATAAAAACATGTCCAACTACACTATAAAACACCTAATAGGAATTAAAAGATGATTACATGGCACACCATCATATGGTATATCATATGATTACCAGTGAACACTGCTACAGGAGACGACCTCAGTGAGAGGACCCTCATTAAAGACACGTATATTTTTTTATTCAATCAGGTGATTTTTTTTTCTCTAAGGAAGCTGTCCCCAATCTGCAAATCACACCCCTTTGCTGTGTAAAGAGGTCTGCTGAAATAGGTTTCACTTACATATACTGTGTTGTGTGCGCAGGATCTGATCACATGCATGTGACATCACTCAAGGCTCTGGAGTTTTTTATACATGCTGCTAGCAATAGTGAGGACTGATTTTCTCCTGCACCCCCAGCCCTGATCGTGACCCTCCCAGCAAGTTCCACCACACCCCACAGTACAGATTGCAAACCAATCTTAAAAAAGGGCAGATGAGCAAGCCAATGTTAAATCTGGTGCATGGACCAACTGACCACCGGAATGCCCCCTTCAGTACAAAAATTTGTGTCACGTGAAACATACTGTAGCTGCGCCACAAAATGGTCACATGCGACACAAATGTAACTGAGGCACTTATTAAATACATGGGCAAGCAGTTTGCAAAGTCTGACAAAAAACTGGCGCACGTCCCTTAGTAAATGTGCCCCACAGGGTTTTTATGCTGATTTTGGGCACTGGGCGCTTATGCACAAAATCAACTTGAAAAGATGTCACAATTGGGAGTATTAAAGTAAAAAAACTGATTTACTAAGAATATAGTCCAACACTTAAGATTAATGGACTGAATGAACTAGCTGAACTCTTAAGTGTTCTCATCCCAACCAATATAGAAATATGACAGAACTATGTTACTGACATTTAGTAGCTTTTCCTCTCAAAGTCGGTCATCTAAAGCACAGAGCATGGCAAACTTTTAGCTCTAATACTGTTAAATGTCTGAAGAATTCTTTGATGGCTTAGTATAAGCTGTTTCATTTTCACCAGTCTGGAGCTTGAAGCTTTCTCCTTTTTGTCGATATGACTGATTTTTCAGCCTTGCAGAGAAGGAAATGCCGCGGGTGGTGACATTTTACATTTGTTCTCTTTTTGGCTGTAGTCTTCAAAATATATTGAAAAAGCAAGTGCAGAAACAACAGAAATGGTAACAATGAAACTGAGTAGCGAAACAATGAAATTGTAATAATAACGAAATACTCCTGTATTAATTAATGTTGGTCATTGTCTAACACTTTTTCTTTTCCGTCTGCCCACAGCAGCTGTTATTCCGCCCATGGGGCGTATGCTCAGAGTAAGCTTGCCCTTGTACTATTCACCTACTACCTACAACATCTGCTGACTGTGGAAGGTAGTCATGTGACTTGCAATGCTGTGGACCCTGGGGTTGTAAATACTGATCTCTACAAGAATCTGTCGTATCCAGGGAAAGTTGTGAAATGGATGACAGGCTGGCTACTCTTAAAGGTAAGTGTCATTTCTATACCAAGAATTTTTTAAAGATTTTTTAGAATAGGATACAATAGACCTTCATTTACCCCAACATGACATTATTTTGTACAATACAGATCAAGGCATGGGATGAGATCATGACACAGAATAGCAATACAAGTCAATACAACAGTACATTTAAATGGAGTTTTAAAAGAGTTATATGGGATCAGACCCCAAGGGACATCTTCATTTGGCTAAAGTGTTTGGTGCTATGAAATAGCTCCAAAAAATTCCATTTGGGCACTCTACTTCATGGAAAAATTACAAGCCTTTTATTTAAATAATAATTATTATTTAAAGTAGGTATAAAAAAAAACATACATTAAAATGATATATAGATAATGTTAACATGTTATACAAAGTGGTTATGGCTTGGAACACAACTGAAGAAGGCGAGTCCAATACTACCTACTTAAGGACACCCGACTTACAGACGACACCTAGTTACAGGCGGACCTCTTTTGAAGCTCTTTGGATGTTTATATAGGCTCTAAGGTGTCAGTAATGACGGTTTATTGATTATCCTTGTTTCACAAAAATTTTGAATATCCAATTGTCACTGGGACAAAAAATTTTTTTTCTGGAGTCACAATTCTAAAATATACAGTTCCGACTTAACTACAAATTCAACTTCAGAACAAACCTGTACTGCCTGTTAATAAAAACTACTGCACAATATCAGTGCTTTTCCATTTTTTTCTTTTGCTAAATACCCACTTAGTACATTGAAAGGGTCATAGACATTTTTTGAGAACTATGTCATTTTTTTTTTTTTTTAGGCACAGCAGCATTATACATAGAAGTGGTTATACCTTGTACTGCAACTCTTTCCATTTAAAGTGTAACTCATGTGCACGTCTTTAATGTCAGAATTGAATGTGCAGGTGACCTATCTAGTGCATTTATATTATATATTTATTCAGAGAAAATGCTATTGTTTTTTTTATTTTTCTTCTTTCTCCTCGTACTTAACCTTCCTCCCTTCATAATCATCCACAGAATTGATCTGTTATCACAATGACTTTTCAAGATAAATGCAGTGTCACCCTATTACATCTCTTTGGCTTGGTATCACAAATGGTAGACCTGCCCAATTATTCATTCTTACTGGATATCTATGTTTTCTGATGTAAGGCATATTCTTCATAAACTACCAGCAGTAATATCTCTGTGCTGCCGAAATGCCTGGCACAGAGGGGGAAGGGGGACGATTGAAGGAGCAGGTAGCTTGGGGAAAAGGGCTCTGAGTGTGTTATAGCCAAGACCCCCACATTCCAGAGGGGTTCTAGTGAGCCCCACACCCCCTCTCGGAGTGCCCCAGATTAATTTACATAGAAATAAAAGTTTGTTTTGAAGGAAATCTACAGGAGCAATGCTTCTAATAAATAGTTAACCTTCCTTGGGAAGTTGTAGATTTCCTTTAAGGATGGCTTGTATCACCTGCATGGAGAACTCCTTTGACCCACTGTTTTCTTCATAGAAAACTCTTCCAAATAAAAGCACCATGCATCAAACCTCAGACCTTTTATTATGGGTGTAATAGGTATTCCCAATTCGGCAAATTAGTGTTTGTATTATAAAAAATGATACCATTTTCCTCACAGTTTTCTGGATCTCTGCTTGTTTTCATTCTAAAGAAAGCTTCATTGTTTACTTCCAGTGGACAGAATTCTGACCATGGTCACACAGGTGCTCAGATATATGCATATTGTACAGTTTGCTAATGTCCTCCATGGACATCTAATCCTCTCCATGCATCCATGTAGACTGCTGTGATTTCATGTGTTTGCTAATATTAGGAGGCTGAAGGGCCTAAGATGATGTCACCCTGGTCACATGACATTAGGACATTTTTAGCTATAGTTTATAGGCCACTATGGGAACTTTCCACTAGCTGTATTTTTGAAAAATGTGGTGACAGGTCCCTTTTAAAAACAGTGTGGCACATGTTAAGGAGTTGAAACTCCTTAACTTTATATCCTATAATTAACTATAAGGATACATTCACACGACGATGTGGCCCCATACGGTAGCACGGCGGGCACATGTTGGCGCCTAGGAGAGGAGGAGGAGGTGAGCGCTGCTCACTCCTGTCATTCTCAATAACGATGTATAGCGCACAGCTCCGTATTACGGGGAAAGATAGGACATGTCCTATCTTTCTCCCGGCTATGGAACGGTATGGTGCCGTATGTGTGCTGCACCGTACCACTCCCATACGGCACCGTGCGCCCATTGCCCTCTGTGGGGGACATATATATACATCCCCCATACGGCAGCTTTCCAAATTGTGTAATCACTACTCATGGTACATATAATTGTATATCCTTATTGGGATGTATAATAGAAATAACCAAACAGTCATTCTGCTTTACTTCATGCTGTAATCTCTATGTATTTGTGTAATTATGTATAATGTATTTGCAGTATATGCTGGAGATATAAATCTTGGTACCATTTTGACTTCCACTTGCAATTGAAGCAGATTTACTAAATCATTTGCTGACTGAAGCATAACTGTATCATTCACGCGCCAGAATATTAATTCCATATAAGTTAATATTAATTGTAGAACATGAACTGAGTCTCTATATTCCAGTATAATAAAATGCTTTTGTGTTACAGAGCATAGCAGGAAGCAATTTGCAAATAAATCATTGTACAGTATGGCATGGTGCGCCCAAAAGTGTGCCTTCCTTGTATGGAAATTTAGACTTTGTAGTAGCAGCAGGGAAGCGTCTGTTGTACTAAGCTTTCCCGGTTGCATAGAAATCATTAAAGTTAGATCAGTTATACACTGTGTTGTGATGTGATAATAGGATTTTGTTATATCGATCATTGATTTAATGACCTCATGGCTTTCTGAAATAACTTGCTTTATTTTTTTTAATTCAATCCCATCTTTTCCAGTACAAGTTGATATCTTCATACCTTACAATAGATATTGTACAATATTCACATGATGACATCAGAGTATCTGTAGATCGTTCAGCCGCTCATTTTAGCTGCACGTTTTTTATTACACTCTTTTTAACGGTACTTTATTCCATTCAGAATTGGACACTATATTGGCCGTTGAAGCGGATTATTGATTTGTTTTGTGACTTTATAAATTCCAGCCAGTCATCCCACAAATGTAAATTGCAATTTGGTCGCACCATTTAACCATGCATTGGTCAAAGAGGTACATAACATACAAATCAGTGCTGACATTGTCTGATGAAGGAACACACTCTACTAAAGTGTCACGTCATCCATGTATTTCCAAGAGGAATGACAGAAGTAAAGCCCAAGGCAGAGTTCCAAGAAAAGATGTTCCAGCATTGTTATGTCATTGAACTGTCAAGTAGATTTACAATAGATCTGATCCCCGGGACTCGACAAATGGTATTGCCAAAGATGTTTCTGGCAATTCCAATTACATTGGCAGCCATGACTTAAAGGGAGTTTTCCCTTTATATTTGTGACCTATCAGTATGGATATGGACCTATGAATCGGTCATCGTATTACATAAGGTGAAATTAACATAAACAAGAAGAAACACATTTTTGCATTTGCAATCGGCATGTTGCATTGGAGTGAATGTCACTTCTTTTTGGCTTTCCATCTGCTCCAATGTTTACTATCTTTGCAGAAACAGCATAAATGCATAACCCCCCCTGTAGACGCAGATTGAACAAACTCTGACACAGATGGGAAGTAGCAACATAAGTTCAAGGAATACCTGAAGGTCACAATCCTCTGCTGAAATGACCCTGGAAGAAAACCTATTTGTAGCATCATTGACAAAAGTATTGTGAGAGAGCAAAAAAACTTTCCTCCACATCTTGATCATTCCTGTGAGTTATGATGTGTGGGGCAGATTGATTTATTCCTGGCGCTGCTTCTTTTACTTTCTTGTGTCACATTTGAATTATGTTTTATCTTTCCACAGCACTGCATCATCTGTAGTGAACTGAGCGGAATAGAAGGGCTGCTTCTTCTCCGCAGACTAGTTATTACAGCTTTTTTGATTTGGTTTTTTTTAAATTTAGTCTAATTTACCCTCCAGATCTGTTGAGTTACAGTATTGTCTACCTCATGTGTATATACATAATATATTATATAAATCCAAGTGTATGTATGTATGTGTGTGTATATCCACTAAAGGAATCTGCACTGTCGCGCTTACAATCACCAAATTTTGAACAGCCGCTCTCTGTGACTCAGTTTTAAGTTGAAATTTTCACCCCAAAATTCACTTATTGACCAACATATACAGGAGCCATTATCTGCTGCTGCTGTGATTGATTGCTATTTTGCCACAGGTCATTCATATAGGCTCTGACCTTTGATTGGTTACTAGAGGCAATGAGAATAAAACGGCTTATGTGTGAGGTAATATTAATAGATAGAAAGACAGAGAGACAGATACATATAGAGAGATAGAAATAGATATAAAATATTTTTTATTAACCCATTCTATTTTGTTGTAGCTAAGAGCAGTTATTTACCATGCCAGGGGCTAAAGCTAATGTGTATACACACATATATACATATAATTTTACACGTAATCCTTTGAAGAGTAATTTAGGCCTTTGCATATTACCTTTACAACAATGTTAACAAAAATAACAGAAAAAAATACTGTAAACAAACACCCACAGATTTAGGATAAACACAAACAGGAGGTGTTCAGTATTGGTGCTGGGCGTTTATAACTTGTTATTCTACAACATACAGTATTATGTCTTACAAAAAAACTGGTTGGCTTACTTTTCTTTTTGGCAAAGAAAAGTGTTTTCCTGGTTGTGACATCAGCTGAGGGCACTGAGGCCAGAGCACTGAGGACACTCATGCACAGGCTGTGCAGCCAATAAGGACACAGGATCAGCTTCTGCTTTTACAGAGATCTAGTGCAGAGCAAGGCAGGGAAGTCATAGAGCAGACACGAAACAACACTGGATCTCTGCATCATAGTCAGACATGATCATACATTAATCTACTACACCACAAAGAAAAATATATATTAAAACATGTCCAACTACACTATAAAACACTTACATAGGAATAAAAAGGTAATACATGGCAACATCACAGTATGTGTATATATGATATATATGGTAGGATGTAATTGTCGGACAGCTCGCAAAGCTGTCCGACGTATTCATGAGGGGGCGGGGTTGGGGCGTGGCTAGGGGCGGTGACTGCCACCTAGCGGGCGGCAGTCACTGCCGGCCTATGGAGCTAGCGGGGCGGTCCGGGGAAGAGGCAGCGCCTCGGACCGCCCCCTCATGATTACACTGTACCCCACCGCAGTGTTAGATAGCGTTACCGGAGGTTTCCAGTAACGCTATCACTATAACACTGCGGCGTTTGATCAGGCACTAGGAGCTGCTTACTTTAGTAAGCAGCTCCTAGTGCCGAAAATTTAGGTGACAGGTCCTCTTTAAAGGTGACCTTATGCCCATCATGGTAATTTCTATTACACTCATAACCCTCTTTCAAAACTACTTCTCGCTACATGCTTGTTGTAGGTACCAAATGTATTTGAATCCCAGCTGTGGCCAGGGAATAAATCGGGGGAAATCTACTTTTTATTAAAGTGGGTCTTTATATCATAAGTATTACCTATTGTAATATTTCTCCTATCACCTGCCTTTATCTAGAAAATGTTACAAGACATTTATGTAACCCTGGCACGTGTAGATGAAATGTACAACAAAGATTAGAATGCAGTCAGGGTTACACCGCTTGGGTTTCATAGAGAAATGCTATTGCATTAATATTACATACCTTTGCCTCATTTTCTTCACCACCACTCATGTGGGAAAGGTTTCTTTCTAGTTTTCTCAACTTTCATCTAGACATTAAAGCCTTACTTCTGTCATACCGGCACAAGGACCTCCAAGTTTTCAAATCTCCCGAGCTCTCAGAACACTGCTGTTCAGTGCATCAGGTCAAAGTCAGGAAATTGAATGTAGAAGGTAAAAAAAGGCAAAATATAGAATATGCTCAACATAGTTTCTTTGCGTATTCTGAGATTTTACTGTTGTTCTAGGTTAACATCAATAAACTGAAAATCCAAGGTTACAAGTACATTTGAGCTTTCTGATGGTTTGGTAACAAAGTATAGGAAGGCAAAAATTAACTTAGGATGATGTGACATCAACCACAGGATTCTAGTATTGGATTCTCAGGTTCAGGTGGTTACTAAAGATAGATGTATAGATATATATCCAGGACAAGTCATTGTGTGCTACTGTATGTAGATTTCAATGTAACCAAACAAAAGAGGGGGAACAAACATAAAGTGGAAGGATAGTAAAAGTGACAAAAAGGGCAAGGGAATTTTGTGTGCGACTATATAGTGGCCAAGTGAGTCTGCATAACCCTGATGGTGAAGAGTTGACAGGCTACCCAGAGAGTGGAATAATAAGGGAAGGTTTGCAGATTCTACATCTAGCATTCGGAAGTTAGGGGAAGTAGGAGGCAAGCCAGAGAATTGTACTGGATAATGTTTGTTTCTGTTGACTGAGTTATATACTCTTACACTGTTTCAGTTCTAAATGTATGTATTATTTCTGGATGGAAGTCGTTCTGGTGCTAAACATATGTGTTAATCCTGGATGGAGGTGAATGACTGTTTCTGCAGTAGGTGAATTTTTTTTGTAGGTTTCTGTGACATACAGCTTTTGGTATTCCTGCTAGTTCAGGTTTCTTAACTTGTTTTAGTGAGAGTGTACAACAAATCTATCAATAAACATTAAAATCAAGGATCTTATTCATCTCGATATTTGTGTAAAAAACAGAGAAGGAACATGTTTGACAGTAACAATCAAGCAAATCAACATAGTGCTACAGATGCATTTACAATATGTAAGCTATGAAGTAAGCACAACGTTGTAGAGAACATATCGATATTCAGTCTCCATTCACATTCCCTCATCACCCCCTAGCTAGTAGGTTAAACCCTGCAGAAACCAGAATTGAGAGACTAAAGAATCGGCAGCGTATAAGGTCATTGGAGAATTACACCAAGCTCCCCACACCTTGTTAAATTTATCTGGACAGCCTTGCTTCTGTATATCAGGTCAGCAAACCCCACCTCTGTATGAAGAAGGCTCATTCAGTGAGCCCTCTTCATACAGCCTCACACCTCTGCATCGTACATGTACGCATAGCGCTAAGGGGTTAATATCTAAGTAAGAAAGAGTATACGTGGCACATCCCATAAAACTTCAAAACTTTATTCTTCTTACATTAAAAAAGTGCAGGAAAAGTGACATGTAGGTAATCCACCTACGCGTTTCAGCTTGCTCTCAAGCCTCAGTCATGGTGTGAAAATCTAAACTCAGTCCCATACAGAAAGAGGAAAAACAGGCAAAATGAACGACATTTCACCACCCATAAATATTTGAATACAAGGCCTTGAGGAGGTTATGCATTTCCTAAAATGGTGTCAATAAAAACTGCAGCTTCTCCCACAAGAAATGACTCCTAACCCAGCTACAGGCAAGGTCCCAGTAGTGCCATAGAAGTGAATGGAGCACACATTCTCACCAGCACTTCATTAGTAACATTTACAGGCATATCAGGTACAGATGCTAGGGGATCCAACTCCCGTAGGGCGATCCTGTAGCATATGCAATCTGCTGTAGGATTATTTATGCATTGTATTTTATCTAAAAATGTAAATCTGCTTTACAAAAACCTGTTTTACATTTATATAGTATGAAACGCTTGGGTTGGGGAAGACGAAAACTTATTCGATTTTTGCAATTGTCAAAAGGACTTTGTAAATTATAGAATGAAACCTTTCTCTCTTGCCTCTAAGTCCTGTGTGATTTGGATTTTTCCCATCTCACCCTCCACCTGTGTTGAAATTAATTAAACTCCTGAACCTATTTTACCGACCTCATTATTTAAATATAAAACAAAAGTAATCCTTCCATGTAAATACTCTTGTCTGTGTTAGCTTTTCATTTTATATGTGCTCCAAGTATTTACTTCAAATAGAATCTTAACAGACGACAGACATGAGGCAATTTATACAGTATTTGCTGGGGGCAAACACGACGGAGAATACTGTATGAATCCTAAATACACCCTGCCGAGGGCTTAGCTGTAAGTGAGCAAAGGTGCAAGAGAAAACTGCTGGAGGAAGTTACAGAGATTGGTGTAGGGTACACGGCTTAATGGGTTTTTATATTTTTAACATTGCATACTGTATGTAGCTCTAAGTCTTAAATATCTGTCTATATTATCAGGGGTTGGCAAAATAACTTAAGGGGAACCTGTCACCAGGGGCCTCATTTACACTAAAGAGAGGATGCGTAAGCCCATTACACCGGCATTGCAAAGATGCCTTTTTGCCTTTTCTGAGCACTTGCATTTCAGTATAATTGTGTGTTTTAACCTTCCAGACTTCTTGACAAAATCCTCTGGTGAGTCCCAGTGTTTAGTTTTAGTTTGTACGCTATAAATAAAACCGAAACCATGTGACTTGCATGTGCTGCTCAATTACTCCTCAGCTTTCAGCCCCCACCTTTCTGACAGTCTGAGGGGGCTGTTTTTAACAGCTGACGTGGGACGCCGGGATCGCATGGCTAAGTAAAGGGGTGTTCCGATTTCAGAAAATGAATGTTTTTATGATAAAATTTCTATGATAAAAGTTTATGATTAAATTTTCCAGTATAATTTCTGTATCAATTCCTCACAGTTTTCTAGATCTGATTGCTGTCATTCTATATAAATTATATATTTACTTCCAGTGGAAAGGAATCGGACCATGGTCACACAGGTGCACAACTCGTTAGCAGCACAGAGGGTAATCACAGCTGTGTGATATAAAGAGCCATGCACCTGTGTGACCATGGTCAGATTACTGTCCACTGGAAGTAAACATGTAATTTATATAAAATGACAGCAAGCAGAGATCTAGAAAACCGTGAGGAATTGATACAGAAAGTGTATTGTAAAATTGTATAACTTGTATAATACAAACAATAACATGATTTGCTGAAATGGGAACACCCTTTTTAAGTTATAAAACAACTGGTAGGTTGTCATGTCTGACATTGGGGTCTCTGTTACCTTCCTCATCTGGACTGAGAATCTGCATAATGGCTGATAAATGTGAGATGCGTTCTCCAACCCTATATACTAAAGTATATACCTATATACCGAGTAAGCCTAGTTTTCAACACAAAATTTGTGCTCAAAAACCTAATTCGGCTTATACCCGAGGTCAACTAAAAAAATAAAGTCAAAAACTCACCTTTTGACATCAACTGTAGGTCCTCTTCTGTGAGACAGAAGAGGACCTATGGAGTACGTCGGAAGATTAGTACAGTGTTATTTTTTTCTACTACAGGGGCTGGGCAGGTGTAGCTACAGGGGCTGGCAGACTATATACTGGGAGGCTGTAACCATGCATTTCCCACCCTCGGCTTATACTCGAGTCAAAAGTTTTCCCTAGTTTTTTGTGTTGAAATTAGGGGGTTCGGCTTATACGGGATCGGTTATACTCGAGTATATACGGTACTTGGATTTCAGACTGGGGGGGTAAAGGGGTTTGTGAAGGAAACCTTGACGTTTTGGACCCTGAAGGGTAAGCAAGGTCACTTAATATCCTTTAATAGACACTCCCAGAACACACGGGTTCTGAGAGGCTCAGGAAGTGATTCAAAGTTGTCCACACAAAACTCGGATATGGCACGGCAATAAATACAACCCTGAATGGCTAGAAACAGCCTCAGTGAAAACAGAACTTATCAACCCAATTAGCTGCCCTCAGCTTTCCTTTCCTCTTCAGAGGTGTCTGATTATCAGGTGCAGACATGTCTGCCCCCCCCCCCCAGGAGGGGTCATGGGCCCCTCCTACTGGTATTAAGTCCAGCAGAACCTTGGAAAAGTCATAGCTTTCAAGGGGAAGTGTAGGGTGGGTAGTTCCTTCACATAGATATATTGCGCCAAGGAAGAATGCAAATGTAAACGTTTTCAATTCATATAAACTCATAGAAGCTCCTTGGGGAGTAGTAGTAGATGTGCAGAGGCTTGGGACCAAGATCTGCATATGCAATTCCCCACCTTCCTTTGATTTTTTGAAAAACACTACAGAAGATTCACTCCAGTCCACGAACGTAATAATGATAGTTGCGCATTGGCCCCAAAATCAAGTTTCCCTCTCATCAGAAGATGGTTTTGACTCTCATTTTGTCTTCTTCCAAGGATCTTCTTCTTCCAAAGATCTAATCAGGGTCTGATTTTTCGCAGCAGGACCCAGGATTCTTAAAGTTATAGCCTGGATCCTGAGGGTGACCTCCTGAAATCCAAAGGACTCTCTTGAAAGTGAGTGAAAAACTTAAATCTAGCAGGAAACCTGTACTCACTCCAATATACCTAATATATGGAAAAAAAAAAAAAATCAGTCTTGCCCTAATGTTTAACAGATTCTGGATTTCCTCAAAAGGGCTATGAAAGGGTCGATCGAAATGAGTACTTTTAATGTACTAATTTATGTACTTGGTGCTTCTGGTGTGATGAAAAGGTGATTGAAAAGATTTATATCTGCTGTTTTGATAAAAAAAAAAGTTTCCCCTCAATAATAATAGTTCTTTATTTATATAGCGCACACACAGATTATGCAGCACTGCATAGAGCTTGACAAATCGGTCCCTGTCCCCAATGGGGCTCACAATCTAATTGTGAGTGTGGGAGGAAACCGGAGGAAACGCATACAAACATGGAGAGAACATACAAACTCTTTGCAGATGTTGACCCTGGGACTTGAACCCAGGTCCCCAGCGCTGCAAGGCTGGAATGCTAACTACTAAGCCACCGTGCTTCCCAATGAGATCTATCTGTAGTTTTTAATTCTCTAACAACAGAGCTCTGTAAAACAAATGAGGGAAATAATTTAAGATTTCTTATACCGTATTTTCCGGACTATAAGGCGCACAAAAAAACCTAGGATTTCCTTAGAAATCCAAAGTGCGCCTTATAGTCCGGTGCGCCCTATGTATGGAGGGCAGCGGACCCTACTTACATAGGTCCCCGCTACCGGAGACCGGAGGCAGCAGATCTCCAGCGGGAACTGCACTCAACCAGCATGAAGTACAATGTGTCACGAAAAAACAATCTCAAAATCAACTGGATATGTTAAAGCGTTCCAAAGTTATAACCACTTAAATAGACACATGTCAGATTTTAAAAAATGGTCCGTGTCAGGAAGGTGAAAAGTGGCTTCAGCGTTAAGGGGTTAAAGGATGCTATTAATAAAAATGCTTAAGACTCTTCTATATATATATATAACCCATATATTTGTAATAAAAATACAAATATGTTATTTGTTTAACCTACAATCCAATCATCACTTTCATACCCCAGGAAAATTTACCCAGAGCTACAACTTGTAACCTACCCCACCGCAGTGTTTGATAGCGTTAATACCGGAGTAAGCAGCTCCTAGTGCCGCAAAATTAGGTGACAGGTTCCTCTTTAAAGTGACCGTTATGCCCATCATGGTAATTTCTATTACACTCATAACCCTCTTCAAAACTCTTCTCGCTACATGCTTATTGTTAGTACCAAATGTATTTTGAAATTCCCACGTGCCAGGGAATATAATCGGGGAAAAATATCACTTTTTACTTAAAGTGGGGGCTTATATCATAAGTATGGACCTTGTAATATTTCTCCCTATCCTATCAGAATCCTGCTCTTCTGTTCTTAGAATGTTTAGCAAAGACATTTATTTAACCCGGGCCAGTGTAGATGAATGTACAACAAAGATTAGAATGGCAGTCAAGGGTTACAAAACACCGTTGGGTTTCATAAGAAATGCTATGCTTAATTTCATACCTTTGCCTCATTTTCTTCACCACCACTCATGTGGGAAAGGTTTTCTTTTCTTAGTTTTTCTCAATACTTTCATCTAACATTAAAGCCTTACTTCTGTCATAACCCGGCACAAGGACCTCCAAGTTTTCAAATCTCCCCGATCTCTCAGAACACTGTCTGTTCAGTGCATCAGGTCACAGTCAGAGAATTGGAGTAGATACGGTAAAAGGCAAAATAAGAATCTCGCAACATGTTTCTTTTGCGTATTTTTTCTGAGATTTTTTTACTGTTGTTCTAAGTTAAACATCAATAAACACTGAAAATCCAAGGTTACAAGTACAGTTTGAGCTTTCTCTGATGGTTTGGTAACAAAGTATAGGAAGAGCAAAATTAACTTAGATATGGTTGACATCACACCAAGGATCTAGTAATTTGGGATCCTCATTGTTCGGTGTTACTAAAGAGAGATGTATAAATACCAGACCAAGTCCTGTGTGCTACTGTATGTAGTTTCAATGTAAACCAAACACAGAGGGGGAACAAACGGAAAGTGGAAGGATATAACAAGAACAAAAGGGCAGGGAATTATGTTGCGACTATAAGTGGCCAAGTGAGTCAGCATACCCCTGAAGTGAATAGTTGACATGCTACCCAGAGAGTTGAATAATAATGGGAAGGTTTGCAGATTCTACATCTATCATTCAGAAGTTAGGAGGGAAGTAGGAGGTATCCAGAGAATTGTACTGGATATGTTTGTTCTGTTGACCTGAGTTATATACTCTTACACTTTCAGTTCTAAACGTGGGATTATTCCATTCCCTGGATGGCAGCGTCCCAATCCACATTACTACATATGAGTTAATCCTGGATGAGGTGAATGACTGTTTCTGCAGGTAGGTATTTTTTTTTGTGTCTTTTTTGTTTCTTTTTGGTGACAGTCCAGCTTTTTGTATTCCTGCTATTCATGTTGTTCTTAACTTTTTTTAGGTGAGAGTGTACAACAAATCTATCAATAACATAAATCAAGGATCTTTATCATCTCGATATTTGTTGTAAAAAACAGAGAAGGAACAGGTTTGACAGACACAATCAAGCAAATCAACATAGTTGCTACCGATGCATTTACAATATTAATGCTATGAAGTAAGCAAACCAACGTTGTAAGAACTAATCGATACAGCAATCATTCCTCATCATTCACCCTCACCCCCGAGTATACGTGGCACAATCCATAAAACTTCAAAACTTTATGCTTCTTACATTAAAAATTGCAGGAAAATTGACATGTATGGTATCCAGCCTACCGTTTCAGACTTGCTCTCAAAGCCTATCTTCATGGTTGAAAATCTAAACTCAGGTCCCATACAGCAAGGGACAAAAATGCTAATGACACCTGAACAACATTGTCACACCACCCATAAATATGTTGAATACAAGGCATGAGAGGTTATGCATTCCTAAAATGTTTCAAGTAACAACTGCAGCCTCTCCCACAAGAAATTACTCCTTAACCCAGCTACAGACAAGGTCCCACCTATTGCCATAGAAGTGAATGGGGCGCACATCTCAACCACGCCTTCATTAGTAACAGTACAGGCATATCAAGTTACAGATGCAGGGGATCAACTCCCGTAGGGGAGGCTCCTGTAGCATATGCAAATCTGCGTAGTGATTATTTATTGCATTTTATTTTATTCTAAAATAAGTACATCTGCTTATACAAAAACCTGTTTTCATTTATTAGTATGAAACGCTTGGTTTGGGAAAACCGAAAACTTATTCTGTATTTTTGCAATTGTCAAAAGGACTTTGTAAATTCTAGAATGAAAACCTTTCGCTCTTGCCTCTACGTAAGTCCCTGTTGATTTTGGATTGTCCATCCCCACTCACTGCTTAACCTCCACCTGTGTATGAAATTAATTAAACTCCGAACCCTATTTTACTTAACCGACCTCATTATTTCAATATAAAACAAAAGTAATCCTTCCTGTAAATACTCTTGTCTGTGTTACTTTTCATTTTATATAGTGCTCCAAGTATTTACTTCAAATAGAATCTTACAGACGACAGCAATGAGGCAATTATCTACAATTTGCTGGGCAAAACCGACGGAGATACTGTATGAATCTAAACTAACACACATGCCGAGGGCTTAGCTTAAGTGAGCAAAGGTGCAAGAGAAAACTGCTGGAGGAAGTACAGAGATTGGTGTAGGGTACACGCTAATTGGTTTTTTATATTTTTAACTATGCATACTGTAATGTAGCTCTACGTCCTTAAAAATCTGTCTATATTATCAGGGGTTGGCAAAAAACTTAAGGTAACCTGTCCCCAGGTGGCCGTCTTTTACACACTAAGAGCTGTATGCCGTCAGCCCATTACATACACACACGGCATTGGCAAAAGATGCTTTTTGCCGTTTCTGAGCACTTGCATTTCAGTATAATGTGTGTTTTTAACCTTCCAACTTCTTGACAGAAATCCTCTGGTGAGTCCCCGATTGTTTTTTTTAGTTGTATCGCTATAAATAAATCAAAACTGTGATTTGGCATTGCTCTCAATTACTCCTCAGCTTTCAGTCCCCCTCACCCTTTCTGACACTGAGGGGCTGTTTTAACAGCTGACGTGGGAACGCCCGGGATCACATGGCTAATTAAAGGGTGTCCCATGTCAGAAAATGATGTTAATGTTTTTATGATAAAATTTCTATGATAAACAGTCTATTGATTAAATTTTCCAGTATAATCGTTCTGGTCAATTCCTCACATTTTCTAGATCTGATTCTGTCATTTATATAAATTATCTATTTCACTTCCATGGAAAGAATCGGACCATGGTCACAGCCAGGTGCACACTCTCGTTAGCAGTCACATAAGGTAATCACTCTGTGTGTTATAAAGAAGCCATGCACCTGTGTGACCATTGTCAGATTACTGTCCACGGAAGTAAACATTTAATTTATATAAAATGACAGTCAAGCAGTAGATCAGAAAACCTGTGGAATTGATACCAGAAGGTATGTAAAATGTATACTTTATAATCCAAACAATACATTAATTTGCTGAAATGGGAACACCCCTTTTAAGTTTAAAAAACAACTGGTAGGTCTGTCATGTCTGCATTGGGTCTCTTTACCTTCTCCATTCTGACTGAGATCTGCATAATGGCTGTATAAATGTAGATGTCTTCTCCCAACCCTTATACAAAAGTTATATTACTTTGGATTTTCAGAGCTGGGGGTATAAGGGGTTTGGTGAAGGAAACCGTGCTTTCTGACCCCTGAAGGTAAGCAAGGTCACTTATTATCTTGATCCTTTAAATAGACACTCCCAGAACACACGGTTCTGAGAGGCTCAGAGAGTGATTTAAAGTTGTCCACAACACTTCCGATAGGCAACCGACAATAAATCACAACCTGATGGTTAGAAACAGCCTCAGTGAAACATACCTTACACCCAGATTAAGCTGCCCTCAGCTTCCTTTAAATTATAAGCCCACTGTTACTGGATCATAAGGTGGAGAAACCGACCCGGTAGAATTATAATAATCGAGAGCTGAGGGGATTGTGGACGCGATAAAAGGGCAACACAGTTTAATTTTTATGCCTACAACGGCACACTAGACAAAACAATATATACAATAGATATATACAATTAAACTGAGTTACAAATACAAAGGTTCACTACAATATCCAACAGTTGAGTTAAGTTAGGTTCCTTGTTGTGGTCCGAATTAACCTGATGTCCACACTTAAAGTATCTTCCTCTCACTTGATGATAAATGGGGTTGCAAGACACAAAAAAGGAAGCATCATAGGTTTGATTATATCGTCAGACACTTCGGCCCCCCAGCGGGGGTGCATGGGCCCTCCTCCTGGTATTAAGTCCCAACCTTGGAGAGTCATAGCTTTTCAAGGGGAAGTCGTAGGTGGGGAGTTTCCTTTCGACCTAGATCTATTTGCCGCCAGGAAGAAGCAAAGTGAACGTTTTCCAATCCACTTAAACTCATATAAGCTCTTGGGGAGTAGATAGTGGCAGAGGCTTGGACCGAGATCTGCATATGCAATTTCCCTCCCACTTCCCTTTGATTTTTTGAAAACACTACAGAAGTTCACTCCATTCCACACAACTTGTAATAATGGAAAGTGCGTATTGCCCCAAAATCAGTTTCCTCTCATACCAGGAAGATGTTGGTTTTGACTCTCTCTTTTGATCTCTGTTCCAAGGTATAACTACTTATCGATGAAATGGTCGCAAAGTGGGTACTCGTAGTGCACAGGTGGCTGAATTGTATTTCGCCGAGGACCACCAGACACCTGAGTTCAAATATTCAAGCCTGGATCCACGGGGGTGATTGCAGGATGACGCAATACCATCCTGAATCCAGAGACTTCTCTTCAAGTAGTGAAAACCTTAAATCTAGCAGGAAACCTGTTACTCACTCCATAGAACCCTTAATATGTGAAAAAAAATCAGTCTTTTGCCCTAATGTTTTAACAGATTCTGGATTTCTCTCCACAAGGGCTATCGAAAGGGCCCGAAATGAGTGACTTTTAATGTACTACATTATGTACTGGTGCCTTCTGTTTGAAAAGTGATTGAAAGATTTATATAGCTGCTTGTGTATTAAAAAAAAGTTTCCCCTCAATAATAATAGTTCTTTATTTTATAAGCGTCACACACAGATTATGCAGCACTCATAGAGCTTGCAAATCGTGTCCCTGTCCACCCCCCCCCCAATGGGGCTCACATCTATTGTGAGTGTGGGAGAGAAACCGGAGGAACCGCATACAACATGAGAGAACATACACACCTTCTTGCAGATGTTGACCTGGGACTTGACCCAGTCCCCAGCGCGTGCAAGATCTGAATCTAACTACTAATGCCACCGGGCTTCCCAATGAGATCTTCTTAGTTTTTAATTCTCTCAGTCACAACATCGCTCTGTAAAACAAATGAGGAAATAATTAAAAGATTTCTTATAACCGTATTGTCTTCCGACTATAAGGCGGCACAAAAAAACTAGGATTTCCTTAGAAATCCAGTGCGCCGTATAGTCCGTGTGCGCCCTATTGGAGGGCACGGACCCCACTACATATCCCCTACCGAGACCGGAGGCCAATCTCCAGCGGGAACTGCAGACCACGCGCACTGACACAACGCCATAGCGCGAATCAATCTTCTTCCCGCTGGAGATCTTTGTCTCGGTTGGGAACTATGTAAGTAGGGTCCGCTGCCCCTGCACCTGAGGGACCCCCTTCCCCTCTCACCTCTCCGGTTCCGACTCGTCGGTCTCTCCTCGCTCTGTCCACGCCCCTGGACCTCCGCCACGGCCCCGACCCTGCGCCTTATATATGTCCGGTGCGCCCTTATATATGTGAATTATTCCATATAAAGGGTGCTGACTACTAATTCGGCCTATAGTCCGGCACCTATGGCCCAGAAAAATACGTACTGTAAGAACATCCATTCATTGGGCTGATCACCTCCCAAAACTGGCGACTTCACGCCTGTCCATTAGAGATAATCCTACCTCAGGTCTCTGAAGGAAAAAAAAGAGATAACCTTACAGTTAGTCGAAACTTCCCACCAACATAGTTCTAACGTTCACATTGCTCTTCTGATTCTAGGGTAATCCCTGATCAAATATGCCCATGCCCCATTGTCTTGGGTTAATCCTCTTTAAAGAAAGGATATATGTAAAGTTTGTTGTTTTTTTATTAAGGTAGCATCCTGATCGATTAGGCAATGTAATGGCTTGTTAGCCTTACATAGTGGAGCTTCCCTCGGCCAAACTGAGGCAAATGCGTTTACTGATACAACAGAACTATTTTTTTATTCAGTTATGATGAAAGAGATCAATATATTAACCGTGACCTTTGTAAAAATTCTGATTAAACCTGCATTCACTCATTCTGAGCGGCGTGCATACGATATTTAATCAATAAGCAGAGGATGGTACACCGGAGCAGGATAAGCTTGATATTGGTTTTCAGTCCTTACGGAGTAGCCCCATTCATATGCTCTCATTTAAAAAACGCTAATTTAGAGTTATAAGGGAGATGTGGTGAACAAATTATTTGTGCATGTAATTTTAATATTTCTTTTGGCGCCATGAACCATGGAATTGCCTGATTTTCGTGTTTTCTGTCCACATACGACGTCCCGGATTTCCTCGCGTGAATACCAATGTGTACTTTGTTATTCCCGCACAATGTTGAATCTTATTGTTCATGATGTATACCTCACCTGGAACAAGAAAATGAAAAATCGCTTTGGTATTCATGCTTCAGAGTTGGCTGCCATCATACAGCGATTTGCATTGGCTCAGCATGTATGCCCGAAGACTGACTACAAAGTATTGAGTGATATTAAAACAGAGGTCTATATAATAGAACGAAACCAGTCAAGTAAATAATAATGTTTTTCCTCCAGCGCATCATGCAACTGCCTCTTCCCATCCTAGGTGCTTTAGCCAATCCGGTGATTACTACCTTGGGAGCGTACGTTTCTGAAGGAATATTTTAACTCCTTTCAATAGTATTTGTTTGAAGATGACATTCGCTCATTGTATTTTTTAAGGGGACCACTTAATTTCATTATCAGTTTATAGGATACAATTCAAATATATTTTGTGGAAATTATCCATTATTGTTTTTTTGGGTTTAGATTTTTTTGAAATCCTTTGATTGTGGTTGAAATCCTTTGATTGTGGTTGAAATCCTTTGATTGTGGTTGAAATCCTTTGATTGTGGTCGAAATCCTTTGATGTTGAGATGTTCACATCTATTCTCTTGTATTGGGCTTTAACCCCTTCCGCTTTGACGTAATAGTACTGCATCGCGGGAGGTGCGTTCCCGCAAAATGCAGTACTATTACGTCAAGCTTCTGGCCCCGGCTCCTGAACGAGCCGGGGCCAGAAGCTGCGGGTGTCGGCTATATGTTATAGCGACACCCGCCTCTAACACCCCACACCCGCGATCGGAGATTTTCTCCGATAGCGGGTGTTACCCCTAACCTCCGCGGTCGCGCTGACCGCGGCGTGTCAGAGGCATTTAAATTAATTAAATGCGAATCGGACCCCCCGCGGCGCTTACCGGGGGGTCCTCTCCTCCGATCGCAGCCCCGGGACTGCCGTGCCCGGGGCTGCGCATCTCCTCCTCTCGTGCCGGGTCCCGTGCCTCCTGGCAGGACCCGGCTGTAAACACTGGCATGCGCAATCCTCTAATGTCTTCATTACACAAGCAGACGATGCAACATTGTTGCACTGTTCGTTAACACTGCTTAAAAGTAGTTCTAAGCTCTTGTCACAAGTGTCAGAGTCACTTGTTCAAGCTAGATGTCATTAACTGTGAAAAAGGAAAAATAAATAGAATAAAGGTTTTTTTATAGTAAATAAATAATAAGAAGAGTGAAATTCCCCCCAACACCCCCCACATTCCCTTTACACCAAGTAATAACGTATAAAAAACACTAAATCACGAAAAAACCCCACTTATTTGGTATCGCCGCGTCCGTAACATCTGTACATAAATCCAATCATAATTGGACCCGCTCGGTGAACGTGGTAAAAAAAAAAAAAAAAAAAACCTTGCCAAAAATTCAAACTTTTATCAAATTGCTTTACACAAAATGTTCTAAAAAGTGTACCGAAAAGTTACAGCACCAAAATGATACGTAAAAAGAGAACCTTGAGTGTCACCAAAACTAAGTTTAAATTAACAACCACGCCGTAAACCAAAAAATACTATAATATGCCACTATAAAAATGGCAATACTAAACAAATGCAATTTTTTCTATTCTAGTTTTCCTCAATAAAATTGGACAAATATAAATAAAACTATATAAATTAGTATCACCGTAATCGTAGTGATCCGTAGAATAAAGATAATATATTATTGTTATGCTACAGTGAACAACCCCCCAAAAAGCTAAAAATCCAAAACAAATTGATGATTTTATTTTCCTCCACACGTAAAAGTTAATAAATGTTCTTCAATAAGCTACAAAACCCACTAAAATTAAGGTTTTTTTTACAAGTGCATCTCGTCTCGCAAAAATAAGCCTTATTTGTCTAAATTGCTTAACAAATAAATAGATTGTATAGCCTATTTCCCAACAGCGTTGTAATTGAACGGTGCGGCGGGTATGACTTTCCACACCGCGTCAGGTAAGACGGCGGCTGTTCCACTGATCGGGCAAGACGGCGGCTGTTTCTGCTGACACGCATCCATCCTGCCCCATGGACCATAAGGGTTTCTCCCCCCACACACCCCCAGTTTATTATCGCTGCTACTGGCTCATCAATTCAGACACCGATAGCGCGAATTTACTTATGACTTCATAATACCGGTCACCATGTCTATAGACACGGTGATCGGGGCAGGGTGCGGCGTTACTGACATCCACAACTTTTGCCTTGCGGTCCAGAGGGGTTTTGTTGGCCCCCCTCTGTCCATGTTTTGCCGCTATTGTTGGTCGATATGTGTCCATCCAAAAGAAAGCAATATTCGTCACAATGGCATCGCTAGGGTGAATAGAGCAGCACTTGGCGAGATATTTCCCTACGAAAAAACCAAGATATGGTACAAAAGTGCTGGGCCGTGCACATTGTACAATTACGCTGTACAACTCTTACGAGCTGTTCCAATGTGCATGTCCTGCCGTATCATTTCTCTGTTTCAAGAGGAAGATATTAGGAAACTAATATGGGACAAGAAGGACGGGGGCCCCAGTACCTCTGGTTTAGATGTTCCTGTGTTTTGCCAGAGCAAAGCATTTTCCTGTGATTCTGCTGGCTTCTAAGGTAGGACTCAATAAAGAGTCTGTTCGCAAAGAGAAGTTAGGATGACACTACACTACTAAGGATGGACACTACATACTACTAAGAACCTGCGACAACTTCCAGAGTGACAAAATTTAGTTGGTCCCCTGGATATTCTACCTCCTTATACCTAGACATTCACAATTCACGCCCAACTATTTGATGAATTTCGGTAAATGAATAATTGTAACCACTGTTATCGTCCCGTTGCTCCCTATACCCTCCTCCATTTTTCATAGGGGCGCCACATAACGGGCACTGAACTTTCCAGAATAATTGCAATTTCCATCTTGACCCATTGCACATCGTTTTGGAAACCACCTATATTTCAAATGTGCTCATTTCCCACGTGTTTACACTACACCACATATTTAAACAACCTTGCTATATTCCCCAAGGGTGTACATTCAACAATTAGGGTCACTTTTCGGGTTTTCCTCTGTTTTGGTACCACTACATCCTCCAATGTATCTGACACATGTGAAGATTTCTTACAAATTTGGCCTCTAAAGACAACCTCTCTCTTTTCTCTCTACTGTGCGCCACTAAAGCATTTTATATGCACATGTGGTACTTTCTACACTCGGGAGAAATAGGTTTACACCTTTTTGGGTTATTTAATATATTATCCCTTGTGGCTTACTAAATTAGGTGTAAGTGACATTTATAGAAAATTTTCACCTTTTTTAATGATTCGGGCCGTAATTGGATCATGCACCTGTAGGGGGCAAATCCATATATTACACATTGCAAATTCTCTAAGGGTGTGCTATCAAAGATTAGGGTCACTTTTCAGATTCTTATCTGTTTTATAACCACTAGGGGGTTCTCGCAAATGCATGTCAAACATTTCTGTCAGTATTTGGCTTCTAAAAGGCAAAACATTCCCCTTTCCTTTACTGTGCGCCCATACCACATTTTATATACACATGGGGGGTACTTCTACAACTTGAGAGAAATAGGTTCACACTTTTGAGGGTTATTACATTTTTTTATCCCTTGTGGCTATATAAAATTAGAGTAAAATGACTTTTATAATAAAATGTTCACCTTTATCTCATTTAAGTGCCTAATTAATCAACACCTTTACGGACAAATACACATTTACACCTTGCTAAATCTCTAAGGGGTGTGGCTTTCCAAAATGGTGATACTTGTTGGGTTCCCCTCTGTTTTGGTACCACTACGGCTCTCTAAATGCATCCTGACATATGTAAGGATGTCGGTCAAATTTGTCTTCTAAAAGGCCAACGCCCCTCTTTCCCTCTGAGCTTCACTGCGTACCCATACAACATTTTTATTTGCATGTGTGGCAATTTATACTCGGGAGAAATGCTAGTACACATTTTTTTGGGTTGTTTTCATCTTTACATGCCTTATGGGATACAAAAATTAGCCGAAAAGTGACTTTTTTTGGGAAATGTTCACCTTTTTCCTTTTAGGGACCTAATGTGAGCAAACACCTGTATGGGGAAACCACCTATTACACCTTTCTGAATTCTCCAAAGGTGAACTTTCCAAATGGTGACACTTGTTGGGGTTCCCCTCTGTTTTTGGTACCACTAAGGGCTCTCCAAATGCATCCTGACACCATAAGGATGATTGACAAATCTGGCTTCTAAAAGGCCAAAGCCCCTCTTTCCCTTCTGAGCCCTACTTTGCACCCATACAACACTTATATAGCAAAAGTGGTGCAGTTCTGTGCTTAGGAGAAATAGTTTTACACATTTATGGGGTTGTTTCATCTTTATCCCTTGTGGCTTACAAAAATTTGGGGTCCATGACTTTTTTGAGAAAACCACAATTTTCGGCCTTTTTTCCTTTTGGGGCCTAATTGAATCAAACACCTGTTGGGGAAAATCACCAATTACACGTTGCTAAACTCTCCAAGGGGTGTACTTTCCAAAAAGGTGTCTCATGTTGGGGCTTTCCTCTGTTTTGGTACCACATGGCTCTCCAAATGCATCCTGACACTGTAAACTTTTTCAGCCATATTCACCATGCAAAAACACAACGCTCTTTCCATCCAAGTGCCCCCCTGTGCCCGTAGCAGCAGGTCAATTGACAAAATGGTATTGTCATACTCAAGAGAATGGCCCTAACATTGTAAAATGCATTTTTCCTTTTTAACCCATTGTGAAGGTGCAAATTTTAGTGTTCAATGAACTATAGTAAGATAAATTACTTTCTCGCAATTCCACTTTCATTTATCTTTCACGCTCATAAACGCTCAAAGGGTTAACAAAATTCCCAAGGTTGTTTTGAATATTTTGAGGATGTAGTTTTCTAAAATGGTGTCATTTGTTGGGGGTTTCTTTAGTGGGGCCTTATAAAGTCACTCTAACTAAATTGACCCTCCAAAAGTAGGTTTTGATGGTTTTTCGTGAAAATCTGAAAAATTGCACCTAAAGTTATAGGCCCTCCTAACATCCAAAATAAGGAAAAGATGTTTGAAAATGATGCCAAGTTAAAGCAACATATGGAAAAATGTTTAGTTATCAAGTTATTTTAGTGATATGACCAACTTTCCAAAAAGTAGAAAATTTTGAATTTGGAAAACATTGTTTTTTTCAAATTTTTTGCGCAAATTTCCATTTATTTTCATAATAAATACTAAATATATTTATTAAATTTCTCAACCAGCATGAAGTACAATGTGTTCACAAAAAACAATCTCAAATCAACTGGATATGTTAAAGCGTTCCAAAGTTATAACCACTTAAATAGACACTGTCAGATTTTAAAAAAATGGTCCGTGTCAGAGGTGAAAAGTGCTTCAGCGTTAAGGGGTTAAAGGATGCTATTAAAAAATGCTTAAGACTCTTCTATATAATATATAACCCATATATTTGTAATAAAAATACAAATAGTTTCTTTGTTTTAAGCCGATCAACCATTTTGTTTAACCTACAATCCAATCATCACTTTCATACCCCAGGAAAATTAATTTTGTGACATTATTTTGCAACAAATTGGACCATTTTACTTCCATAGGGATATACTCAACCAAATCTTGTCAATTGAAAAGCAGCATACACTAAAAAAAATTTTTTAGCAACATTATCCACTCGAAATAGTGGATAATGTTGATAATAATGTTGTAGCTGCATGGTCCATTGATGATTTCCAGCAGACCCCGATCTATCAGATTGCTAGATTTTGCTATATTTTCCTTGCATATTTCCTTGCTTATGATTAGACTGCACTCCCAGAGGCTGTGCCCTCCTATTGAGCATTTATTTGATATAGATATATATAGATATATATATATAGATATATATATATATATATAGATATTATATTATTCTGTTTCATCTTTTGATCTTCAGTAGACTTTATTATTAAATATAAAAAGAATATTTGTGCAGCTTTGATAAAATCTTCTTTAATCAAAGTAAAATGATTCTTATAATCTTTCATGTATCTATAACTTTTTCATTTGATTGTCACTTCTGTACATGGCAAATTACAGTGTAGCAAACTTATCATTATCATCTGTGTAATAGGTTTTACAATCAAATGGAAGGACAGAGCCTCCGGACTTCCATCAGGAGCTGACACTTATCTCTAACAGGCATTTTGCAGTACAGAAAAATTGTGCAGTTTTATTCATGTTTTAGGAGTTTTCCATATTACTTACGGATCACCTAATTTTGACCCCCACAGCAATAACAACAATTTACTTTAGTGTTCTTGCTAAATTCTTGCTAGTGGAATAGGAAGAAATTCTTTGGCCCAAGGACAGGGCATAGACATCGATCCGGCCTTCTATTGTCATAGTCACTCAGACTGAACCACATCATGTGGCTGCTTCATTAATTTAAACCCAGGTAGTTTTTGACCCCCACCCCTGTCTGTGATGTCACTGTGAGGGGGAGTTTTTCTATCCCCCTCCCATCAGTGAGCTACTTTTTGGGTCTGGGTTTTTATCAAAACCTCATAACTTTTGATTGGAAGATGGCACAATTGTGCCATATCTATATCTGTGAAATCGTGTCTACAGACCTACAATGGATTTTACCCTATGTATTAGGGTGTACGGTTTTTTATATTAGGGTACATGGATATGACTACATACATATCCCTTATTTCATCAACTGCACAGCTCATGGACATTTTCTATACTATTTATCATGCAAGTCTCATTTTATTTTATCAAGAAAAAGCTAAAGGCTAGACTTTCCATAATACATATTCTCTACACTTTTATTTCTTTCTACTTCCGAAGGCACATTATGACTAAATGGAATAAAATACATTTAACACAATGTTCTACTTAATCAGACTCATTTTTTTCTAAGATGCCGACAAAAAAGTCATTAATGGCAAAACAAATAGCAAGAACGTGCATAGATAGCTCTGTGTGTTCATTTTCTGATGGTATAAAAGAGTTTATTATTGTTTATTCCACCTACACAACTAATGGATACATTTACTTTAATTTATTAACTATTCAGAATTCTAAAAAGTAGATCACATTGAAAATGCATTTAAATAATCTTTTGCGTCACATACACAGCACTAGTTTGGGTTTCTCATAAAGGCTGGGATTTACCATAAGATTTACCATGTTATAGGACGTCTCTATATGTTTTTAACAATTTTTGAATAAAGTGGATTTTTTATATTACCTTACTTTTTGCCTGGATGATGGACCTCTACTGTTTGGTACTGTAAATTCTACATATAGTTAGAAATATATTGCATGCACAGAAGGCTACCTACTACGATGTCTCCATCATTAATAAAATACCAGTAACCCTAAATTATTGTCGAGCATTCTTTTATGGGACTCTCATTATAACCTTTGCAATATTTTGTGATTCAAATAAATTTTTATATACTATTTGTACTTTTTAGTGCATTTTTCGTACTGCTTTACAAAGCTGTATAATAACTTGTTTTCGGCTAAATAAATGGTGCTTCCTTCTACCCCTGCCAGGAATCTCATGGAAGCACACACTGTGCTATGTCTGTGCTGCCGAGATATTGGGCACAGAGCGGAAAGGGGGGGGGGTGAGTGAAGATGCAGAAAGTTGGAGATGAAGGGCTGCTTGGGTCGTATAATAGCCAGAACCCCAGAAGCCTGGAGGGACTCCGGGGAGGCCCCCATAGTCCCTGAGATTAATGTTCAAACAATTTAAAAGCTCTTTTTAGAAGTAATCTACAGGAGCTATGCTCATAATAAACCAAAATGTCAGATTAACGCTACTGGGAGTCTACTGAGCAACGTTAATAGTTAATCTAGCACAAGGGGAAGTGGAAGATTTGCTTTAATATTGTGTGCTGGAAAAAAATCCAAGTGTGGCAAAAAATGCAGTTACTGTTATGTTGTTTGCTCAGTGACCGCCATGAGAGCCTCTGAGAAACTCCCAGCTGTCATAGCGACTGATCCACCAATAAAATCACAGTAGTGGGGAGGGACATTGATTGTTGCACCAACTGCATTTAAGGGTCATCACCAACATGAGCACAGGCTGCCACTCCAGTCAGAGGGAATGGGAATCCCATTTTCATAACCAGTGGTAGTTACAGCTGTTGTACCCCTTCTGATTAGCAGGTTAGCCCAATGTTCTAATGGGGTTAAACCTATCATTTAGACTTATAGCAGAGCTTTACATAGCCCGAATATAGATCTGGATTGTGGTGAGAATTCTTGTGCCACCTGTAATATGTTGTGTATCAGTAAAAGTCACTGCACATATTATTAGAACCTCTTCTACTACAAACTAAACTAAATGGGTTTTGAGTTATGAAAATGTACATTCAATGAATTATTGTATTTATTCTATTAGATCAGATTTTTTTTACTTTATAGGCAATGTATGGCAAATGCAGAGGATATTCTGTGTATCTCAGATTGATTAAGACATGGCATTCAGCTCATTATTCTGGGAAATTGATAGATAGCTGTTAGCTGATTCGAAAGCTTTTGTTAACTGGAATGGATTGAATCACATATGTGACTGTGTTTCCATTTACTCTCAATTTGGGTTCTTCTCTTAGAGAGACAAAGGTCAAGGACAATTGGACAAAGGACTGTTGTTGTCTCAAAAAAGGTGAGAGTCCCAGAGGTGAAACATTGAAGGGGTTGTCCAACTCAAATGCAGAGCTGCTTTAATTCAACTTTGTGTTAAAAGACATCTACCACCAGGATCAAGGCTTGTAAACCAAGCACACTTACATTCTGGTGAGTGCACCCTGAGGCAGAATCCGCTCTTCTTTTAGCTTCTAATGCCCTTTGTGTTTACAAAAAAGGCTTTAAAAGTTCTACAAAAGAGTCTGAGGAGCTCCAGGATCCATAGATGTTAAGGGAACATGGAGCCCCTCGGGCTCATTTGTATAATTTTATAGCCTTTTTTTGTAAAAACAAGGGCATACTATGCTAAAAGAAGAGCAGATGCTGCCAAAGGGGACACTCACCAGCATGAAAGTGTGCTTGGTTTACAATCCTTGATCCTGATGGTAGATGTCCTTTAAGAACATATTTCACCCCCTGAAAACTGCTAATGGTCTGCACAAAGAATATTTTTTTTTTACCAAAAAAAAAACCCATTACTACTAAGATTGATTCATAGTGACTTATGATTTATCGAGAAAATTCCTTATTTTAAACTTTTAAATTATTAATGTTTGCTAAGTTTAAGGACCAATTATGCAAATTGTGCAGGCGATTTCTCCATTTCACCTGATGAACACGCACAGCTGGGCTTTCTCCTATGAATCCTGACTCACAAAGATCTGATTAATTAAGTGCAGCTTTGTTAACATATTCTCTTTGATGGATACTTAGCATTTCTGTCACTTGCTTTGAAGCTTATTCCTGCCTAAAAATATTTCAAGGTGACACAAAATCAGAGCTCTGATCTCACGTTAGAAACGGCAGTGCAGATGCTTCTCGCTGACCTTCCAATAACAAAATGGAAATGTAGCATTATAGGTGGTAGTAGATCGCACTGATCTCAACAGGAACACCACCTTGTACGCATTTTTCCAGCTTAACAATAATGCTGCCAAAATGCTAAATAGCTGAAACCAAAAAACTTCTGCAATGCAGGTCAATTGAAATCTATTTTTACAAATGGGGGGATTTATCATGCTCCGGCATTGCACCCACGGCCAAAGCTTTGTGCAAAAAGGTGAATGTTCACATGGTCTACTTAGTGCGTGGGGAACACCCCGAGCTCGCCGCGTCCCCTTCACGCCCCTCTATGATCCTTGATTTGGAGCTTGTGTAAAGGGGATAATAATTATTCTTCTATGACAGTTTTCTTATGAAAAAGACTTGATAGATGTCCCACAAACTCTGTATATAGCACACCCAGATATAAATTTCATATAAAACCTGGCATGCAATTATGTCTTTGGCAGATATGTAAAGAATTGCCAAAAACTCATGCCACAAACATTAAATATAAATATCTCCTGGAGTTAACTTTTGGGTAGTCTTCTTCTTGGTGAGAGATTGCTGGCAGCTAGTCTGCAACACACTGGAGCTTCAATGATAATCCAGTCCATACCTCCTCAGTCCTCCTGGAGTCCCTAGGAGCCCAGTGGATGTGTTGCTATAAACTAGTGCTGGACACAGTTGTCCTGGGCTATCTGGGCGACTTGTGGCAAAATGCAGTCAAACTGGCAAGCTGCCCCCTGTCATCCAGAAGGAGAACAGTAAAGTTCTCCTTCTGGATGACTCACTCAAGTATAAGCGAGAGGGACTGAAAAAATTGGCTTCTACTCTATTATATACAGTACTCCTATTCTGCCTGCTCGCTGTCCATAGGAGTACAGAAGGGAAAGTTTTTTTTAGAAATATTGATAAGTGCAGATAAATACTTTAATAAAACACTTTAATATTTCAATGAAAAACATCCTCAATGGTTTGAGCAATGTATGTCTTTACAATCATCTTGTTGTAAATGAATAGTAGCATGAGACATCTTGTGGTTTTATGGAAACCTCTCTTATTGACTTGGACTGAAGTCAGGATTGGCCATTCTGTGTAGGCAACAGAGCTGAGTGCACTTAGCACATGGAATCATTTTGGCATTTGAGCATTGCAAGCTGCTTCATGGCTGTTGTGTTTTTTATTGGAACAGTTAATACTCAACAGCATGGTGTTTTTTTCATTTGTATGGTACAGTTTATTCCATCCGGAGAAAATGGATTTTGTCATACTTGTAGTACTTAACTATCTTTGATCTAGTAGCTTGTAGAATATGTAAGATTATGGTTCTTTGGAACAGGGAAATAAGGTTAAAGGCAAAGTGAATATAAGGGGGGCACCGCATACTTTTGATAAAAGCTTTCCCACTCTCTTCCATAAATTTCTAATTGAGGCACAGTCCTACCAAATATGTAGTATGTAGTATTTCTTGTAATCTGATTAAGGAATAATAAATAACACGACTGAGAAGTAAACTTTGAAAATTAGCACTCGCACAGCTCTGTACTTGGAAAGATTAAAAAGTTATAGATTTTTGAACATGGGAGCAAAAAATGAGAAAACGCTCTGACGCGAAGGGGTTAAGGTGGTTAGAGATTTCATGCAATTGTTATCAGAGAAATCCAAATGGTTGATATACCTTTTGAGTTTAAGTTAGCCTCAATGACTTCTATGCTAGTTGAAGCCAAATCATTTATTTTTGCTTCAACTATTTGCTTTGTTTAAGGCTTAAAGTGGTTTGCCCATGAAAGAAAGTTCTCACATTTTAATCTGCTAGTGATTTGCACAATAAATATAATTTTTAACCCTCTAATTTTACGATTTTACTCAGTTTAATTATTGTTTTAGTTCCTATAACTCATTGTGGACTTTGACTCTGTAAGCAGATACTTCATGATTCCTCTGTGATATGAGATGTTGTGTGCTGACAACATGCTTAGATTATCAGGGTACAGGTTTATTTAGCTTCTTAACATTCTACTAGTATCTAGTACATAGGATGTTTCTCATCTCTCTTTTTCTATCAGCTCTGCTATAAGCTTTCTCCACCTCCCCTGGATAAAGACCTTATCTGTCTGTAGCTGGTAGAGTAAGTCTCTGCACACTGCGGCATGCTGACAGGAAGTGCCTGTGTCTGAGCTGGTCTTCTAATGCAGGGGGAAGGGCAGAAGGCAGAGAGCACTGCAGTGCACAGACAAGAAAAACTATTCATGAGAAGAATCTGCCTGACTGTAATCCAAAAGAATTACGGTTGGATCCCAGGGCAACCGAAATTGTGTACACCAAGACTGATAGAGACAGGTTGGAATTATATCTGTGAAAGGCTGTATTTTTGTTAATAACCGTGAATTGGAGAATGTGTTATTTTGTTATATAAGAATCTTGTCTTCGTGGGAATACCGCTTTAAGCTAAGGATCATGGATTTTGTGTTGTTCACCTGATAGAAGTATGATGACGAGAATTCTGACAAGATTCTAGATTTCCTTTAGAAAAGTACATGGAGAAAAACACATAATAATGTCCTCGCCAAATAGCCCTATGCGATTGTTTGTATTTTGTAATGTGATGTCCTTATTGAGCTGGAATTGTTTAATTTATTCTGCCAGGGGCTCCATGAGCATGCGAAAAATTAAGGTTGAAAGGGGACATTCTTAATTGGTGTCATTTGAAGGGGAAAGTCATGATATACAAATCCTAAGGAGTAAACTGATGCATGGGGAGTCGTATAAAGGACAGCGATGGCGGTTAATATTGGGAGTGTCATGCCAAACTTTTGCAGCACCATGTGAGTGGTAGGAAATACTGGTATGATAAGATTTATTTTACTCCTGGTGGAGGGGACCATATGGTATTTTGGGTAAGTACGCTCTCTAATAGTGTATCTCTTGCCTTATACCAGTAAGACCAGTCAATACTGATGTTTCATATCTAATCTTTGACTTAAGCCATATCTAAAGTGATTCTATCACTTGGTACAGTGATGAATAGGGGTGTAATGTGTTTTTTCCTGAGCGAGTTTTCAATAAACTTTGTATTTTTAAGTGATTACCATTTTTGCTGCTATACTACTGATATTTTATTGAGTCTATTGGTTATTATTTTGGCGAATAGTTTTAAATCGTTTTTAAGAGGTCTGCTCTTCAAATACTTGTTTTTAGTTTCAGTTCTTGTGTCCATTCACATGTATGGGTATGTATAATAAAGATGCATCTAACTTTACTACTATCCTTGCAAAACTGAAAAGGTCTACCTAAGAAAACGCTGCAAATAGTAATTTATCTGTTGTTCTATTTCCTTTCTACCCTACTCAATGCAAAGGAAACATTGTACTTTTCCTGATCCAGAATTGTGTAAGATTTCCATAATTGTGTAAGGGCCTGTGATACTGCCAATGCCTTGTTTGTGAACCACATGCTCCAGGATGTCCTATGTATGGTTTACTTGAAAAAAAAATGAGTTTCAATCAAACAAGACCTGTACACATGGTGGTGTAGTTTTTGGAAGAAATCTTCCAAATTTTTTTGATAGCATGCAAGATCCATCCAGCTAAAACTTTTGAGCATCTTCTCCCTGCTTCTACTAGAATCATGTGAAGGCTTCACAATAAGCAGGTCTTGGTGTTCAATCATACTGACCGTTTAGATACAAAGATTATTTTCTGTTACTTAGGTATAAACTTTTAGCTATTGGTAATAACGGTCTGTAATGGAAGAAGGATATGACCTTCCTTAAACAGCCTTGCTCCATTGGCTTGAACCCGTCTAGCTGTGAAGCCTCACTCGAAATGTCCTTGACAATATAATGTACAAAATGCTAAGTCACGTTGCTAAAGTCTCGTCTTTGTACGTACACATTATTCCCTAAAACAACCTGCTGCATGTCTTTCTCTGAACACCATGTGGATTGTTCTAAAGCAAATGACTGCGCACAAAGCCATGGAAGACACATGAAACATTTATTTTTGGCTTTTAAAACTCCCTTGATAGGAATTTCCCACTGATTCTGTTTACAGTCGTTTACATTTTGCATGACTAAATCTTGGTAACAGAAGATGAGAAGATAATAAAAACATTTGAAGCGATGTTTAGCTATTTTGATGTTGGTATTAATATTTAATAGCCCAGTAGTAAGCAGGTCTTACAGAAGGTGCTGTTCTACTTAAGTGTTATAGCAGCTTTTATACATTTTGGTAATATTTGTTTGGAAGGAAAAGCTGGTGAATGAGTAGATGGCTCATTAATGCAAATACAAATATTGTATGCATAATACATTGAATAAAATAAGTAAATTATGTAGGCTTAGCCCATGGCACTACACTTACAATATCATGTTAGTCAATCGATTCTATTGAGCCACATGTCCAGTGTCATGAATGAGATATTTGCAGATTTTCCCACCGCTCAAACAAGATGTTTAGGGAGTTAAGGTACATGTTTTTTTAATTCTGTGTGTCCCGGCATAAAAAAGGCATCATTTTTAGGGCATGGCACTTTCACAATGAAAATGATAACTTATTTAATGTTTGTAATCCTCACATTTCTTTTCTTAAAAAGTGGTAAGGCATTAAGACATTTGTCCATACAACAAACAGCTGAGTGCAACTAACGTGCAAAAATGTCCTTGGAAGGAGGCTTTGCCTTAGGGTTCACTCACATGGACATATGGAGGATGTATGTACGTCCCCTATAGCCAGCAATAGGCTCACAGAGCCATACGGTCCTATCTTTCCCCATGTGCATAGCCGTGCGCCGTTCATCTCTATCTCCTCTCCAGCATGCCATGTTCTTGTGAATGTAGCTTAAATGTAAACCGCCAATACACTGAGGTATGGAACTGTCAACTATGGATTTACCCATGGTAACTCTGCTGCCATTCCACAAGAAACCAAAACCATCTGAAAGTGCCTGGCTTCTAATCTGGATTATACCATGTTTTTCATGCAGCAGGAGGGTGGAGATCAACCTAATAATTAGCCTCGCAGGCTCTCACAGATGTGTGCCTGATGTAACCACTTACTCATGTCCTCTGCTTCCAGGCATTTTACAGGAGTCCAGAGAACAATAAGGCCACAGCTCACTCTGGAACAGTCCCAGAATAGAGAAGAATAGAGTTGTTGAACGTCCCAACTGCTGTCCATACCACTCCTCCTTCACCGCTTATTTGTAAGCAGTATCAATGTGTAGCTGCTCACATGGAAAGTCCAGGGAAAAAGCCACATGAAAATGTATATGCATGTGGCTTTTTTCCAAGGAGTGAAACTGGCTGTACAAGAATCTATGATGCTTGTACATGTGTTACTGCAACATCTGGTAAAGGATTTTGTTAAATACTATAAGCTATGCTGCCCATATATTATACTACTTATTGTTTGCAAATAATACATATATTCTTCAAGTGGTCATGCTATAGAGTTGGGACGGGGGTGTGGCTTACAACTCCTGTAATCATTTATCAAAGGGTTGAGGATGATTGATTATGCTACCGTGAGTTTCTTCAGCCCAATATTGCTTCTACGTATTCCATTCACCCTATGCTACCCATTTTATGAGGGCATTCTTTTGTGATTGGGATACCTGTGACCTCCATATTTTGGGAATCATGTGCTGTTTTAAAAGCAAGCAGCTATGTCTTTCAAATGTAGGACTCTTTAACACAACTTTAATATGGATTAATGAATTTTTATTAGGAGACTTCTCCTATATATTCCCCTTTTAAAAATTCATACTACTTTTTTACTGTTTTAATTCTATATTGTAGTCTTACATTTCAAACATGTAGTATAGTTCCATATAATGAATATATAACATGGCATTTCTTTTATCTTTTCAATGTAATATATTATATTTTGCATGGCCCTGATAATAACATTTCTTGTATTTCATTACTATTCAGAGTGCAGAAGAAGGAGCTGCCACCTCAATTTATGCATGTGTTTCACCAGACCTTGAAGGAATCGGAGGCTGCTATTTATACAATGGTAAAAGAATCGATTCATCTGAAGTCTCTTACAATCTCGAACTTCAAAAGAAATTATGGACCGAAAGCTGCAAGATGGCCGCCCTTCCTGTTTCATCATGAAGTTTTAAACCTGTCCGTTGTCAGCTTAACATTTTGCATCCATGGATCCAAACCAGCTTTGGCCATTAGGAATTCTTCTATTAAGCAATTCATTTGTTACATTTATCTCTTGGGACTCACTGAATGTGTTTAGTTATGAAAATTATTGTTATTAAAAAAATAGATCAAATTAAGAATTTTGTAATGATAATCTTCAAACTGTGTGTAATATACAGGGCACACGTTCAGTCATCAGCATGATTATATACAGCATTAGCCTGAAGGATTCTGTCCTTTCATTCTCTGCCATGAATATTAATGGATAACTGTGAACTGATCAGGCAAGTTGTGCTCATGTTGTTTCAGAAGGATCCTCTATGAATTCATGATGATGTACAGCTTGCTTTGGGTACACTAATATGTTTCATAAGAAGAGTAAAATTATTCCTTTGACGCACATTGTGGCCTTAATAATTATTATGAGTTCATTAGATATTCACTTGGATGTAATAAGCAATTTTGGAAAGCTTAAGTTGTAATCATAAGAGATTTGAGAGTTTCTTTTTATTGAGACTCTAGCTAAAATACCGAAAACTTTACTGAGAGATTATAGAGACAAATTACTTTGCTGCATTAATATTGATTTCATAGGGTTCTGAATAAAAAAATCAAACCATCTATGAAACAATTTCGTGATATATCATAGCACAGGACATGTGATCTTACATTCCATCAGCAAGAGCTGGGCCGCCACCAGAGATTTTACTTTTTTCCTTGAAAGCTTTATTCTGCCATACATTCACTTTTCTTATCTAACACAGATAATTTTTTTAAGTTTTGATTATTTTTTTCCAAAAATGTAATACAAAAAAACTGAAAATGATAATAAATTTCGTTTCTCAACAGAAATAGATATAGTAAATTTATCTATGATTAATATGTTCCATTGTACCTTACTGTGCTTTATTGAAACCTTCATACTCCAGTCTATACAAGACTCCCAGGCCTGTCATTTAGCCTGATCTCTAAGACACCCAAATGTATCCTTGTGGGTCTAAGAAGCAGTAAAAAAAAATAATATAAAAACCTAAAAATTCTAATCACCCCCCTTTCCCTAGACATGATATAAAAATTATTAAACAAATAAAATCAAATACATGTTAGGTATCCCCGTATCCTAAAATGCCCAGTCTATCAATATATTAAAATGGTGATTCCCGGCAACCCTGTAATGGAAAACATTCCAAAACTGCCACTTTTTTGCCATTTTGCAACTCAAAAAATTAGATTATCAAGAGGTTAAAATGCCAAAATGCTTTTTTTACATTTTGTTTACATTTTTTAAAATCTGTTAAAACATATTAAAACTAATATAAATTTGGTATTCCCATAATCGTTCTAATCCAAGGAATAAAGGAGAAGTCTCATTTGGAATGAAAAGTGAAAGGCGTAAGCATACAAGAAAGTGGCATAAATGTGTGTTTTTTGTCAATTTCACCACATTTGGTATTTTTTCCCGCTTCCCGATACATGGTATGGAATATTTAATATAATCACTGTAAAGTACAATTTGTGATGCATACAACAAGCTGAAACACAGCTCTGTATATTGGAAAATAAAAAACTTATGGATTTTTGGGGTGCAAAAAAGCGGAACACAAAAACGGGCCAAATTGTTAAGGGGTTAAGTTTGGATCCGAGGTTCAGGAGCATCCCACACTACCCAGATATATTGCCAGATTGGCGGCCGTGCATCAAATCCGGAATATTGAATCTTCCAAACGCGATCTTAAAGTTCAGGAATGGTAATCTTTAGCCCCTGGAGATAACATGTGTATAGACGTCATGACAGTGGCACAATTGAAACGGTTATATCTTCCCAACTGTGCCACCATGTAACACAGTTCTCGTGTCATTTTTAACGAATTTCACCTTTACTATTGTATCATGCATTTGTTTCTAGGTGCTACAGAACCGGAGAGACACAATTACAATCGTGTTAGAAACACATTTTTACTAAAGGGGAGAGTATACTTTTCAAAATGACATCAGAACTTTGTTTCTAGATGCCAGGATTCAGAAGATAAAGCCATTTTAAATGTATCCTCCCTCTAGCCCGTCAACTGAGAGTAGAATGGAGAAGCAGCTGAAAGTTTACAGAAAAGTGACATTGATGTTGTACATATTATTAAGATATTTTGGTAAAGGTTTATTCAATTTCATAATTAAAAAACTGGGTAAATTATCAATTAAAATTCATTTTTACATTTTTAGTATTGATATATGATGCACAGAGTTCTTATTCCCCTGATATGTAGCAGAGCAGACAGTCAGTTCTGCTACATATTGGAGAATACAGTTGAACACACTAGGAATTGGGAAGAGAAAATTGTACAAGTCCTGCAATCAGGAGCTTAAATCAATGTGTGTATATTATTTTACCATAAAGTTAATTGGTTAACAAATATGTACACCTATTGTTCATCCATATAAAGGATGAGAAATCCAACAACAAACAAATATAGACAAAGAAATGTATGAAAAAATGTAAATACTTTATTTTACACAAATTGATAATAACATACTGATTAAAAATGATGTTGGCCCAAGTGAGACGCAAAAAGAGAGTTGTATTCCAAGCAGCAGTATCACAATATATGATAATAATATATATAGGCATCAGTGGCCATGGTGTTTATAATAAGTATGGGGAGGTATGACACAACCCCGGGGCTGTTGTTATTCCCGGCAGTGACCAGCAATACCATGGTTGAGTTTGTTTTGTCTTGATACTTTCATGTATTACTATGCACTAACACACTTGTGTCATACCACGTATACTCATTATAAACACCATGGCCACTGATGCCTATATATATATTATTATCATATATTGTGATACTGCTGCTTGGAATACAACTCTCTTTTTGTGTCTCACTTGGGCCGACATCATTTTTAATCAGTATGTTATTATCAATTTGTGTAAAATAAAGTATTTATATTTTTTCATACATTTCTTTGTCTATATTTGTTTCTTGTTGGATTTCTCATCCTTTATATGGATGAACAATAGGTGTACATATTGGGAAAATAACACCGTGCATCATATATCAATATACTCTCCACCATAGTGATCAGTCCGTGGCAAGGCATTGTCTTTGTGTTCAGATCTCGCTAAATCACCTACAAAAACCTCTGGTTATTAGAAGAACATGTCAGATACCTCTTTTTGTGAGCATCATATATTTTTTTTTATACTATACAAAAGAACAATGGGGGCCAGTGAGCACCAGGTGAAGCCAGTACACCTAATGATATAAATAATGACTAAATATGGTAAACAGTATAAAGGCGGTCCCCTACTTAAGGATACCCAACTTACAGAAGACCCCTAGTTAAAGACGGACACCTCTGCCCACTGCAACCTCTGGTCAAGCTCTCTGAATGCTGTTCTTTAGTCCCAGACTGCACTGATCAGCTGTATGGTGTCTGTAATGAAGTTATATTGATAATCCTTTGTCCCATTACAGCAAATAATTTTGTCACTAGGGCAAACATTTTTTTTGTCTGGATCTACAAATATAGAATTTACTAATTCAACTTAAGAACAAACCTATGGAACCCATCTTGTATGTAACCCAGGGATTGCCTGTATAAGCAAAATCAGTGCTGAGCATGTGGGAATGGAAAGCCCTTGAAAAAAAACACTTGATTGGATACAGAACAAATTTCTACTATGCATAAGGAAGGACAAGAAGATAAAGTAGAGTCGAGAGAGGAGAAGGAGGGTAATCCCACATATAGGGGCAAGCGGGGGCGGACTGGCCATACAATCTGCCGGAAAAGTTCCCGGTGGGCCGGTCCCCTCAGGGGCCGAATCGCCTACATCGGGCCGGCAGCATGGAAGGGGGAGAAGAGCCCTGCCCCCTGTGCAGAGCCCTCGCTCATTGGTGGTAGAGCAGCAGCAGGGGTCTGTGTTCTTGCTGCTGCTCTCCCCCATAGACCAAACAAATACTGCAGTAACTTTGAGCCGGCATTCAGCAGCTCTGTGCATGTGCAGGAGAAGCTGCTCTGCTTTGTGAGAGCAAAGCACAAATACCTTAGTCCTGGCCAGTCAGGATTTGGCTGAGGGGAGGGGAACACAAAAGCAGCAGGAATAGAAGATCCGAGCACAGTGTGCAGCTGCTAAATAGTTCTTGCCTGTGAGTGCCATAATAAAGCAGAGAAAGTCTGGTACATATCTAGCTATTGTAACTCTGTCTACTTGTATAACTTCTATCTTCCTTCTTCATAGCTTTCTATTTATCTATAATCTATCTTTCCCATATCTTTCTCTCTATCTTTCAATCTTAACCAAAAAGCTTGCAGCACTCCAGAGATGGACTGTAAAAATATTGGGGCACATTTACTTACCTGTGCCTTGGAGTTCACAAAAAGTGCTAAAACCATGTTAAAACGGTCCAAAAACGCGTCGTGTGGCATCACCCTTAAGCCGGTGCCACACGTAGCGCTTTGTCTGCGCTTGCAAACGCAGACAAAGTCGCGCCCACCAGGGCGCGTTTTTAAATCAGTCCATCCAAAAACGCATGTGTTTTTTTGAAAACGCATCCGTTTTTGACCAGGTTTAATAAAGATAATTGGTAAAACCTGTCAAAAACGCATGCTTATTTAGAACATCATAATAATCACCTCAGATGCTGAAGAACCTCATTATACACATCTCAGCTGCTGTAGATAATCAAATCACACATCTCAGCTGCTGCAGAACCTCATAATACTCACCTAAGCTGCTTTAGAACCTCATAATACACATCTCAGCTGCTGCAGAACCTCATAATACACAGCTCAGCTGCTGTAGATCATCATATAACACAACTCAGCTGCTGCAGAACCTCGTAATACTCGACTCAGCTGCTGCAGAACCTCATAATACTCACCTCAGATGCTGCAGAACTTCATAATACACTCAGATGCTGCAGAACTTCATAATACACTCAGCTGCTGCAGAACCTCATAATACACTCAGCTGCTGCAGAACCTCATAATACGCACATCAGCTGCTGCAGAACCTCATAATACGCACATCAGCTACTGCAGAACCTCATAATACACACAGCAGCTGCTGTAGATCATCATATAAGACACCTCAGCTGCTGGAGAACCTCATAATACACACCTCAGCTGCTGCAGAATGTATTTTTTATATCAAAGGAATGTTAGAATTGCTTTTTTGCATAAGCAAACCTTCTACAAACATGGCTGTGGTTCGTATTCTGAACCCGCCCCCTTTTGTTGACTCCACCTTCTGAGAATTTGGACCAACCCACAACATGGGGCCACTTTTAAAACTTTTTCCAGGGCCATATTAATTTCCCAGTCCGCCCCTGGGGGCAAGACAGAAACAAGGTCTATATACACTCACCGGCCACTTTATTAGGTACACCATGCTAGAAACGGGTTGGACCCCCTTTTGCCTTCAGAACTGCCTCAATTCTTCGTGGCATAGATTCAACAAGGTGCTGGAAGCATTCCTCAGAGATTTTGGTCCATATTGACATGATGGCATCACACAGTTGCCGCAGATTTGTCGGCTGCACATCCATGATGCAAATCTCCCGTTCCACCACATCCCAAAGATGCTCTATTGGATTGAGATCTGGTGACTGTGGAGGCCATTTGAGTACAGTGAACTCATTGTCATGTTCAAGAAAGCAGTCTGAGATGATTCCAGCTTTATGACATGGCGCATTATCCTGCTGAAAGTAGCCATCAGATGTTGGGTACATTGTGGTCATAAAGGGATGGACATGGTCAGCAACAATATTCAGGTAGGCTGTGGCGTTGCAACGATGCTCAATTGGTACCAAGGGGCCCAAAGAGTGCCAAGAAAATATTCCCCACACCATGACACCACCACCACCAGCCTGAACCGTTGATACAAGGCAGGATGGATCCATGCTTTCATGTTGTTGACGCCAAATTCTGACCCTACCATCCGAATGTCGCAGCAGAAATCGAGACTCATCAGACCAGGCAACGTTTTTCCAATCTTCTACTGTCCAATTTCGATGAGCTTGTGCAAATTGTAGCCTCAGTTTCCTGTTCTTAGCTGAAAGGAGTGGCACCCGGTGTGGTCTTCTGCTGCTGTAGCCCATCTGCCTCAAAGTTCGACGTACTGTGCATTCAGAGATGCTCTTCTGCCTACCTTGGTTGTAACGGGTGGCGATTTGAGTCACTGTTGCCTTTCTATCAGCTCGAACCAGTCTGCCCATTCTCCTCTGACCTCTGGCATCAACAAGGCATTTCCGCCCACAGAACTGCCGCTCACTGGATGTTTTTTCTTTTTCGGACCATTGGTAGATCCAGACAAAAAAAATTTTGGCCCCAGTGACAATTGGAGTTTAAACATTTTTTGCTGTAATGGGACCAAGGATTATCAATAAAGCTTCATTACAGTAACCTTACAGCTGATTATTGCCATCTGGGACTATAGTAAAGCATTCAGAAAGCTTCACCAGAGGTCAGAGGGGTCTGTCTGTAACTATGGGTTATCTGTAAGTCGGGTGTCCTTAAGTAGGGGACCGCCTGTATTCCCCAAAAATGACCAGCAGAACATTTGAATTTTAGTGGCTGACATATCAACAATTTGGCAAACTGATTAAAATAAATTCTCCAAGAATAGGAAAGTTTCAGAAAATCCTTTAACCCCTTCCTGTCGCAGCCCTTTTTCGTTTTTTCATGTACAGAGCTGTGTGATGGCTTGTTTTCTGAATAAAATATTGCACTTCAAAATGGTGGTATTCAATATTTCATGCCGTTTACTGGGAAGGCATGAAAAAAATACCAAATGCAGTAAAATTGATGAAAAAACGCATTTGCGCAGTTTTCTTGTGGGTTTGGATTCTACGGCTTTCACTGTACCCCCCAAATGACATGTTTTCATACATTTCATACAGTTCTAGGGAAAGAAGGGTGATTTTAATTTTTAGGTTTTTTTATTATAATTTTTTTTTACTTTATTTTTGCTATTTTTCAGGCCCCCTAGGGTACTTTAACCCTAGGATGTCTGATCCATCTTACCATATACTACCATACTACAGTACGGCAGTATGTGGGGAATTTCCTCCTCATTCATTACGATTTGAAAATGCACATTATAATGAAGGGGTTTAAACAAGACGGACGAGGCTGTCCTGGCAACTGATCACTGCCTCCCGTTGATCCGCCAAGATGGTGGCGCAATATGCAGCAAAGACTTACTCAGCCTGTGAGCCCTCTCCATGCACCATATTCGAAGGAGAAAGCCACAGCACCGAGAGGTAAAGTATGAAGGGGTCTTTATTGGTACATCATCCGGGCATAAAAACGCAACGTTTCGATTCAAGTGTGAATCTTTTTGAAGCATAAAAAACATGACCATAACAAACATATATATAGGGAGACCCATGATGACATCATTTCCTCCAGTGACGTGGACAAAGTTCATAAATATAATATTGCCATCTAAATACATTTTGTTAAAGATACATACATACATTATAACATTCAAGGTGCAATCTATTGTGCAAAACACAATAAAGTGAATAAAAATAGAGCCAAGACACAGCTCCACAGGTGCATTTCATTAGTGTCACGGTCTTTCCACCCCCAACTTAATCGGAGCCGTCTGTCCCTACTATGCATGCGTGGCTACTATGGTAGTCAAGGCGACGCACTTCCATGTTAATTATTTCCGGATTCTCAGCCGGATTCTTCTATTCCGATCACGTGATCACCCAAGTCGCGATCATGTGATTCCCTGAATATCAAGAAAGATAGAGACTACGGTGCCATCGTTTGACAAGCATCTGTGGTAAATATATTAGAAAGTGTTATACAACAAGGTCAGAATTGTATAAGGATATAGGCAGTATGTACCCACACGTACAACAGAATTTTCAAGGGAGTTTTTTAAAACATAATGTTAGGTACATAATATTGCATCCAATAGGTTCTTTATCAGGGAGTACCACATGTGGATGCTGTATGGCTTCTAGATGGATCCCCAGAAAAAATAAAAGAAAAACTTGTTAGACAAAAATACTCGTAAATTCGGAGGTCCACTCATCCATCCCATATACACAGCTCTAGTTTGAAAAGTACCTCGGGGGATTTAAGGCATAGATAGACTAACTGGGCCAAATTATTGCCGAGTCATATCAACCAGATGTACAACCCCTCTATATTTGGTACAGACGGTGAATTGGTCAGGCCATACATACCGGACATTTCGAAAACATTCAAAAAGGACACTGTAGGAATATATCGCTACATAGACAAAACATATTGTTCCAAATTGAATATATATACTATATTAAATTCATGTGTCCATATATTGGTCCGTGTATGGCCATATATCCCGGCTGAATTAAGCGGGTGGTCACCACCAAGAGATGCCTCTTGTATAAAGAAGACATACATACACCTCCATACTATAGAAAAAAGCCATAAGATAAACAAACAAGGGGGGGGGTCCAAATTGATATACCATACTAGTACCTAGATCACGTAGTAGTCACAATCAAAGAGGGGGCTGGGTCCACGCATGGGGGTGAGACAGTATACAGTGCCAATCTGTGAGGTCAGAAATTCATAAAATCTATCTGTAAAGAAAACATATATAGGTGATATAGCATGTAAGTATAGTGTATAGTCATACAAATTAAAAACAAGACATCAATGAAGTCATATTATTACAGACAAAAAATGCATGTAACCTTAGGGAAAACCTAGATGACACCTCCCATCTTGAATTCCCTGTTTAACCCATTAGGTTCAAGTGAATCCAGCTCATATATCCACCTAAGTTCCAGTCGTTTCAGTGATCTTTCCCTGTCTCCCCCCCTCCGATGTTTTTGTACTCCATCTATAATACGGAATCGGAGTTGTGAGACATGATGATGGTTATGTACCTAACATTATGTTTTAAAAAACTTCCTTGAAAATACTGTTGTACGTGTGGGTACATACTGCCTATATCCTTATACAATTATAACCTTGTTGTATAACACTTTCTAATATATTTACCACAGATGCTTGTCAAACGATGGCACCGTAGTCTCTATCTTTCTTGATATTCAGGGAATCACATGATCGCGATTTGGGTCACGTGATCGGAATGGAGATCACGTGATCGGAATAGAAGAATCTGGCTGAGAATCCGGAAATAATTAACATGGAAGTGTATCGCCTTGACTACCATAGTAGCCACGCATGCGTAGTAGGGACAGACGGCTCCGATTAAGTTGGGGGTTGAAAGACCGTGACACTAATGAAATGCACCTGTGGAGCTGTGTCTTGGCTCTATTTTTATTCACTTTATTTTGTTTTGCACAATAGATTGCACCTTGAATGTTATAATGTATGTATGTATCTTTAACAAAATGTATTTAGATGGCAATATTATATTTATGAACTTTGTCCACGTCACTGGAGGAAATGATGTCATCATTGGTCTCCCTATATATATGTTTGTTATGATCATGTTTTTTATGCTTGAAAAAGATTCACACTTGAATCGAAACGTTGCGTTTTTATGCCCGGATGATGTACCAATGAAGACCACTTCATACTTTACCTCTCGGTGCTGTGGCTTTCTCCTTCGAATATGCTATGATTGAAGTTTTTGAACGCCGGAACTTCCAGCTGCGAGCTCCAATCCCCAGGAGGGATCATTGTGGATTGCTGTCCTTTCTCTCTACTTTCTCTCCATGCACCATACACCCTGTCCTGTGGGTGGAGACACTTGAAATTGAAATGATCACCTGCTCAATCGCATCCCTCCTCCCTTCAGCATTGCACCTCACTTCTCTTCAAATCAGCCCTTTCCACATCCTCTCTCTCCTTCTTCCTCCCCTGTAGACAACCATTTGGATTTCAAATGACCCACTGATTAGGACAAGCATACCCATCATGTGCCGTTAAAGGGGTTGTCCGAGAATGTAAAGCAAAAAAAATTGGTGGGCAGAAGGGGAGAGCTTAAAAAAATAAACATGTACTCACCTCCGTTGCCATCATGGCCTCATGTCTTTGTAAGACCCAAGGTTATTTGGTTTCTGCAGATTCATTGCAATGTGCCTGTTGCACTTTGTAATGAATCATGTGTAAAAACGGTATATACATCGTGGTATTGCAGTATATGGTATGAACGATCAGACTGTCTAGGGCAGTGATGGCGAACCTTTTAGAGAGTGAGTGCCCAAACTACAACAAAGACCCACTTATTTATCGCAACACAGAAATTTAATTTGTGATTTACACTCCCTTCTCTGTCACAGTTTTCATTGATACCAGCACCTGAGGACACAAATAAAGCAGAAAATAGTCCCAGGTAGAGCTGTCACTTTAAAATAGCTCTGTGCGCAGCAAGTCCTGGGCTGTCTGGGACTGCAGGAAGATACCTGGAGTCATCTCTGGTGATGGCCTGAGTGCCCACAGAAAGGGCTGTGAGTGCCACCTCTGGCACCAGTGCCATAGGTTAGCCATCACTGGTCTAGGGTCTACACAATGTTTTCATTTTTTAAAATGTATTAAAATACAAAACCTATATAAATTTGGTATCCCTGTGATTGTTCCGCACCAAAGAATAAAGTAGACATATCATTTGGAGTGCACAGTGAAAGTTGTAAAAACCAAGCCCATAAAAATGTGACGCAAATGCAATTTTTTGTTAAATTTTACCACATTTGGAATTTTTTTTCCAGCTTCCCAGTATATATCATTGAATAATAAATGATGTCAACAAGAAGTAAAATTTTGTTATGCAGCTCAATATACAGAAAAATGAAAAAGCTATAGATATTTGAAGGTGGGTAACGAAAAATGAACAAAATAGGCTGCAATGTGAATTGGTTGACTCTGTCTTCTAACAGAACAGTTTCTGCTTGGACATCTATAATTGTTTCCCTATTTAGCTTAAAGTCAAGGTTAAAGTGTTTCTGAGTGAGAACTTTACACCCTTTTTCACAAGCTAAGCAGAATTTCTTAATAAAATATATTAGAAAAATGTTCATAGCACTCCTCCTGAAATAATATGAAAAAAAAATATCTCTAAACCTGCCAGCAGAAATTAACCTTCTAAGCCACTTCCAGTACCACATGGATAAAAAAAATCATATCATGCTACTTTTATGGCCCTTCTTAGTGGTATCATGCAGGAAATTTATCACTTTGAAGTGAAATGCAAAGTAGTTGTATAATGTGGAGAGTTCATTGCTTACACCTACTCTTCTTGTCTTAGAACACCACTTCTACTATCAATTTTGTGACTTAATAAAGCAGTTTTTTTTGGATGATATAAATGTGCTGGGTAATAAAAGAAATTTGGTCTAGCAGATATTAATCATCTCAAGAAGGTACTGATAGAAGTTTATGAGGTGAATATCTGTTGAGGGGTTCCTTTAAAGGACAATAGCAACACTAACATTATATACCATATATACTCAAGTATAAGCGTAGTTTTTCAGCACAAAAAAATGTGCTGAAAACCCAAACTCGGCTTATACTCGAGTAAAAAAAATCAAAACTCCCCTTTCTGGCTTCCCCCGCTGCTGGCTATATACTGGGGGATATGGGCTGGCAGGCTATATACTGGGGGGCAGGTACTGGCTATATACTATGGGGCAGGGTCCGGCAGGCTATATACTGGGGAGGCTGTGACCAATGCATTTCCCACCCTCGGCTTATACTCGAGTCAATAGGTTTTCCCAGGTTTTTGTGGTAAAATTAGGGGCCTCGGCTTATACTCGAGTATATACGGTACATAGAAATGCTATATATCTCCACAGCAGTATAAATCCATAAAGCATGCACTTATTATTATTAATAACCCAGTGATCAATATTTGCCAGAAGCATTCATCTCCAGCGGACTTTGAAGTGACCATTAGATAATTCAAAAATCGGATATTTTCTATGGATTTAGCATTTTAATCTTTGTATTATTTTATTTCAGTATTGTGAAAGAAAAGAAGATTTGGTTGTCTATATGTGATGTCAGTAACCCCCAGATTATCAGGTTATTGTACAAATTGAAATATTAAGTTTTATCATCCAAAGAGTTGGAACATACTCTGTGTCTTTTCTTTGTCCTTGTAATATTATTAATGGAGGACGGTTAAGGTGGATTTGGATACATTTTGTGAACCATATTACATAATTTGGATTTACTCATCTAACAGATAAGGTGATCAAAATACATGCAAGGCTAAGTAAGAAAAAAGAGCAGTCGAGATAAAATATTGTACATTTTTAAATATTTAGTGCAGCTGCAAACCCAGAGGGAAAAACCCATATCTGACAAGTTGGAGCAGCCCACACTTATATTTTTTAGATACACACTGTACAAACTCACTATGTAAAAGGATATATACAAGTTGTGTACAAATATTGTGTATGCCTAGTATGGTCCTTTTATAAGTGGTTTTCAAACTGGAATACAACAGTTTTTTGTAATAAACATTTGGCCCCTGTACTTAGTATAGAAGATAATACGACAGATAATAGAAGATATAGAATGTCTTTTGATTCTGGAATCCATTAACTTCTAAAGGGGCTATAAATCCTATGCAGAATAGGACACTTTGATTCTTCTAATTGCAGCAGTCCTTATTTAAATAATTTTAGGAATAGCATAAAAAATATCATTACCAATGCAATCAATTCATTGCAATATCTGCCATGATAGAGAAAGGATAGAGACCCTAAATCTGTGCCACTTACCTTGCAAGCCTTACAAACCCTTATGGGGAGGTCCACAAGAACGATGACAAGAACAGAGGGATAAAACAACAGAAAAATCAGACATGCAAAGTCGGGCTGAACCGGGTCAAAACCTAGATGGTGGCAATGTGCAAAATCTAGAGGCAAGAGGTGGTTGAGAAAATGTAGGAAAAGTTGGTTACACTGAATAGCAACTGTAACAGACAAGGGTCAGAGGTCTAGCAATACCAGGATTGCGGAGCAGCAAGACTATAAGAGTACCTAGATGCCGCCCCCAGCAACTAATTGGCTCGGCCATCCATCACCCAACCAAGTCATCCAGCTTTACAGAGCACACAGACCCAGCGCAACCAAGGTAATAGACTCTACAAGGCAACTCAACAGCTCCCATTGAAGCAGCCCTGGATGTGGCTCCAGCAAACTGCAGCATATACTAAACATATTACTAAAGATTCGACAGGCTATAATCCACAAAACAGAAAACAGGCTATGACATATAGATGTATCCATGCACAGTGACGTATAAGACCCTTTGTGATATCATTTTGTATCACATAACAGATTGTATCATGGATTGTGGACTTTTCTAACCACAAAGAATGGTAATGAAAGACAGTAACATATCTATTCTGACTTCACAACATTTGTTTTTTTTTGGCTAAAATGATGGTACAATTCTTTCTGTTAGGGCCTGTGACATCACAAGTGGGTTTTACTTACTTATACATAAAAAAATTACATAAAAATATATGAAATCTATCTATGTACATATACATATTTATTTATGAAAAAAATGTTTTATTGCGTAAAAGTAGTAAAAAGTAAAAACCAATGTAAAGCTAATATTGCTGTAATAGTATTGACCAAGGGAATAAGGTAATCAGGTCTTTTAGGTCACGAGGTAAAAATGTACAGGAAAATTCATGATGGCAGCATGCCAAAACGCACATCGGGGTAATATGCACATGACAATTTAGGGTGTATGAATTGTTGAGGTATAAGTGGAATTAAAAATAATAACTTTCTTTATTGGTTACATTTTAAAATAACAGACTAAGGGTACTTCCACCCCAAGCGGCTGATGCATTTTGGGCAAGAAAAGTGTCAGATTCCCTTAATCATAGCGTCCAAAACATACAAGATAAGTACATCAAATATATCAGTACAATGCAGTTGTATATCACAAAATAAAGGCTACCAGTCCCTAAGTATCATAGAAAAATTGCATGGGAACAAAATCACTAAATATATAAGGTCCAATATATGAGAGAAGACCCCACAAACAGCACCCTATCCCACGCCTATCGCCAGTGTGTCTGACTTCCTCAGGGGTCTCAATTATTGAAGTTTATTGTGTGGGCAGAGTGCAATTGTTTCCTTGTCCTTGTTGTCTGTGACTAATGTAGGACTACTTTGCACCCCTACTGTGTGCTCACTTTCTTAGGTTTATGTATTTATAATCTATTATATGGATTATATAAAATAAGACGCCTGGATTTTTGGTGAAATGATTCTATTTTAATTTTAATGAAATTTTAGTGACATTTTAATGAAAGTCAAGCAGTAAAACATTATATGGATGTGGCTGCATCCAGGAATTGCTGCTCACATTCGCTACTTATGGATCCTGAGCTGATTGTACCAATTACTTTTTGATTTAAGCCACTTCCTTTGTGAGCGTTATCTAAAGCAGTGAAGAGAAACAGATTTTGGCTGTCTGCAGGTGTCCTGTTTCCACAGTCACTTGTGCGGATGATTTTCCATGCGTTGCATTTATCCGGCGCTCGCCCTCGCAGATGCACTCATTTCTGCTAATGCAATGCACCACTGCAAAGCCTCCAGTCATCTGCAATGCTCTCTCAACAGTAATAAGAAGATTAACACGTTCTGAATTAATAGTATGATATAGAATGGAGCCTTATTTCATGTGTTGCCTGCAAATCCATTATTTTTGACAAATCAGCAAATGGTATGGAGGGAACAGGAGACATATACTGAATTTTAACACTCTACATTGCAATGCAGAGGAGGATATCATTCTACCATTGGTAGTTAACTACAGAATTGAGAAATAACCGGGATTAACCAGTGTAAAATTCCAGAGAGGGGGGCTCTCTAAGCAGACACATTATGATCCCTGTGTGCTGACAATGTGGTTACATTACTAGGATTCAGATTTAGCTACACTTTTATTTAGCTTCTGAACATTCAACAGTATCTGACACAGAGGAAAAGAGAGATGAGACGGAGGAGAGACGAGAGATGATAAGATCCATGAGATGTATATAACTAACAATGACACTCTCAAACTCTGCTACATCTGAGCTATAACAAACACTGTAAGTTCTGTTAACTCAGCTATATCACACACACAGTCAGCACTGCTGTACCTCCTTCCCCTGATATAAAGATATTATCTTGCTTGTAGATTTACTCTCCTCCAGCTGCTGTTGCCAGCATGAAATATGAGAGTCTGTGTGTGAATGCAGGGGGGAGGGGCGATGCAGAGATACTACAGTGTGAGGCAGGAGAATATATTACTGAGAAAAATTGACGGTTGGATCCTGGGGCAACTGAAATTGTGTACACCAGGACTGATAGAGACAGGCTTGAATAATCTGTGAAATGCTGTACTTTTGTTAATAACAGTGAATTAGAGAATGTGTTATTTTGTTACGCTGAGTACATATAAGAAACTTGTCTTCGTGGGAATAGCCCTTTAAGCTTACACAATTGGCCACCTATCCTTGAAGACAGACTCGAGGAGTACTCACTAAGCACCTCACTCACATGCAAGTGGCCTTTATTTTAAATGTGTGTGTGGAAGGTGAGTGGAGGTTAAGGGTATTGGCATCACACTACAAAATCCACTTATTACCCACCATATACAGAAGCCATTGTCTGCTGCTGCTGTTGTGGCAGTTGGAAGCTGAGCCGTGATTGGTTGCTGTTCTGACACTTGTCATTAGTATGAGCTCTGAGCTTTGATTGGTTACTATAGACAATGAGTATAAGACACTTATTTGTGAGGTAAGATAGGTAGAGACAGAGATATGGGGATATTTATCAGAAATGTCTGAGGTAAAACTGTTCCTGTTGCCCATGGTAACCAATCAGAGATTGGCTCTAATTTTATAAACATCTGTAGGAAATTGAAACTTGAGCTCTGATTGGTTGCCATGAGCAACTACAGCAGTTCTGCTCTCAGACACTTCTGATAAATCTCCCCAAAGACAAAGTGACAGTTGGAGACAGAGACAGTCGCTGGAATGAGAGTGTCAGAGACAGAGACAGTCGCTGGAATGAGAGTGTCAGAGACAGACAGTCGCTGTAATGAGAGTGTAAGAAACAAACAGTCGCTGCAATGAGAGTATCAGACAGAAAGTCACTGGATTAAGAGTGTCAGAGACAGTCTCTGAGATGGTAAAAAAGTTTAAAAAAAGGATGGTCAGTGACAGTATGACACAGTATATACATACATATAAAATATTATTTTTTAACCTCTTCTACTTTGCTGTAGCGTAGAGCAGTTATTTACAACCCCGGGGGATGCCGGGAGCTACAGCTAGTTTCTCATAAAAGACATAGAACTATTACCATGTAAGCCCCCATTGTTTACATTGCCGGCTGCATTCAGTTGACTGGATAGGACATCAATATGTTAATAAGGTTTATTTCCAGGCTTCCTCTTTCATTTCCCAACTAAACAGCTTCATTTGTAGAAAATGGTATTTTGAATCAGCTGATAAAAATGTCTAAAGATATGTTGATTTCTTTGTATCAAGCAATACCAGAGATAGCAGTCAACATTTCACCCCATATCTTTCCATAATAGAAAGAGCCATACAAATGCAGGAGACTAATTTATATTCAGCAACTTTTTGATAAGATTGTGATTTTAAATACAATACCCTGATCATATAGAGAATTGGAATATCCTGCTTTATTGCCTGCTTTAGTACACGTTGTAGAGTATACACAATAGTACTTTTCTAAAAAAAAAATCTTTGTAGTAAAAATTTGCATCAACTTTGTATGTTAGTTGGTATCTTGTACTGAATAGGACCCAAGGATATCTTCACAACTATATAGTTCTTCATCCTATATAATATATATTATATATATATATATATATATATTATATTAATATATAGTATACACCCACCCCCCTACTTAAGAACACTCGACTAACATACGGACCCAGTAGTACAAACGAACCTCGGATGTGATAAGTTATTGTATTAGTCCTAGGCTACAATAATCAGCTGAACAGTGATCACAGGCGTCTGTAATGAAGCTTAGTGTTAATTCTGATTCTTATGACAACCCAACATTTTTTAAAATCCAATGTCACAAGAGACCAAAAAAAAGTTCTGTCTGGGATTCAATGATAAAATATACAGTTCGACTACATACAAAATTCCACTAAGAACAAACCTACAGCACCCCTCTTGTATGTAACCTGGGGACTGCCTGTATATATATGCAAAATACAATACAACTTTTAAATCGGGAAATTACTTTGCACATAGTAGCTCACATGGAACAACAGAGAAAAACATGGAAGGTCACCCATCTCATAACACAGGGATCCACGCAGTTCTACTGTATGATCCACATTTCCTTATTTTCCATGAATTCCAAAAGGTAGGTAAAGTAATTCTTTAATTTACTGTTATTTTGGTTTATTTAATCGTCCAAAGCGGCCAAATTAAATTTCTGCTCTACTTTACCTCATACCCAACACATCCAGTGGATTACACACATCCAAGAAATTTCCTTTGAACGCTGTCACAGTAGAAGCAGGGTGTTATTTTGTTAAAATTATTTGAGCAGTTAGTATCACATTATATGGCGGACTCTATGTACATGTTCAAGAGGGGCCTGGATGCCTTTCTGGAGAGAGAAAATATCACGGGTTATGGGGAAAAAACATTTATTTAATTCTTAAAGGTTCAACTTTGCCTTGTGTCTTTTTCGGGCCTTATACATTATGATGCTATGATTATATGAGCAGTCAGTGGAACTTTTTAACCCAAGGACCCCGTTAATATTCTTTGTATCACATAACAGGATTGTATCATAGGATTGTGGACTTTCTAACCACAAAGAATGTAATGAAAGACAGTAACATATTATCTGACTTCACAAACATTTGTTCGTTTTTGGCTAAACTGATGGTACAATTCTTTCTGTTAGGGCATGTGACATCACAAGAGGGTTAATACTTATACATAAAAAATTACATAAAAATATATGGAAATCGTCGATGTTACATATACATATTTATATGAAAAAAGTTTATGCGTAAAAGTAGTAAAAAAGCTAAAAACCAAGTAAAGTTAATATTGCTTGTAAAAGTAGTGACCAAGGGGCATAGGGCAACAGGTATTTTAGGTCACGAGGGTAAAAATGTATACACAGGGAAAATTCATGATGCAGCATGCCAAAGCACATAGGGGTACCATAGGTAATATGGCACATGACAATTTAGGGTGTCTGAATTGTTGAGGTATATAGGGAATTAAAAATAATAAATGTCTATTGGTTACATTTTAAAAATAACAGACTAAGAGGTATTTCCACCCCAAGCGGCTATGCATTTGGGCAAGAAAAAGTGTCAGATTACCTTCTTAATCAGAGCGTCCAAAACATACAAGATGAGTACATCAAATAATCAGTACAAGCAGTGTATATCACAAATAAAGGCTACCAGTCCCTAAGTATATAGAAAAATGCAGGAACAAAATCAATAAATTATATAGGTCCAATATATGAGAGAAGACCCCACAAACGCCACCTATACCACGCATATAGCAAGTGTGTTGACTTCCCAGGGGGTCTCAATACTAAGTTTATTGGGTGGGCAGAGGCAATTGTCCTTGGCCTTGTTGTCATGTGAAACCTAATGCTGGACTACTTGGCACCCCTACTGTGTGCTCACTTTCTTAGGTTTATGTATTTATAATGTATATATGGATATATCAAATAAGAAGCCTGGATTTATTGGTGAAATGATTTCTTATCTAGAGTGACATTTTAAGCAAGGCAAGCAGTATTAAACATAATAGGATGTGGGCTGCATCCAGGAATTCTCATCACATCGCTACTATGGATCTGAGCTGATTGTACCAATTACTTTTTGATTTTAAGCCACTGCATTTGTGAGCGTTATCTAAAGCATGAAGAGAAACAGGGATTTTGGCGTCTGCAGGTGTCCTGTTTACACAGTCACTGTGCGATGATGTCCATGCGTGCATTTATCCGGCGCTTCGCCCTCGCAGATGCACTCATTTCTGCTATGCCACTGCAAGGGCCTCAGCATCGCATTCTCTCTCAACGTAATAAGAAGATGAACACATCGAATTATAGTATGATATAAATGGGAGCCTTATTTCCATGTGTTGCCTGCAAATCCATTATTTTGAAAATCAGAAAAAGGTATGGAGGGAACAGGAGACATTAACTGAATTTACAACCACATTGCAATGCAGAGGAGGAATTATTTACCATTGGTAGTGACTACAGAATGAGAAAACAACGGGATTTAACCGTGTAAATTCCAGAGAGGGGGGGGGGGGGGCTCTATAAGCAGACACATTATGATCCCTGTGTGCTGACAATTGGTTACATTAGTAGGATTCAGATTAGCTACAACTTTATTCGCTTTGAACATACTTGAAACATCAACAGTATCTGACACAGAGGGAAAAGAAGAGATGAGACGGAGGGAGAAGCGAGAGATGATAAGATCATGGATGTATATAAACTAACAATGGACACACTCAAACTCATGCAAAACATCTGAAGCTAGAACAAACACTTTAAGCTCTGGTTAAACTCGTTATTAAACACACAGTCAAGCTCTGCTGTACCCCTTCCCCTGTAAAAGATATATCTTGCTTGTAGATATCTCCTCCAGCTGCTGTTGCAGATGAAATTGAGAGTCTGTGGTGAGTTGTCTTGGGAATGCAGGGGGGAGGGGTCGATTGCAGAGTTACTAGAGGACGTACTCACTAGCACCTCACTCACATGCAAGTGGCCTTATTTAAATGTGTGTGGAAGGTGAGTGGAGGTTAAGGGTATTGCATCACACTCCAAAATTCCACTTATTACCCCACCATATACAGAAGCCATTGTCTGTGCTGCTGTTGTGGCAGTTGGAAGCTGAGCCGTGATTGGTGTGCTTGCAACAGGTCATTTATATGAGCTCTGAGCTTTGATGGTTACTATAGACAATGAGTATAAGACATATGTTGTGAGGTAAGATGGTGAGACCAAGATAGGGGATTTATTAGAAATGTCTGAGGTAAAACTGTTCCGGTGCCCATGGAACCAAATAAGAGATGGCTCTAATTTTATAAACATCTGTAGGAAATTGAAACTTGAGCTATGATGGTTGCCATGAGCAACTACAGCAGTTTGCTATCAAGACCACTTCTGATAAATCTCCCAAAGACAAAGTTGAAAGAGACAGATTGGAGTCCAGAGACAGTCGCTGGAATGAGAGTGTAGAGACAGAGACAGTCGCTGGAATGAGAGTGTCAGAGAAGACAGTCGCTAATGAGAGCGTAAAGGAAAACAAACAGTCGCTGCAATGAGAGTATCAGACAGAATGTCACTGGATTAAGAGTGTCAGAGACAAGTTCTGAGATGGTAAAAAAGTTTAAAAAAAGGATGGTCAGTGACAGTATGACACAGTATATAGATACATATAAAATATTATTTTTAACCTTATCTACTTTGCTGTGGAGAGCAGTTATTACAACCCCGGGGATCCGGGAGCTACAGTAGTTTCTCATTTAAAAGACATAGAACTAAGCATGTAAGCCCCCATTGTTACATGCCGGCTGCATTCAGTTGACTGGGATGGAAATCAATATGTATAAGGTTTATTCCAGGCTTCCTCTTTCATTTCCCAATAAACAGGTTCATTTGTAGAAAATGGTTTTGAATCAGCTGATAAAAATGTCTAAAGATATGTTGATTTCTTTGATCAAGCAATACGAGATAGAGTCAAATTCACCCCAATTTTCCTAATAGAAGAGCAACAACGAGGAGGTAATTTATATTCAGCAACTTTTGATAGTTGTGATTTAATACAAACCCTACAAAAGAGGAATATTTATTGCTGGTTTACACGCTGATTTTCAAAAAAAATATTGTAGTAAAAAATTAGCATCAACTTTGTATGTTAGTTGGTATAGCTTACTGAATAGGACCCACGGATCTCTCTCAACTCTCTCTTCTTCATCTATATATATATATTATATATATATATATATATATATATATATATATATAGATATACACCACGGCGGTCCCCTACTTAAGAACACTCGACTAACATACGACCCCTTAGTTACAAAGAACCCGGATATGATAAGTTATTGTACTTTAGTCCAGGCTACAATAATCAGCTTGAACAGTTTCACAGGGTCTGTAATGAAGCGTTAGTGTTAATTCTGATTCTTATGACAACCAACATTTTTAAAATCCAATGTCACAGAGACCAAAAAAAAGGTCTGTCTGGGATTACAATGATAAAATATACAGTTCGACTACATACAAATTCACTTAAGAACAACCTACAGACCCTATCTTGTATGTAACCGGGGACTCCCTGTATTATATGCAAAATACAATACAACTTTTAAATAGGGAAATACTTTGCACATAGTAGACTCAATGGAAAAACAGAGAAAAACATAGGCAATGAGGTCCCCATCTCATAACACAGGGATTCCACGCAGTTCTACTTAATCCACATTTCCTATATTCCATGAATTCCAAAAGGTAGGTAAAGTAATTCTTATTACTGTTATTTTGGTTTATTAATCGTCCAAAGGGCCAAATGAAATTTCGGCTCTACTTTACCTCATACACCAACACATCCAGTGGATTGCACAACATCCAAGGAAATTTCCTTTGAACACTGTCAAAGCAGAAGGAGGGGTCATTTTGTTAAATTATTTGAGCAGTTAGTATCACATTATATGGCGGACTCTATGTACATGTTCAAGAGGGGCCTGGATGCCTTTCTGGAGAGAGAAAATATCAAGGGTTATGGGGAAAACACATTCATTTAATTCTTAAAGGCTCAACTTCCTGATGTTTCTTTCGGGCCTTATATACTATGATGCTATGATTATATGAGCAGTCAGTGGAACTTTTTAACCCAACTTTTTTGGGTTGGTATTGCCTTATTGTTTCTATTAGGAGGATTATTTACGTCTTTTTATTGGTATCCATTAAAAGTTAAAGTTTATTAGCTACTCAGCTAACCGATTCTCTGTGTGCTTAGTCTATTTTTGTTTTTAGGGCAGTTTAGAAATTTAAGGTGATTGAAGGTGGGATAATTTTTATCAAACTTTAAGACGCTTTTAAACATTTTTTTAATTGATTTTTTTGTGGAATAAGGGGAAAAAAGTGGTAATAAATAAAATGTAATTTTAAAAAAAGTCTTTACTGTTTTTAGGCCCGTAGGGGCTCTGAGTGTTCATACAATATATTCAATACAACTGTTTTTCAGTGGAAGAGCTCAGTAATAGCCATGTTGTTGGGTCATGGCTATTTAGGTGCAGCACTTGAAAGCAAGGTCGCGGTGATTTGGTGTAACTTGTACTATACATATTTTATTAGATTTTGAGCTTTTTTTTAGTATTTCAAATAAATAGTCAATATTTCCACACCATTTTATTATAGGACTCGAGGTGGACACAAGGTGGAGAATCTTCTATATATAACCTAGGATTGAATTCAATCTGGAAACCGAATTATTCCAAACTACCCCAAAATACCTTCTATCTTCAGCCACAGGATGTGGGGAGAAAATAAAACAGTTTGAACGGCTCCTCTTGGTCAGGAGTTGAGCATTGGTGAAACTTTATTTCTGTTGCTGTACCTTTTGTGAAGATTTTTGAGGACTATTTCCATTCTACACTGGCTTTCCATTACAGCTACATCTGTCGTGGACTCTATCCTGTGCATTCAGTTAACAGCGATTGTTTCCTGTGTAATACAGCAGACACTTGCCTTGTATGGATAGAGCTTAGAATGTGAGCCCTCTCCACACAACCTTAATGACAATGGGGGTCATTTACTTAGGGCCCGATTTGCGTTTTTGCGACGGGTTACCCGAATTTTTCCGTTCTGCGGCGATTTTCCCTGTATTGCCCCGGTATTTCGGCGCACGTGATCGGATTGTGGCGCATCGGCGCCAGCATGCACGCAACAGAAATCCGGGGGCGTGGCCATAAAAAAACTTGACGGATCCGGAAAAAACGCCGCATTTTTAAAAAAAAGTGTCGCTGGACACGCGCTTACCTTTATCCAGGATGGCTCGGTGAACTCCAGTGCGCTCCGATGCTCTTCAGCACAGCAGCGACACCTGGTGGACATCGGAGGAACTGCCTAAGTGAATCCCGGACGGACCCGAATCCACCACAGAGAACGCGCCGCTGGATCGCGAATGGACCGGGTAAGTAAATCTGCCCCAATGAGCTATTACAGAGTGTGTCATTAAGGGGTTAACAGTTGAGGTTTATGGTGCTGCATACCATATATATGTTAAAACATGGCAATATTAGAGAGATCGGAAACTGCCCTTAATGGAACCTCTGGATGAATATTAATTTGGTTCAGCTTCTCCTGTGACCCACCTTGCGGTGACACCGTTTTCTACCAGTTTATACCAGTATATTATTTTGTACGGACCATGAGGTTGGTCATTAATATTTGCAAATTAAAACAAAGAATATGTAAATGTTTTTATTATGCACAGTAAAAAGAGGAAAAGAACAGAAAGGTCAATTTCATTCTATATAAAATGAACTGTGTCTTTATCAAGCATAATGTGATATCTACTGACATTTGTGTCCTTTAATGCAAATGCTGCATAAAAAAAAGTGCCGAAATGCCAAATGAATGATTTTCAAAATGTCATCTGCAGTAAACGCTTCGGGGTGTAATTGTTGAGAAATGTCTGAAAGAAAACATGGCTCTAGAGTGAAGAAGTTTATAAAGCTGTCACTGAATTAGTAACTAAATATACTGCAGATTCAGATTTATTTTTTGTACCATAAAATGAAAATTTTCATACTTGGGGCCCATGAAAATGAAAACTGGCAATGAGACTAGATGTATACGACCAGTGAAGATCATCTATGGTTTCCAAGGATCAGCCACCAAAAACAGATGTTGACATGAGTTACACCTAATGATCCAACTCTAGTTACTGATATGATGTTGCGCAGGGGCATCATGGGAGTGAAAGCCTAGCACTGAGGCAGAGCTTCATGAGAAGTAGATGAACTGCAATAAACATAGAAGTCTAGAACTTTGTATACAATCATGTAAGGGGTGCAATTGAAATTTTTTTTTTTTTTTTTTTACTGAAGGTCTCCTTATATGAGAAATATAGGGAAGGGGCAGGGGTAACAAAAAAATAAAGCTTGCTTAACCTGTTCTTGCACCCCATTCTGGAATTGCAGTAAGGCCTCTTCCACATTAGCGTTGCAGATCACGCTAGGGTGCTATGCATGAAAAACTGACGTTTTTGATGCGTTTTTGGTCCATTGTTCCTTGGAGTCATTAGCTTTTTTGTGTTTTTCACCCGCGTGTTGTTCACGTTTTTCTTGCGTTTTCGGTGCGTTTTCACGCACGTTGTTTTAAATCACATGATTCTTAAATTGGTACTTCCTGACTTTTTTCACATTACCTAGCACCGCATCCATTTAAAACGCATTGCACTCGCATTGCACTGGCAATGCTCGCGAGTGCAATGCATTTTTGATGCGTCTCCATAGACTTGAATGGAGCATGAAAATTCTTGACATCATAATGGCTGCTAAACAGAAATAAATACAAGCGAGAGTGATTGGATTACAGGCAGTTACATACAAGATAGGGTCTGTAGATTTGTTCTTAAGTTGAATTTGTATGTAAGTCGGAACTGTATATTTTATCATTGTAACCCAAGCCAAAACTTTTTTGGTCTCTGTGACAATTGGATTTTAAAAATGTTGGATTGTCATAAGAACCAGGATTAACACTAAAGCTTCATTACAGACACCTGTGATAACTGTTACAGCTGATTATTGTGGCCTAGGACTAAAGTACAATAAATTACCAATATCCAGAGGTCCGTTTGTAACTAGGAGTCGTATGTAAGTCGAGTGTTCTTAAGTAGGGGACCGCCTGTAGATCTTCTAGGGTTTTTATATAAATTCTATAGGATGTGATCTGAGGAATGGACCTGTGTGGAAGAATAGGTGAATAATGCATAGAATATGTATTTATTGTATTTATCCAGTCAGTGTAAGAAATCTAAAAATGTATGATGATGCTACTTTCATATAGTTATATAATGGGAAATACACAGAATATCCAGCGCTGAGCTGCATTTATTCTAGTTTTCATTGTAAGTTCAAATTTTATTATAATCTAAAAATATAAACATTTTCTGTAACATATCCAAGGGCTGAAGTAAAACACAGAAGAATAGTTTCCTCATGAGACGTGATGGTCCTGTCACCACCTGTCATGTAAATTGAAACTTGTGCCTCTTTGGAGAAATCTCTTATGATAAAAAGAAAGGTGCCTGGTGCTCCATAATGTACACTGGATACTAAAAGACTAGGTGTGCGCTCAGATTGGATGGCAATGCTTCTACGACACTTTTTAGATACATACCAAATATTTCACTGCTGTCTGTTTCCCGAACTGGTAGAGACACATCCATAACCAAGAAATATGCAATAAGTAAGAAAACGGCAGCTATTTCAGACACTGATGGAGGGAGATGACAGAAGCAGGAGAGGTCCAATCAATAGTGAGACCATGGGGGTTTACTAAGGGCCCGATTTGCGTTTTCCTGACATGTTACCCAAATATTTCCGATTTGCGCCGATTTCCCCTGTATTGCCCCGGGATTTTGGCGCACTCGATCGGATTGTGGTGCATCGGCATGCACATGACGGAAATCGGGGGGCGTGGCCGAGCGAAAACCTGACGGATTCGGAAAAACCGCCGCATTTAAAAAAAGAAATGTGTCGCTTGGGATGCGCTCACCTTCACTTGGTCCGGGTCGGTGAACTCCAGCGCGTTCAGATGCTTTTCAGCGCAGCAGCGCCATCTGGTGGACGGCGGAGGAACTACCTTGATGAATCCCGACCGGACCCACATCCAGCGCAGAGAACGCGCCGCTGGATCGCGAACGGACCGGGTAAGTAAATCTGCCCCCATGTGTTACTGAGACTGTACAGCAAACACCATTATTAGGTATAAACAGCCTTTGATAACACAGAGGCAAAATAGAAAGTCCGGAATAATAATTCCTTTATTAATATAGCGCATACAGATTACACAGAGCTTGCCAAATTGGTTCCTGTCCCCAATGGGGCTCACAATCTAATCAACCTACCAGTGTGTTTTTTTGCAGTGTGGGAGGAAACTGGAGGACACCCATTGAAGCCAGGTCCCCAGCGCTACAAGGCTGTAGTGCTAACCACTGAGCTACCGTGCTGCCCACTAGGAACCTTAACAGCAAAAATAAATCTGATAAAAACAAAATATTACTATAAAAAATATATAAAATAAATCCAACAGAATAAAGAGGTTCCAACAATAGTAAATGAATACCGATAAAACAGATGACTAAAAAGTAAAAGACACAGTTAAGGCTATATTCAAATCTTATAACACCATATAAAGACACAATAAAGATTTTCGTTAACAGAACCAGTCTAAGATGTTAGTTTGGGTGCTGTAGGGTTTACAAACCAGACAAAAGGTCTTCAGATGCCCGATAATCAGGTCTGCTGCAGTTTGTGACGTTTTACTTTTTACCTGAACATTGTAATGAAATCTACTAAAGATAATTGTATCCGGTGAGGTGCAGGTCTTGTGTGGCTGACTTGTTTGGGGGATAAAGAAAAAGGATAAATGCAAGGTGATGGTCCGGTGGGTTTGATGTTTGATCCACCCTGAAAATATCTTTGCTTGGAATAACTTCTCTTTTGGGTCTAGAACTTTTTATTGAAAGAGCTATGCCTGGTGATTCATTATTTAACCATATAAAGACAGTGACATCATTGGGGGAAACACCCTAAACATCTGCAGCAAGCACACACTGGACTCTCACTATCATGGGGGAGGACGAGGAATGGGATAACATAACCCATTGACAGTGGGAATCATCTTTGCCCTTCCTTGTAAGAACACATTGGGAAACAGATAGCAAAAACACAACAATGTTAACATCCCGACACAGTATACAGTACAGACACAGGGGGGTCAATGTAGCAGATTCAGCAACAGCCTTTGCACTTGTGACTTTAGCATTTGTCACTTGCTGCCTATGACTTATTTTTAAAACTGTTTTACACTTTTTACGGGCCGTTGAAGATGCTTCCCCTCCCCCCAGGACTCACCACAAGCTGGTGTCAGGGGTGTTACCAGTACCCCTCCATTCTTCAGATTCACAGGCTGTTACATTGTGCAAAGAGCACTTCCTCCTCCCATTGTGTGTTGAAACTGCAGTAATATTACATAAGGCAGAGGGAGGATGAAGGAGCAGAGGGAGTTGGGTGAGACAGTCTAACAGTCTGTGAATCTGTAGCAGCCCCAGTAGTCCTTCAAACTCATTAACATAATTTTAAAAGTTGATTTAGAAGGAAGGAGGCCATGGATAACTAATATAAGAAGATTACCACAGTCACAGAGCCTGGATCTATGAGTAAGTGTCCTTGGTTTAATCATGCATGATTTTGATGGTAGATTTCCGTTAAAAATATTTTCTTTACCGACCATTTCCCTCCATTCTACTGTATGAAACCATGAATTTGTAATGTGTGTGTGAAAACTAGATTAGAGGTCTCTTTTGCACTACAATGCAACAAATCAAAAATGTATTAATTGAATGGATTCTTCTTACATGAGTAACCTCCATCAGTGCCTGAAGAACCTGGTATGTGATTACTCCTGAATCTCTTTCAATATGCTTGGCTATTCATCACTGTATGATTACAGGCTCTAAATTCTAACTGAAGCATTTCACGAAATGGATATAAGACGAGAGACCTCATTTAGTGCACACATCTGGTCTTTGTGTTTTCTTGGAAGGATGATGACCTATGTCATTTATGGTGAAACTTTCAGAGACTGATTGCCCAAATTACAACCAAAGCCTGCTATTTATCACAAAGTGCCAACACGGCAATTTAAGCGGTAACTTACTGATCTTTTCTCTGCCAAAGATTTGATTTGTATCAGCGTTCCAAGGACACCAATACTGTTGTAAAAAGGGAGGAAATTCATATTAACATTGTACTGGGTCCCCTGAACATAGAATGGTATGTTCCATAGCAGGAGCTCCAATGATAATCCAGCCTCGTGTAAACCTCCCCGATCCTCCTGTAGTCCCAGGCAACCCAGAACCTACTGTACTCAGCACTATTTTAAAGGGACATATCATCGGTTGTCTTAAACTGCTGGGGGGGGGGGGGAGGAGGAGGTCTGGACAGGATTTATGATTTAAATAGTATACAAGCAAATAAAATATATTTCTTTGTATGTTGTTTATATAATCAGAAATTACCTCTTCAACCTGTTTCCGAACTCCTCCATGATGAGCAGAATAATTTTTCAAGGTTCTCATTTTGACACCTCTGGTTTGGATCTAAATCTGTGCTCCAGGAGGACAAGATGCCATGTAGATAAGTAGATGTTTTCCTTTTTCGTTGAGACCTGGATTATGATTGGAGCTCCTGTCCTGTCTGGTGAACTCTGTGTTGGGGCAAGGGCCGTGTGCCCACGGAGAGGCCTTTGAGTGCCACCTCTGCCACCCATGCCATAGTTTTGCCACCACTGAACTATTTTCTTCTTATCAGGATCCCCATATCACAGGATCTATTTTCTTATTGAAACTGCGTTCAGTCCATGGAATGAAGGTGTCTTAAGTTTCTGTTTTCCTTGTTTACCTGATTTGTTAATAGATTTGCTTCTGTATTAATTAACCTGTGAAATCATTTGATGTGATTTGCATGGTAATATCCAGGATTTCTCAGCATTTTCCGGAAATGATTACTGAGATAAAACCTGTAACATTCATGACTTCTTCCATGAACTGCTTGGCTGTTTTTTTAGAAAACCTTCATGATGAGGCAATATTAACGCTCCTGCTGCTGAAAGAGACAGTAAAGACTGTTATTTTGTTTTCACTGGTTTTCAACAAGAATAACGCTTACAGAAAATAACCCGAAGTCACATCACACCTTATAATTAGTTATTTTTTCTGCATGAAAAGATCGACTTCACTCATCTTGAGCTCCGCAGTGTGTGCTACTTAAGTAAACTGGGACTTTCTGTAAACTTTGTTTATACTGTATGTCTGAATTGAACGGGTAGAAGTGATTTCCTCCATATTAACAATGGGGGGTATTTATTGGGGATTCTGTGCCATGCTAGTGTTAGCACGAGCACTGGCAAATGATAAATAACCCCCAAGAACTTTGTGATAAAATATTATAGATAAAATCCAAACTCTGCATGGTTTGCTGAATGATATGTTCATACTCTTCAATCAGGAGTTCCCTTTGTAGATAATACCCCTAGGGGCTATTGGGAGCAGGGGCATAACTACAGTGGTAGCAGCTGCTATGGGGCCTGCAGTGTCAGGGGGGCCCCGTCATCTGACCAGATAATAAATAATGCAGGATGTGCCTCATTAAATACATATTATGCTGCACATTGTACAGCAGAATATGTCTATAACAAATATGTGATGTATATATGCTGCAGGTGTATATGGTGTATGTTGTGTATATACTTTATGTGTGTATATATGCTGTATGTCTGTATATGGCTCTGTATGTGTGTGTATATGTGATATGCTCTATATGTATTTCTATGTGTGTTCGAATGTAAAAAGAGTGTATAAATGTGTGTGTGTATTAGTGAAGAACTGTGTGTTCATGTATATAGCTATATAAATGTGTGTATACATAAATGTAGTATGTATATGAGAAGGGGCATTCAGAGGTTTGCTATGGGGGCCCTGCCTCTCCTTGTCGCGTTCCTGATTGGGAGTGAGGGAAGGGGTTCCAATACATGAATTGGAAGAGAACCATTAATAAATTACATGGACTGATGTCTGGTGATAATATTTTACCCATCCCCTGGTTTTTAAAACTTGATACCTCCCCTGAAGGTGGGGCTTCTTCATGATATAAACTCAACACATGGGGGCACATTTACCTACCCAGGTCCGGAGGAGTTCCCGAAAGTGCATTGTCCGATGATAATGTACTGTGCCGCGATTCACTAAGATCGTGCGCCCGATTTCCTGAATATGTCGCTTTCCCGCTCAGGTCCGCCAGAGTTTACCTTGTTCTTCCCGATGCATGTAAGTGCTTGATCTTGCAACGCAATTTTTAAGTTAAATCCTGCCTTTAGTGATATTTTATGTGATAGACCAATGCAAAGTATTTGGTGAGGTGTAAAGTAAATGATTCAAGCTTTTGCTAATTTTGTATGTTGTGTATATTGTGGGAGATTTGGCCCTGTAGAGACCGTGGTAGCAGTTATTCGTGATGCAGTCCAAGACAGTGACACCAAAGTTTTAGTCCAAAACAGGTCTCGTCTGCGTTTATTCCAGGAGCAGGTACAAAATAAAACAACCTTCACATACAGGCATAAAACATAAATAAAATCCTATACATCAGGGTGCTAACTAAACACAGTTCCTCTAACTCACCACTAGAACATAAAAGACGTTGCTGCTCCCAGCACAGTCAGGGCTATGTGTGCTCTCCATCCTCCTTTCAGAGAGACAACGCTCTCAGCTCTGCTCAGCAGCTTTATGCAGCCTGATTAGGCTGCTCCCACCACCTGTGTCCAAGGTGCTGGACAGCCCAACCTCAGCACTCAGGCCTTGCATAGTATGAAAACCTAGGGGAAACATACCGCCCATCCTTCAGTGTCTCAAAATATATAAATGGTCAGTACTTTGTAAGACCACCTTTATCTGCAATGACGCAGGTCTGTTGGGGATTGTCTCTAGCACCTTTGCACATCTAGAGGCTGCTTATTCTCCTTTATTCAGTCAGATTGGTTACTGAATATTTGTAAACAGTATTTTTCAAGTTAACCCTTTAATGACCTGGCCCTTTTTTTTCCCATTTCCATTTTTCACTCCCTACCATCAAAAATCTATAACTTTTTTATTTTTTTCGTAATGAGCTCTGTGACAGCTTGTTTTTTGTGTAACAAATTGCACATTTCATTTTCCATCCCGTGTACTGGGAAGCTGGAAAAAATTTCCAAATGCAGTAAAATTGGTGAAAACTGGCATTTGTGCTGTTTTCTTGTGGGCTCAGATTTTACAGCTTTCACTGTGCACCCTAACTGACATGTCTACTTTATTCTTTTGGACAAAGCGATCATGGGGATAACAAATTTGTATAGGTTTTATAATGTTTTCATACCTTTACAAAAATAAAAACCTTCTGTACAATTTTTTTTTATTTTGCCAACTTCAGGTGCTAATAATTTTTTCATACTTTGGTTTATAGAGCTGTGGGTGGTGTCATATTTTGCGACTTTTGATGACTTTTTCAATGCTTCTTTTTTTAGGACTGTACGACCATCTGATTTTTTATATTTTTCAAAATTCCCAAAAAGTGCCATTTTCGACTTTGGGCGCTATTTTCTGTTACGGGGTTAAACACAGTGAAAAACCATTATTGTATTTTGATAAATTAGGCATTTTTGGATGCAGGGATAGCTAACTTGTTTTGGATTTTCACTGTTTATTTATATTTATGTGACTTCCAGTGAAAGAGGGGGATTTGAATTTTAAGGTTTTTTTTAATATAATTTTATTTTTACTTTTATTAAATTTTTCCTTTTTTCAGACCCCTTAGGGTACTTTAACCCTAGGTTGTCTGATTAATCCAACTATATACTGCCATACTACAGTATGGGGATTTTCCTCCTCATTCATTACAGTGTGCGAATCGCACAGTGTAATCAATGGGTTAAAACAAAATAGCCCCGGGTCAGAAAACCCGAGGGTTATCATGGCAACCAATTGCCGCTCCCTGATGATGTCACGGAGAGTGACGATCTTCACCATGGGTGCCGCCATCTTTATGAATCATCTTTATGAATATTGTTCTTCATGAATATGGCGCCCTCTACAAGTGGGGCATGCAACACAATTCTGTCAGGTTTTGCATGTAACATCTGGCGCAAGGTCTGACTGAGCACCGCATCTCCTAATTTGCGCCACATGGAGAATAGTGCAGCCATACCACTAAAGGGTTGCGTGTAATACAAATGTGGCGAAGACGCTTCTTAAATACATGTGCAAGCAGTTTGCACTAAAAAGAATGTGCAAAGTTCGTCATAAAACTGGCGCAAGGGCCTTAGTAAATGTGTCCCTTAGTGTTCACACAACACAGATTATAGACATCGTATTACTATTCCATGCTCCTCCATGTGATGAGGGTCAGATAAGTCACTCTATAGATCCTATAGGTACATACTATGCAGTACTCAATGGATTTTCTTGTTGGAATTTCACAGTGTTAGCTTTCCTCCACATGAAGCATTTTGGAGTTAGGCCAAATAGTTTGATTTTTGTCTCATTTGATGAGAACACCTTCTGCTATACGCTTGCTGTGTCTCCTACTTAGCTTCTTGTACACGCGACTTCTCATGGCTTGCTATTAAAAATGTCTGTTTTCTTGCTACTCTTCTATAGAGGCCAACTACAAACAATGTACACAGAATACATACACCGGCAATTCTTTTAAGTTGCTGTAATTTGCAAAAGTTTGGAAAAGTGTAGATGATTTACACTTTACACTTTAAAAATATGTAATACATTCTGTGTCTCAATCAATTAAAATATTGATAAATAACAGTAAAGTTTGCGGTTGTCACTTTATAAAATTCCTGTAAAAGTGAGTTACAAAATTTTCAAAGAAACATAAAATATATAAGAAATATGATTTTTGCCAGCACTTAAATGTTGTTTACTATGCAGATTGACGAATGGAAAAATTTTGAAGGCCAATGCTGTTTTCGAACTGTCAAAGATTTCCCGTATTCTTGTATAATGTGTTCATGATTTACTTTGTTGATGTTCACACAAACACTGTTAGGGGTCCTGGAGTATTTCATTGCTTGGTCATTCAGCATGACTCTATTTATTTAGAATATGCAATACGCGCTTGTTCAAAGTGGCAAATTTCACATAGAGGGTGAACGGACTCAAAATAAGTAGTCTCTGCGTCATTGATCTTTGTATGAATATGAATGGCCCTTTCAAACGGAATAATGTTTAGATGCTTTCTGCATGCTCAATTTTCACATACTATAGTCTCATGGAGTTATGAGACAAAGCCGTTCATTGATGAATTATACAAGTACTAGAACTGCTGAAACTAATTATCTCTAAATTGTGAAGATGAAAAAATGCATATTTTATATTTCATTTGACATGTATATATATATATATATATATATATATATATATATATATATATACACACACATATATTAGAATCCATCTTACAGAATAGAAACTGTAATAAGGCAATAAAGAAGCAATAAACACATCTAGCTTTGTACTCTTTGGGCAGGTGACCTTTCCATTGACTCTTTAGACTAGTAACGTCATACCAAAACACCACAATAATGTATTATTATTAACCTTTGATACTATTGTATGGTGAAAAATGAAGGGATGTGCCTGTTGGTGCTCGTGCAATCTTTGCTGTTCCCTGTGGCCAGCACTGTAAATCAAATCTCTCAGCCTGTACTATAAAGACAGCCTAAAGAAACAACCAAGAGTCACATCCAATCAGTATCACCTTCTAACCCTACAGAACAGGTGATCAATATTCATCAGCCTCACATTTCTATTGCTGGAGATGGTTAATAGGCTGATAATGCCATCCTCCTTGTAGCCCAATCTCATCAGGGAGAAGACAGCTGGAGCTGAGGGAGAAAACTTATCAGATCAGGCAGTAGGCAGTTTACGAGGCTAAAATTAACCTTGGACCATTCACATAAGGAACTAATTGTTTATGACTGCTAGATTCCTGCCGGTGGCAAAGGTTTATTACTCTGCAGCTATCAACTTGATGTGAGATTTTGAGATGAAGCTAAGAAAGCATAGCCTTATTATTTATACAGGTTCTATGGTAATAATACAATCTGATGTTTACCGCACTGTACAAATATATTCAGGAGGAGGATGGAAATAGACGGATTATGTGGACAATAATGAAATCTTATATAAACAGACAGAATCCCTTCCCGGGGGTTATATTACATATTCAAGTGATAGTCAGCAATCCCCTAGACGTTCCTGCAAATCATGTTATGAAAATGGCAAAAATGCAGAGTAGCTTTGTTAACAAATCATATTGGAGCTTTTTGATTCAGTGAGAATTTTACTAATAGGCAATGATTTTTTAAGGAAAGGTAAAAAGGTGAAATGTGTTGTCTCTCATGAAGGGAAATGTATGGAGCCAGATGTGGGTCTCTGAAGAAAGTTACAGCGGCTGTTAGAATGTGATGCATATACATAAAACATAGCAAAACACAGCGTGGGAGGGGTGATAACTTGCGCTTGTTTTGCAGCCATAGGATCTGGGGGAGATTTACTGAGCAAAGTACATCAAAATTCTAGCGGAGAACAGCAAAAACTGCTTAAAGTTCCTTGTGCCAAATTTAACAATTGTTTTAGATTTACAGGTGTCCAAAGGTGGGACACACTATGGAGCACATTTACTTACCGGATCCTGCGCATTATGTCCTGCATGTGTTGCTCCCTGCTCAGGTCTGACGGATTTCACTATCTTCTTCCCGGTGCAGGTAAGTGCATTGTCTTGCACATAATTTTAAAGTTAAATCCAGCGCTCAGTCCAAATCAATCGGATTGTGCTAAAGCGCCAAAATGCGACACAATCCCCTTCTAAATCCCTGTCCCAGCGGCGCGTTCCCCGAAAAGTCAGAAAACCCGACGGAAATGCAGCCGCGGGACCCTTAGTGTGTCAAAAATGTTCTCCTGTACTATAATGTTGGTGAATTTTTCTAGAATAAAGCCAACAATGCCACACAAACACAGAGAGAACATACCTGGGTGGAACTTGAACCCAGGACCCCAGTGCTGCAAGGCTGTAGTACTACCCACTAAGCCACAGTGCTGCCCTTGTTTTTTAATAGCACAATATTCTACTTATGATTTTGTCAGTTTGGGTATTGTTCTTCCTTTATTTTCTTAAAGCTTTTTGTCATTCGGAATAAATGCTATTTTAATTTTTTATTCTGGGTTGGTGAAGGTGTGGAACTACAAAATCTGCCACGTGACATCATCAGCACCTTACAGCTCAATCCCTTTACACCTGCTTAGACACTGCGGTCCATGTTTGACTGTGGTGTCTAAAAAGTGTCTGAGCTTTTCTGATCTTGAGTGTTGGTGCCAGGCTGGGCACAAATTACAAAACTTGATTTTAGAAGGGAGGAGGCCATTAATAGCAGATATAAGAAGATTACCACAGTCACAGTGCCTGCATTATCATGATGGATTTTGATGATATATTTTCTTTAACCCCTTAACGCTCTGCGCCGTAGCTCTACGGCGCAGAGGTATAAGGGATGTATGAAGAGGGCTCACGGGCTGAGTCCTCTTCATACAGAGGTGGGGGTTTTTGCATTTTGCACAAAACCCCCACCGCTAATAACCGCGGTCGGTGCTTGCATGTTAAAGGGACTCTGTCCCCAGATTTACCCCACTAAGCTATCACCGTCAGGTATGACATGACATTTCCTTTGTAGAATATAATTTTTTACCTATAAAAAATCTCCAAATTCATATGCAATTAATGGTGGAGAGCTTTTTCATTGCTTCACCCGATCTCCAGGACAGCAGTCCGGAGATTCTGCCGGTGCTGCATCCTGACCTTTGGACTATAAGATACAGATACTTTGATACTTTATAGTCCCAAAAATTTGGTATATATGGTCTTAGTCTTCTGTGGTTTGCATATTAGAAAAATAATGCCATCCATCCCACATAAGAAATTAGCTCAAATGACAGTTACACTTTAATGATGACATTATTGCACTGATAGAGGTGCGTGTTTAGAGTTGGAGGTTATTTAATAAGGAATTTATCTACAAAAAAATACTTGGAAGGAGAATTGGCAGGTTCCCTTAAATTCTGAAAATCCCATTGAAGCAAGTTTTCCACATATATTTTTCAATTTAAACTACCAAAACTGGAAGAAAGAGTAAAGATAAGAAACAAACCTGCAAAAATAGGAAAAGCTCTTAAAATGCATATCCATTATCTCTTTAATTTATTTGCAGATTGGAAATGAAGTACATTAAATTAAGTGTTGATGAAAATGTCTGTGTAATTTGATCTCCCTGTGGGACTCACAAAGCAGATGCTGGCTTCTAAATGAGAGATTTAAAAATGGTAAAATCAAATGATCAAATACTCTTTTCAAACTTTGTTGTTGAATGCAGGAATAATTTCATGGAATTTAATCTACCTTTTATGAGTTTATCTTTTTAATTTATTTTCTGGGTGTTTTTTACGGATGCTAGGGTTAGTCTTGAGATATCATTCTAGTAGAGGTTACTGATGTTTCATTTTCACATCGTATTCACATTGGCACCTAATTGCACTGATTCTTATGTACATGTATAAGTACGCCAACTGATTGTTAAGGGTGAAAACTCACCATAGAGGAGATTTTAAATCAAACACTTGTCACTTACTGCTGTGATTGGTACTGGCACCAATTGCAGAAAATAACCTGTTATGGTTTGACCGTGGCACCTATATAGTTCCAGAACATGAGTGGCACCATATTAGCATGACATCATCAACTGATCGTTTGCCATGACAGGTGGGAGTTTGTAGGATGTACCTATGCCCGTCAACCAGCAGTCTCAATTCCAGTATGCAGAAGGGGGACTATAATAGAAGAACAGTATGACTATAATTTTCTATAATACAGTTGTATAGAAGTATATTGCATAAGTCATCAGACCGCCAAGTTATAAGCCCTAGGGGGCCAGAAATAATAATAAACAGTTTTTAGAAAATATCAAAAAAAAGTTTGCTGTTCTGCTGGATCCATGGGATCCAATATTATCTTACAGCTTGTGATAATCAGGATACTCTGGTGGACCAGCCTGAAACTGATTAAGGGTGTCATAATATGGGTATGCAAGATTTAGAATTATTTTAAAAGTTTTAAGACATAAATAATCAAACTACCGTATATACTCTAGTATAAGCCAACCTGAGTATAAACCGAGACCCCTAATTTTAACACAAAAAAATGGAAAAACCTATTGACTTGAGTATAAACTGAAGGTGGGAAATGCATTGGTTACAGCCGCCCCACTATATAGCCAGGAAGACCCCTGTAGTGTATAGCCTGCCAGCCCCTGTAGTATATAGCCTGCCAGCCCCTGTAGTATATAGCCTGCCAGCCCCCAAAGTATATAGCAGGCAAACCCCTGTAGTATATAGCCTACCAGTCCCCTCTTGTATATAGCCTGTCTCCCCCCTCTAATATATAGCCTGCTAGCCCTTGCCCCCAATATAACGCTTGTAAGAAAAAAAAACAAAAAGTGTACTCACCTTCTGACGCCCCCCCAACAGGTCCTCTTCTATCCATCGCGGCTCCAGCATCGGCTCCGTTTCCCCACACAGTCTGTTGCAGGCACCATGTAGTCAGCCAGGCACTTATTTGAATGTCAGCGTGCAGCTGACGTCACCATACCTGCAACGGACCGCGTGGGGACACAGAGCTGATGCCGGTGCCACAATGTATGGAAGAGGACCTGCAGGGGGGGCGTCGGAAGGTGAGTGAACTTTTTGTTTTTTTTCTTGACTCAAGTATAAGCTGAGTTAGGACATGTCCTATAGGTCATCAGTTAGTGGAGTGACCGATGGACATGACATCACAGACCCGTGAAGCAGAAACAGCTTAAGTATCCCCTGGAATATCATCTTAAAACATGGTCAACTCTTTAACTGGTAGATATTCAACTATTTTCACCTTTACCTATCAACTTTCTTTATTAACCCTTGCACAATACCGGGGATGGTAATTGTGGTTGTGTCTGGTAGAGCAGCCTGCTGACTTTTTTGCTGTGGTTATATACTCTGTCCAACAGAAATAAGAGCTCAGGATATCCCCCTTCTATTGTTTTTATATGCCCTAATTCTAAGAAATTCAAGATAATATTTATGTAACATAGACCAAGTAACAGAAGGCAAATTTTCTGGCGAGGTATGCCGAGTTTGATTACAGCTATTTCCAGCCCTTAGCATTGGAAATTATGTTTTGCTGCTGCAAGATTGAAAATGGAATGAATTTTTTAGTGTGTAAATAAAACAGAATGCCCTGCAGCAGTTTCATGTGTTCACAATGGTCAAATTGCTTCAGACTTCAAGAAAACATGTCTGGAATAGTGACATGGCTTTTCTGCCTTTATGATGCATCTTGGCAAAGTACAAAATAAGCGGCCATGTCGACAGACAGGAGAAAGTGTCTAGCTTACTATTTCTCCATATATTGGATAAATGAAAAACAGTTTGAACCCGGCACCTATTGAGTTTGGTATTTGTTATAGATACACCTCAGGAAGAAAGCACCAAAGACAGAAATGGAAAAGGGAAAATAACAAAGGCCTCCAATATGCCAACAATATCAAAGGCCCATTGTTAAGTCATAAAAGAAGATCTTCACTAAGTTACATCACACCTGGAGGTTTATTGTGAATGGATAAAATTGGTTCAATTGATGAAATCATTCTGTTCCCACCTTTGTCTCCCTACAAGGTACCTTCAACTTTGAATCTGGGGCTTTAATGGTTTTTAAAAATACAGGAGCAGCTAAAAAGAAGACTTTGAGTGTGGTTCCTACACCAGAGGGCATGTCTCTACCGAGAATTGAGTAGACATAAAAGCAAACTGCTCAGCTATTTGGTGCCTCATGTTAAATACAAATTTGCTTAAAATTTTAATGCATACTGACATCTATGTTCTAGGTCGAAACTGCTGCTTGATGTTAGGGAGCGCAATTTCATATGTAGGCAATGCTTATCTGTCTTAAGCGTGAGTTCATTACCATAAAATGTGGTGACAAATTGATTCCCTTTAAACAGGTGAATTGAAGTGAAAGTCAGCTGTCACTTCAAGGTCAAAGGCTGAAGACGAGTATATTTTCATGAAATTCTATTCCAGCCGTGGTGTTAGTGAGATGATGAAACCAGGAGGAGCACTCCTGGAAATTGGTGACTGTGACAAGCAGGTTTATTCAATAAAGTGGTACAGATTGGATATTACCTCTAGCAACCAATGAGATATGAGCTCCACATGCCCCAGAGAGAGATCCTTAATTACATCATTTATACACCGTGATATGAATAGCTATTTACTGATGAAGAATGCAAATCATCTCCCTTTTGGTTTTTCATGATTTAATGCTAAGATTGCCTTTCATTTTTCATGGGGCAATATGTATTTATGTCACTAAAAAGAAGGCAGGAAGCAACCCATTAAAACGCTCCATACATCCTTAACCGACATGTGACAATGTTTTAGATTTGTACCTACCTGTTACTTGTCCCATCTCCTTCCCGTTTATTTCTCTGTGTAAAGTATAGCAAATCATTGACTTGGTAGCTATGTTGGTTTAGCTGCTATCTGTGAGAGACACAGATACGGTAGCAGCCATATAAAGTACCTACCCTCCCTTCTCTCTCTGCACACTGGCTGCACCAGCCTTCACTGCTGGCAAGTAAATCTCTTCTCTCTCACTGGCTGCCATACATAGAGAACATATATAGGATCATGATATAGGCAATCAAGGACTGGGAGGCAGATCATGAGACTCATGAATAAGCTGGACTTCAGGAAAGATGCAGATCACACTTTAGGAAGTGAAAGTTTAAGTTCACAGGTATGAAGAGGGACAATGTAGGAATAGGAAAAATGCTTTCTAATGGCAGTTTATGAAATATATATGTTTTGAAGGATTAATTTGACTGACATGTTCCCTTTAAAGACATATTAATCATTTATTATATATATAATAAATACATTTATTATATACCTCTGTATTTAGGGCATAGAGAGTTTCATATATGCACATAATATTTGATCTTAAACAGTGTTAAATATATGTCAAATAATATGAAGGATTTACACGCCTTAGCTTTAAGATTTTATAGCTTTTGAAATTTCATTGTGTTCTTGTCGACAAAGAAGCCATTTTTCTATATTTAAAAAAAAATCCACCATTTTCAGTGTATAAAAATATCAGCGTGGCTCTAAATTGTAAGAACCTGGCACAGTAGAAGACACTTGAAAGAAACGTAAAGTCGGTAACCACACATTAGAATTGACCAGTCACAAGCATTAATTATTTCTTTTGCTTTATTATTTCAATTTACTGTATAGCTAGAGAAAAACTGAGACAGAATAGAATAAGACAGAACAAATACATTAAAGCCTTCAAGGCTTCACAGAAACAATTGAAAATGTCCTCAGTTCTCCAACGCAGTCAGGCAGGGAAATACATTTTCTCAAGAGGCTTCTGTTTGTGAGCAAAGCATCCTTCTTTTATTCTTTATTCAGAGGAAATTCTACTAGGACTGCAGTATTGCAAAAGAAGGTAAAAAAGGACAAATATACCATCATTTGCATATATGTAAAATCTGTATACTCATACAGGCAGTTTTTTTAGGTTTGTAGTTATGTTGAATTTGTATGTAAGTTGGAACTGGTATATTTTATAATTGTAGCTCTAGAAAAAAACTTTTGGTCTCTATGTTAATTGGATTTTGAAAATGTGGTGCTGTCATGGGAACAAGAATTATCAATAAAGCTTCATTACAGACACCTTACAGCTGATCATTGCAGCCTGGGACTATAGTAACATCCAGAGAGCTTCACCAGAGGTTACAGGGGGCAGGAAAGACTCTATGTAACCTAGGGTCATCTGTAAAAGATATAAATATACTAACTGGAATATGTAGCATTGAGTATATTACCTCAAAGCCATTCGGTAAGATCCTGTTTATCTGCTGATTGAATTAATGCAACAAATTACTAATCTAACCACTTAAATGGGTTTCCACATAATTGGCAGCACTCTCCCATGTGACCAGTACGGCGCCATGAGGCCACTGCGGTGTATGGGGGACGTATATACGCCTTATATACATCGGCCGTATATACGTCCCCCATACGTTTGTGTGAATGTAGCCTAAGTTGGGTATTTATCAGATGCCAACACTGGGGCAGCATAGCTTGCTAGCATTCCATGTGTAAGGCTCTCCTGATGATGGTGGCTTTAGATAAGTCATCTAACTGACTAGTTCCCACCCGTAGCAAAGTCACACCCTGACATGGTGGGTGATCAGGAGTTAATGAGAGGCCAGATCAAGGTGCACCACGGCTTATGCCAATGCCAGAGTACACCAACAATGTGTCTGTTACACCTATAGCTGAATAGCAATACATCACAGCGAAAGCTGACACATGAAAAATTTGGCTGTGAAATATGCACAGGGTCTTCAATAAAACATAAAGGAGGTAGAGGAAGATGGGATGGGCTACAAATATAGGCACATGATTTGAAACCTTGCATACTAACAATCTAAGCATAAGCAACTGAAGTGGTGTCAAGGCTCTAAGAAACAAGGTCAAATAGTCCCCACAGATATGATGTCAGTGGAAGTACCCCCTAGAACTGGAAACTAGTAACCGCACTGTACTCTGCTTCACAGTACAAAAATTAGAGGAATACTAGCATTGTTCCCTGTCCCCAATGGGGTTCACCTACCAGTACGTTTTGGAGTGTGGGAAGAAACCGTCTCAAACACGGAGACAACATACAAACTCTTTGCAGATGTTGACCCTGGGACTTGAACCTTGGTCCCCAGCGCTGCAAGGCTTTAATGCTAACCACTGAGCCACCATGCTGCCCTATATCAAATGCTTGTCTTGTGTAACATATAAGTGTGTGTATAATCTAGGACTAGTCAAACTGTCTGAAAGAAATTTTTTTTTTCCAATCCTTTACGGTCTTTGTCGCCCATAGAAATAACCACAGCACACGGTGCACTGGGTAAAGACAGTCCTCATAAATCCACACTGTATCAGACTGTTGTATCAGGGTCAATTCAATTATTTTTTTTTCTAAAATTAATGAAGTTAGACCCACACAGACGGGTTTGGCTTACCAAATCAATATGAATAAAATGGAATGATGTTCTAGAGAGCATGAAGAGGGCCATGTCTGGACTGCAGGAACAAAAGGCACAAAAATCCGTAAACTACACATTATTTTTTTCAAAATGGGTTTTGCATTGGATGATGACATAAGGGGACATGTGGGAAAATGTATGTCATTTCCTTTATTTGTGCAAATATAAGCACATTTACTACTAAAGATAAGATCCTAAGCAGTTTATATAACCTATTACTGTCCCAGGCAATCAATATTTTCGAGCGTGTGCTAAAATAACTGAATTTAACCAAAACGGTTTTCATAAACAATTGACTTCTCCTCTAGAGAACACGTAAAGAGCTTTGCTTTTTATGCTTTAAGCAGTGCAGTCTACTAAAAACAAAGCTGGATATTAAGAACAAAGCTTATAGCTGAATGACAAAAAAAACATCAAGCGAAGGAGAATGCTCGAGTTTTATTGCTAGATGTAATAAAGATAACCTGCAAAATCTCAGCCTACTGTATAGAGAATCAAATTTGGAATTCATATGTGGAAAATTTGGGGTAGATTGGGGGCCTAGAAGCTATTAAAACTGTCCTGATCCTTATTCTCATGTTTTTTGTAGTATAGTAAACTCAGATTTACACTTATGGAAATAAAAGGTAATTATCATGGCCATGGGCTGCATAGACTTTTAAATGCGGCGCAAATCGGTAAACGTCGGAATATCCGACATTTGTGCTGTCCGCGGATCCTTAGTAAATGAGCCCCAATGTTCTCTAAATGTTTACATTAAAACTACGAAATGACGCCAGAGCGGGTGAGATGTATGGGATGCATAGTGTTTTATACAAGAATAGATCTCTGAAACTTGGGAAGGAATAAATAAATTCCGCACCACAATGTCACTTTAAGACACGGCGTTCTAGAATAATGGTAGCAATTTAAAGTCAATCACAAGCAATCAGGCCGCCAAAAACATGACTGCCTGTGAAATAGCCAGTACTTCCAGATGGCATCATAGGCTATTCAAGTTTTTCAGTATGGAAACAATGACACTGCCTGCTGCTATTTTGCATCAGGGAAATGAAGAAGGGAATAAAAGGCGGAAATGAAAGAAAATGATATCATTGTTGTATGTTTACAAAGTGTGAATGCGCATTGGAATGGAAAAATCCTTTTTGTCCTTTGTTTTTCGTTTTTCTCTGACTTTGAGGTTAGTAATGTTTTGCGTTTCTTTTTCACTGAATTGTAGCTTTCCTAAGCTTATTCTCTTGTTTTTTATGGGTTTTTTTTAGGTTTTCTCCACATGATTTTCAATTCTATTGATCGCCATGCTGAGTTCATTGTTAGGCAGACAATGCTTCTTAAATAGCTGTCATCTAAATGTTTGTTCACTATTTTTCTCTGGTAGCCTACCCACATGCATGCTCAGTTGCTAGTTGTGTATACATTCTTGAGAGAGATAAGATAATAAGCTGCTGACTTCTATGGTGGGACATTTTCAACTGTGGGGACAAAGGATCAGAAAGAATTAACTTTTAAAATTATGCTAATGCACCTGAAGGGCTCCTAAGAGTGTTACCAGAACCCCTCCGTGCTGCAGATTTGCAAACTGTTAAGGTGTGCAGGAGCACTTCCCCCTCCCACTGTGTGCTGATACTTGCTCTGCTGCAGTGAGATTACCCAAGGCAGAGAGATAGAGGAGGAGGAGGGATTCTAACAGCCTGTAAAGTTACATCATTATGGTAACACCCAAGAGCCCTTCAGGTCATTAGCATAATTTCAAAAGTTTATTTTAGAAGGTAAGAGGCCATGGATAACAAATCTAAGAAGATTACTACAGTCACTGTGCCTGGATTTATGAGTAAGTTCTCCTTGTTTATTATGTTTCATTTTTGATGGTAGAATTCCCTTAAAGGACATCTACCACCAGGATGAAAGACTGTATGCAAATGAACCTGAGGGGCTCCAGGCTCCATTAACACCTTTAGAGTCTGGAGCCCCTCAGGCTTATTTGTATATAGTCCTTCATCCTGGTGGTAGATGTCCTTTAAAGATTTAAAGATTGCAAACTGTCGGAGAAGGAATAATTAGTTTCCCCGATTATCTTTAAATGTTACATTTTGAGTGTTGAACAATTTTTCACCATGGTGCATTTGTGTAAATAGTGGAACAACACTCAGTTGGGCTCGATTGTTTAAAAGTGTACATAACACTCAATAGATAGAGTGCAAGGCAACAACGTCATATTAATAGGAGCGGAATTCTGCGAACTTTTATCAGTAAATCGGACCCATTGTCTAAACGAAATATTTTTCTTAAAAATATAATAAACTTTGGTTTGGATAGGTAACAATTTCTTTATGAGAAGACAATTATAAAGGTTAGCTATTCAACATAATAAATGCTATGACTGTGACATAAAAACATTTCCGAAGAGAAAGTTCTACCAAAAGTAAATCTCATTAATGTATAATCCTAGTAAACATAAGTCATAATACAAAAGTGAACAGCTCCTAGTGATAAAACAAACGCAGCAGTGTTAGAATGATAGCGTTATCGGAAACCTCTGATAACGCTTTCTAATACTGCAGCGGAGTACAATGTAAACGCTGGACCACTTTCAAAGCTGTCCGGTGTATTCATGAGGGGGTAGGATTGTGGACGGGATTAGGTGCGGTGACTGCCGCATGACGCGCGGCAGTCACCGCCGGCCTATGGAGCCCCCTCATGAATATGCCGGACCACTTTGAGAGCTGTCCGGCGTTTACATTGTACTCCGCTGCAGCGTTTGTTTTAGCAAGCAGCTCCTAGTGCCGAATTTCTTCGTGACAGGTCCTCTTTAAGATTCAAAGAAAATTAAACCTTAATAAAACCTGGCACCACAGGCCTGGAGATACTGAGTATTGGGAAGTACAATGTAGAGTATTTGTATTCCAACCGAGAAACCGGTAATTTGATAAGGTACTGCAGTAGTAGTGCTTACACGGGACGCTGCTACATTGTACAATAGCAATGAATTATTGACAAGTGACTACAGCACAGAACATAAAACAATGGAGAGATATACAGCCAGTCAATAATTACTTCTTAGAAATAGAGTTACTGAAATGGGTACATATCTAACAGATGCTGCATTGTTGCAGGACCTTCCAAATCTATATACACAATGTGTAATTCTCTCTATTAGTTTATCAGTACATTGTTCAACAGAGGGAACTATATGGCTTCTATTATTTTTAAAAATATACAGTATATTTCTGCACATTTCTCTAAAAAAATACTGTGAAATGTAAATTTTATTCATACATTTGCAAATAATTCTGATATCAGATACTAAGCCAACTCCAACCATGGGATGGCTGATAGGAAACAGCTCTGTCCAAATACATGTTATAATATTGGTGGTCCGCATTGTCATAATCTAAAAACGACTTACTTATTGTCGGCTCCCTGTTGACACTGGCTGGTTTCAGAAGTCTTTGGCCTACCAATGGTTGCAGTGGTCACAGAAGCTATGACGGTCCTGTCACAGCTAAACGTCACCATTCCAACTTCTGAAACTTCTGCACCCCGATTTGCAGTGATCAGTTACTGATATTTTCTTCCTTCCCTCTGTCCTGGCTCCCCAGATAGCTCTTTCTTATGCCCTGCTGGTACTTACTGGTGTTGTCACTTGTGGCCAAATTCAACTGCGTGTTCTTATCCCTGTCACAATCTTTTGTTCCCTGGCAGCTAAAGGGAACCTGTTACCACACTAAATCAAGCCCACAAACAGTATCTTCTTATGTATGTTCCCTGGAGGTCCTTTGTTATATTTCTAGGTTGCCGCATTAATGAAAAATCATGTTTTACTCTTTTGTAAGATTCCGTCAGGTAACTCCGCCTCTTGACTGCTGTTAGCTCTGCCCACTCCATGCATCTATTATCCCATCCCTGCATCCTAATTGCAACTTCATTCTCTGGCTATCCGGAGATCTTCTTGCCACTCCTAGAATATCATGCAAAGCATAGCTTGCATGGTGCACCTGTAAAGCCGGCGAAGTACGTGTAGGGCCTGCACTGAGATCACAGATGGACTGCGCAAGTACAGGATCTCCGGATAGCCAAAGAATGATGTCGCAATTAGGAGGCAGGGCTGGGACACCAGATGCATGCAACCACTGACTGCAGGTGGCAGAGTTACCTGACTGCAGGAGGTGGAGTTACCTGACTGCAGGAGGTGGAGTTATCTGACTGCAGGAGGTGGAGTTATCTGACTGCAGGAAGCAGAGTTACCAGACTGCAGGAGGCAGGGTTACCTGACTGCAGGAGGCAGGGTTACCTGACTGCAGGAGGTGGGGTTACCTGACTGCATTCTACAAAAGAATAAAAGATGATTTCTCATTTATGCTGCAACCTAGAAATAAACTAAAAAGACCTCCAGGGGACAAACATATTACAGAAGAAGGGTTTGTACATGGGCTTGGGGAGGTTAGTGTGGTGACAGGTTCCCTTTAACTTGTTTTTTTGCCAGTTATGTCTGTAGAAGCTTTTTCCCCTAAGACGTGACTTTCCTCTGCTCGGCTGAGGTGAGTGTGCATGTCTATCAATGTATGGAGGTCAGCGTTGTATTCATAAGACGCATATTATGGCGGTTGCTTTAGAGTAGAGTAAAGAAGGCTTCTCTCTTATCAGTAGTAATGTTCTTTTCTCTCACTGTATTCAGAAATCTCTCCTGACAGCTGATGTAATTGTGCCATATGAACGCTCGCCAACAGCAAAGGTTTTCATTCAGTTTTCTCCTGTAGAGGTTTCATTAATCCTTCTATTGACTGAATACATAAGTCCATCTCCTTGTAGAGTAAACTCTTTATCTCTGCACACCCACTTCTTATCTGAGGCTATTTACAATTGCTCTGTACTCTACAGAGAGCACGTTCAGGACTGAGAGCCATTTTGGATGTGCACTTGGGTATAGTAAATTGTGTTTTTCAGACAAGAGAAATATACAATATCCTTGAGCTCATTGAGTGAAATTTAGAGGTATGTCTTTTTCTGCCATCCAAAACTTGATCAACATTTTCTCCTAGCAGCCATGCGGCATAAGACAGCTATTTAGAAGAGGTAAGTGGCAGTGCTGAGGGTATGTGTATCTCAGTAAACAATAGGTAAATGGAAAGATATTAGCAAGACATCTTTGCTTACAAGTCAACCACTAGTATTAAAGATGGCTGCTTAAAAGCTGTGTTCACATTTTGTGAGTACATTCTCTGAGACAATTAATGTATCACTTGGAATCTGTTTGTCATGTGCCTAAAAAATGGTGTTTTAACAAATTGGGACATATGTAATAACAATAATTCTTTATTTATATAGCGCCTACAGATTACGCAGCGCTGCACAAAGCATGTCAAATTGGTCCCTGTCCCCATGGGGCTCACAATCTAAACAACCTAACAGTATGTTTTGGAGCGTGGGAGGAAACCGGAGTACCCGGAGGAAACTCACGCAAACACAGAGAGAACATACAAACTCTTTGTAGATGTTGACCTGGGTGGGATTTGAACCCAGGACCCCAGCACTGCAAGGCAGAAGTGCTACTCGCTCAGCCATCGTGCCGCCATGGGATGCATATGTGTTTTAAATATACACCAAAATGAATATAGTAGTATAAACCATACAAAAATCTTACAACAAATATTCTAAAATATATTAATTGGATCAAGCATTTAGCAAATATCAGTGCAGATTAAAGTTTATATTAAGAACAATAAATGATTCTCAAAGTAAAGTGCAACATCCCCCACCGGGGCCTAGCCTTTTCTTGGGGGCCTAGAGACAGCCAGGGCCCGGGACACCTGAGTGGCTGGCGGTTGCTGCCTAGGCACGCTAATGTCACGGTGCTTGGTGTGGGGGACCGGAGGGCTGTCCTACAGCCTGGCAGGTCTCCAGCAGGGTGGTGTTGGCAAGAAATGATGAGGGAGAGGCTGCTAGAGTTGTTCTCCCTGGGGCAACCCTTTGGGATCTGGAGTATGAGTCCCTGTGAGGTGGATAGGGTGCCAGTGATGGTGACAGCCGTAGTAGCAGGGACCAGACGGAGGCAGACGTTGAACAAAAATAACTTACAGTTCTTTATTGGAACCGACAGGAACAGTAGCAACGTGCCTTGACAAATGGTAGAATGCTGGGGCTGCAGTTGGAGATGGAACCACCGGAATGGGTCATCAGCCTGGATGCAAAGGGCAGGCTGGGAGATAGCTGTGTCCTAGTAGGATGCTTCAGCTTGTCCTGGGTTACTTCAGATATCACCCTTGAAAGTAGGATGATACCCCTTTCTCTCACTAACTAACTCTGCAGAGCTGCTCAGGCAGTGAGCTGAGCCCTGGCTGCACTCTGACCAACTGGTCTGATCTGGTCTGTCTGACTGAGCTCTTCTTCTGAACTCTAGAACATTCCTGACCAGGGGTTTTATTACTCCCACTGGTCAGGTGGTGGTTCCTCCTCCAATCGCAACCCAGCTCACAGAAACAATACATGAACAACTGTGACTGGCTGACACATATTACATCACATAAAGAATTAACTCCTGCCTTACCAGGCAGACTCTACCGCTGCAGTATTCCACTGTGTTATGTAGTGACCTGCTGTGGGGTTGATCAGACCCTTCACAGGCTGTAAGCTACATGGTGGGGCGAATTCACAACAACCCCTCTGCCTTGCATCGGCAGGGGTGTTTCAAAAGTCTTTTAGATCATGACTGAGAAAGTCGCTTCTGTTCTGGTGCATTCCTTATGTATTTCATGCAGTCACAGGGAACCTTCCATCAGTTTGGATCATACAAAGCTGCAGCCAGTGTTAGGTATAGGCCATGGAGATATGTATAACCTTACTTTCTGTGTGTTATTAGCAGCATGAAAGATTTATTTTTATTATTCCAAGATTGTAGCTGAATTTGGTGCGCTGTCATGTGAGATGTCACAGCATTACCCCTCCACTAATTATAAACAGTAGCAGGTTTCTGGTAAGATGTAACATCAGAGAGAAGGGGAGGGGAGCAGTTTGAATTCAGAGATCTAAGCATACAGCAGTGTGAGAACACTCCCCAGTGCTCCTAGTACAGTTACAATCCTGGAATATTAAAGCATTTTCACAGTCCTGCTGCTGCCAACACCACACATAATTGTATGGTTGCACAGCTCTAAGGGATTACTACATATCTCAGATTTGTATGCTTCAAACTGACAGTGGAGTTCTTTTAACCTAACTGAGGTCATGCAATCCTACATCTACAATGTACCGGCAGCCCAGGTAAAGTATGGACAACTGAAAGTATACCGTAGTCCCAAAAGCTTAAAGGGACTTATTAAGAGTTGGACAGGATAGACATGGAACAAGTGAAACAAGCGTTGTAAGCCATTCTTCCTGAAATGGTGAAAGTTTATCATAACATATCTAACAACTGAAGAGATTAGAAAGCTTATGGCTAAGCTTTATAACACTGAATGGTACCACACTGAAAACATCAGAGATACTACTACTTTAGGTAGATTGCAAATAGCAGACAGCAGACAAAGGCTCGGAGTTGAAAATAGATACTGACCCGAATTTCTCTCCTCCTTCAGACCATGACTGAAATAATCACAAATGCTAGCTTATTGATTATTTTCCCCTTTCAGTCAGGGAGCAGCCGGCCAGAGAGTGGGTGTGGCTGGCAGGGGAGTGAACTGGGCGGGGCCTTTCTGTCCCTGCATCGGTACCCTAGCTGCAACCGGCAACTTTTGATACGTGAGGCCAGAGCCTTTTGAATCTTTTCTATCCTGCTGTGCCCGGAGTATTGGTGTGGCTTTTTAAATTTTGAAAATGACAAATTTCTCAAAAAAATTACCAAAATCAACCAAAATTTACTACCAACATGAAATACGATGTGTCACGAAAAACAGTCTCAAAATTATTGTGGTAAGTTAAAGTGTTCAAAAGTAACTCCAGAATGAAGGAAATCTACCATCAAAATTATAAGCATGAGAAACCAGCAAAACATATACATATAGGCACTTTGACTGTGGTAATTTTCTTATAATTGTTATCCATGGCCTCCCTACTTCTAAAATCAACTTTAAAAATTATGCTGATTATGCTATGCATATAGGCTCCGTGTTGTAGTCACAGGCTGTTACACTGTCTCCCCTCCCCCTCAGCACTTTCCACTTCCCTCTGCCTCATGTGCTCTCACAGCAGTGGAGGAAGTTTCAACACACATTGGAAGGGGGATGTGCTCCTGCAAAGTGTAACTTCCTGTGAATCTGCGAGTTGATTTTAGAAGGAAGGAGGCCATGGATAACAAATAAAAGGTGTCCCTGTTTTATGCTTCCATGATGGATTCTGATAGTAGATTTCCTTGAAAATAAAGTCATATAATTGAGCAATAAGAAGGAATTATGACTGCAGGACCAGACTACACAGAAAAAACTACCATATGCTTGTACGTAAACCTTGTGCCCCCAGGCCATGTTTTTGGTAATTTTATAATGTCATTTACTTTTGAAAATGTTAATGACATAATGAATGGTTTTCTCTAGGGTGTAGGGTGTCTCTATCTAGAATCAAGCAGTATCATATTATAAACTACTTTACAAATGACTGCACACCAATTAAGCAACTAACCTCTGCAGAAATTAATGAGCGCTGCCTTTTTCTCATCTGACCACAGGGACCCTGGGTGCCATTAGCTTTCAGCAGAAATATTTATTTTTGTTTTCCCTAAAGTAATACTTTTCTGGTCTAGTTTTTTATTATCTGGATACAAGGTAGATGATTTTATTTTAATTTATTTTCATGGATATCAAGTTTTGTGGGGGAGGGGGAGTAATCACTGTCATCATGCATTCCATAGTATCTCCAGCAGATATTAAAAAGGATTGTATTTCTTTATTTTGACTTTACAATGAGATCTGAACTTTAACAACAACTAAATATTTCAATTTAATATACCGAAAGAAATAATACTCACCTTACCAATTCCACTTTGCTTCCAATGCAACATGCTCATGGCACCCCAAAGGTTTCTGTACCTTATGGATTATCATTATATATATATATATTTCCCCCTCACAATTCTCCAAAAAATTATTGCAATCAGAAATTTTTTGGTATTATTATCTTCATTTAATTTGTCTTCAATGGAAAACCACAAAAAGACAATATAAGAATTGTAAAAAAGCCAAATTGGCTATAATTCCACACCAAACATAAAAAGGGGATGGACAAAAGTATTGGCACTGTTTGAAAAATCATGTGATGCTTCTCTCAAAGTTGTGCAATTAACAGCACCTGTAACTTACCTGTGCCACCTAACAAGTGGTGGCAATAACTAAATCACACTTGCAGCCAGTTGAAATGGATTAAAGTTGACTGAACCTCTGTCCTGTGTCCCTGTGTGTACGACATTGAGCATGGAGAAGAGAAAGAAGACTTGAGAATCAAAAGTGTAAGGAAGCACGAGCAATCTCAAGACTACATGTCCATGTCCACGGACCTGAATGGTCTACTGTGCTCAGTGTCATCAAGAAGTTTAAAGCCCATGGCACTGTGGCTAACCTCCCCAGATGTGGACGGAAAAGAAAAATTGTCGAGAGATTTCAATTCAAGATTGTGCGGATGTGGATAAAGAACCTTGACTAACATCCAAACAAGTTCAAGCTGCCCTGCAGTCCGAGGGTACAACAGTGTCAACCTGTACTATCCCCCGACATCTGAATGAAAAGGGACTGTATGGTAGGATACCCAGGAAGACCCCACTTCTTACACAGAAACATAAAAATCCAGGCTGGAGTTTGCCAAAACTTACCCGAGAAAGCCTAAAATGTTTTGGAAAAAAGAGGCCTTCAAAGAAAAGAACACGGTCCCTACAGACATGGCAGATGTTCCCTGATGTTTTGGGGTTGCTTTGCTGCCTCTTGCACTGGACTACTTGACTGTGTGCATGGCATTATGAAGTCTGAAGACTACTAACAAATTTTGCAACATAATGTAGGGGCCAGTGTGAGAAAGCTGGATCTCCCTCAGATGTAATGGGGCTTCCAGCAGCACAATGATTCAAAACACACTTCAAAAAGCACTAGAAAATGGTTTGAGAGAAAACACTGGAGACTTCTAAAGTGGCCAGCAATGAGTCCAGACCTGAATCCCATAGAAAATCTGTGGAGAGATTTTTAAATGGCAGTTTGGAGAAGGTGCCTACAAATCTCAGGGACCTGGAGAAGTTTGCCAAAGAAGTATGGTCTAAAATTCCAGCAGAGCGTTGTAAGAAACTCACTGATGGTTACCGGAAGGGGTTTTTCTCAGTTATTTTGTCTAAAGGTTGTGCTACCAAGTATTAGGCTGAGGATACTTTTGCCTGGCCCATTTTTGGAGTTATGTGTAAAATGATCAGTGATTTGACTTCTCTTTTGTGTTTTTTCATTGCAAGCAAAATAAATGAATATGAAAGAAAATGAGTATTATCTGACAGAATTGCAGGGGCATCAATTCTTTTGGCCACCACTGTAGGTATGAGCCTGATTGATTGAGGGAGTGCATTCCAGAGAATGGGTGCAGCTTGGAAGATGTCCTGGAGACATGAGTATGATACAAGTAGACAACCTTGCCATACTGTTATCATGTCTTCAGTGCACGGCAGTCGTCCCAAAGGTCATATAGAACTATAATGCTTTAAATCTTTGGGTCAGCGTTTATTCCACCAAATCCGACCACCACACAGTCCATATCTGATACACCAAACATGTGCTTTTCCTACAAGCCTACATTTCAGTTCATGTAAACATTAAATCTAAATGTATGATACTGTATGAAACACAATATAATACAAACTAAGTACTACAGTACATAGAGCCGGATACTTCTAGAACATCACACTGGACCTGTATGCTTTGTGTCTGAACTGATTTGTATTCTGCTCTAGATTTACACACACACACTGCGCAGAATGTATGTAACACATAACTAACATTTTATATTTTAAAATTTTAATATATACTGCATCACATAGGTATACTATACATGATTGGTATCACAACTGCAATGTGAAGTAAACAAACTTATAGGGATTTCCAATGGTAAAGGGTACGTGCAAATGATTTACATAAAATGTTAGCAGTCACTTACTATTTTCCAGTCTTGTGCCTTTAATGTCACATGCTCTTGTTGTTAGTGTGACATCTTGTACACTGGATAAATATGCTAATTTTCGCCTCCCTGTGTTCTCTTCCTCTTTGGATGTCACAGTTCACATGAGATCATTTAAAGGGCATCTACCACCAGGATGTAGAAATGTATGCAAATGAGCCTGAGGGGCTCCAAGCTCTATAGGTGTTAATGGACCTACATTTGCATACAGTCTTTTATCCTGGCGGTAGATGTCCTTTACCATAATCAGCTTGCAAGGAAGCAGCTACAGTGCATATAAGCAGATACCGTTTATATAGTGAAATATATGGGTTAAATGTGTTGTCCACTCTAAATTAATAATTAATATTGTTTGTGTAATGAAAAGTTATACAATTTTCCAACATACTTGATAATTTCCTCACAGTGTTCTAGATCTCTGCTTTCTGTCATTCTATTGAAAGCTTCTTGGTTTACACCGTACTTCCCATGGATAGAAAACTATCCATGGTCATGTGATGTCACACACTCGTTATAACACACAGCTCTGATTACTCTCTGTGATACTGATGAGACGACCACCTGAGAATCTGTTGCTCTTTTTTTAGTCTTTGTGGGTTCTTTAATAATGAGATTCAACCTCTGACAACTGGACAATGTGGACAGTCACAATACCATAAAAAGTCTTCCTGGAGGGATTCTAACATAAACATTCCTTTATGACTTCATAAAATACATTTGGGAAAACTTTACAATACGTGGATTGAGAGCTGCTAATTTCAAGCTTCCCGCTATGGTGAATTGAATAGAATTCAATGCTGAAAACATCAAACAATATCAGAGCATAGAAATAAACTGGAATTGTGTGGGTGTGCTAAGAAAGATGCATTTAACTTTCAGCTCTTCTCATTCTTCCGCAACCTGTTGTCCTTTCCGTTCAATAGAAAGGAAGCATGAGGATGGCTAACCGAGGAGAAGGCATACAATAGAAAAAATAATATGCAGTAATTTGGCAGTGTCCATTAGACAGGAAATGTACTGGAAATCACATATATTTGCTGGCGCTGTTCTTATCAACTGTTTTAGTCCTAAAATCCATCGTTTCATAGCAGTGTATTATAAGCATTCCAGAGGCTTTTAGTAGCACATCGAAATGGTTCACAGGCACATAGAAAACTCTGCTATCCAAATCTGAAAAGCCAAGAAAATGTAGCAATCAACACTAATTGCTCCGTAACTTTTATAAGGGGCCTGTGCCTAACACATAAGCCAAATATTTCCTCAACACCTGGTCTAACAGGGCACTGAAAGTACAGATTGCACTCAGCTAACAAACATGCATGACATCTTGTAATAAGCTTTGTAATATTTAGTCTCAATACATGAGAATATGACCACTGAGATGAACAATATATTTCTTTGTGTATTTCTCCTTTTTAAAGCAAAACACTCACTTTGTTTAACAAAAAAACAAACTACAAATACTCAACTGCACCCCTCTTTATCCTGATCCCGACAGTGTTCTTCTTTAATCTTAAAGAAAAACAACCAAGAACAAAAAACAAACTAAAAATACTCACCTACGCTCGTCTTCATGTTTATCCCGGTGGTGTTATTCTTAACACACCGGAATCACCTAGAAAAGAGACTTATAATTAGCAGCCAGGACAGTGGGGACGAGATGTTGTTCAGTGCTCTCAGCTACTAATTATGCACACCCATGCCACCTCCCTCTCCCATACTGTGAGCATGTTTTTTGATTTTGCTGGGAGCATTGGAGAGGCAGGTGCAAGGGACGTACATAATTAACAGCCCGGAGAGCCGGACATCTCGTCCCCACTGTCCTGACTGCTAATTATAAGTCTCTTTTCTAGGTGATTCCGGTGTGTCAAGAAGAACACCACCGGGATCAACATCAAATGGAGTGTAGGTGAGTATTTTTAGTTTGTTTTTTTGTACTTGGTTGTTTTTCTTAAACTGTGATGAGATGAAGGGCAGGGATGTTAACAGAAAAGACATTTTATTGGTGGGTAACTATAAAGATGGCAATTTAATTTTCCTGCTGGTACATTCCCCCTTGATTGGCTTCTCAGAGGGTGGAGATTGTGCTGGGTTGATGGAATCACTCTCACATTCGTCTTGTGGAGATTCTTTCATCTGAAATTCCAGCTCCTCCTCTTTATCAGAACAACAGGAAGATCCATCTCAGTCACACAGGACACGGGAACATACGGGAACACAGGATACACAGATACACACAGGAACACACAAGTACGCAGGAGACACAGGAACGCAGGAATATTGCTGGGAAGCTTTTTCTAAGGCAAGAAGAACAAAGATCCGGCGGGGATGCAGGAAGTGGCAGGCTTTTATAAAATTCCTGGAAATGCCCAGCACCAATTAGTGGTGTGCTGGACCTTTCAATCTTCGAGCGCTGATGCGCGGGTGCCGTAGGTGGAGGGTACATGCGAGCAGCACTGCTGGATGCTTGAGTGTGGAGAGGTAAGACAACATGGGGGGAAGCTGGGGGCCGTGTAGGAGCCTGGGACCAGAGCGAGGCACCCATAACTTACTGCACATTGTGCATGTATTGAGTAAGGTAAAGTCAATTAAACGGTTAAATAAAGATGAACATTTGTCCCAAATTTATCATAGTGCTATCAAAAGTGCTTTCTGTTTGTTAGGTCTATTTCTATTTAAAGGGGTCTTGCAGTAAGATTAGGGTAAAAAGTAGTCTGATTAACCACTCAAATCCCGGATGAGAACCTGTCCCTGTGACCGGCATGAGAAATCACCATGTATATATGTTGGAAATGTCAGTTTCCTCGGATTTTAATTACAGCAGTTTTACACCATAAAAATCTCTGCAAATTCCTCCTCTGCACATTCTGCTATGCAACTTGAAATATTTCTAATTATAAACACATTAAGGCACACTTACTAAGGCTTTGCGCAGTTTTTCTGGTGGACTTTTTGCCACTTTCTTTTAGGTTTAAACTGCTATGCACGATGTATTTAAGAGGTTGCAACCACCAATGTTTTTTGCACGCAACCGTTTGTGGTAATTTGGCGTCTGCAACACAAATTAAGGGGCGTTCACTGAGCCCGCCTATGTAGTATCAAATACATACAGGTGCTCTGCCATGTAGTGTAGAACCGCATGCAGCGTCCGCCATTCGTAGTATATAAATGCAGTACAGTTACCCATCCATCCAGTTAGTATAAAATGCATACAGTTATCCGAAGTATAGTATAAAATATATACAGGGTACTGCCATGTAGTATAAAATGCATACAGCATAACCGCCATGTAGTATAAAAATTCATGTAGTGTCCCATGTATATAAATGGCATACAAGGTACCTCAATTAGTAATAAAAATATACAGGGTGCGGCCATGAGTATAAAATGCATACAGCATACCGCCATGTAGTATAAAATGCATACAGCGTGCCGCCATGTAGTTAAAATGCATACAACCTAACCGAATAGTATAACAATAACATACAGGGTGCTGCCATGGTAGTATAGAACATGCAGCGCACCGCCATGTAGTATAAATGCATACGCTGTTACCGCCATATTATATAAAATATATACAGGTTGCTGCCAGGTATATAAATGCATACAAGCATCCGCCATGTGTATAAAATAATACGCAGCCGCCATGTAGTACAGATAATATACCAGTGCCTGCCATGTAGTATAAAATGCCTACAAGCCTACGCTCTGTAGTACGATATACATACAGGTGCGCCAGTTCAATATCACATACCATGATAATTCCATGCGCAGTAGAAAAATACATCTTGTAAACTAACAGCATCGCCATGTATAAAATACAGCCCCCCAGAAATGTAGATCAGTCTGCCATGAATAAATCTAAGGAACACATAGTACATATCCAATACACCCAATCTCATCGACACTTTAAATACAGAAACTTACGAAAATAATATTCTTGTTTTGGTGTCGCGGGTGGCAAGCGCTGGTGTGCTGGCAAAGTCGTCGGGTGTCGCTGAGTCGAAGGGGGCAGTGGCCTGAGGTCCAGGCCTGGCAGCGCAACCGGCGGGCAGCCCCGTAGCAGCCGCTGCTGCAGCTATCAGGTGGCGCACGTGCTGTCCGCGGGCGAAGTACTACATCAACTCGTATCAGGCAGGTGCCGCTCCTTGGATCACTTCCCATGACCATTGATTGGACTGCAACAGTGACCTGGCCACTCCTACCTACATGCGATAACTGCCAGACTTGGCAGCGGCCAAATAAAAGGGTTAGGTGTCAATATGTTTAAAACGCCGCTGATTACATTTACAGACTAACTCCCGTATTAAGCACAGAGGCTAAAAATTGTAATAATCATGATGGGTAAGCTGTCTCTTACACGTAAATTTTAATTTGTGAATTTGTGGATTCCATAACAGCTTTAACCAACACAATAGTGACTGTTAAAATTCAATTACGCACTGCACGTATTCTTTATAATGTTAATCCCTGATTTATTTACTTGTAAAATAACATGGATAAAATGAACTATAATTAACGCTTGGTTTTCAGATGTGTAGGTCCACTACTGCACAGTTTGTGTGAATGGTAAGTAATAACTAATAAACCAATTATGATCTATACTAGATGAATAGTCATGTAAAGGTCTTATGACACTGAATACACTTCTGCTACAGAGTAGGAAAGGCAATAACGGTACCCCTCATAAACGAGCATAACTACCCTTCAGTAGTTTGCATTGGTATAATTTGTCCTATTACAGTTCAGAGGCCAGGTTCCAAATATAATTCCTTAATATGAATTTAAAAATTGTGTCGTGACTATTCTTACATAGCACATAGGCGCCACTTTACTAAAAACAATGTGCAGTTTGCCTTTGTATTTGTGCAGCATGGGGGGGCCGCCAGATTCAGGAACTTGGCCGTTTACATTCTGTTTCTATTTCCTGTGCTCACCTTCACTGCTTGCTTTGCGTCCGCAGTCACGTCACCTTCACCTTTAGTTAGTACACGACTTTACCAATGTGGTGTGTCAATGGTCACTGATCACCCCGCAAACACCCCACTTTCTACTGACGAAATATGTGACCTACACGGAATAGGTGCAGCCTTGACATCACATGCAGTCGTCGACGATGGGACACTTTTTAAATACAATGTGTCAAGCAGTTTTGCACAACAAAAATTAATGTGCAAAGCTGGAAACAGAAACTGAACACGGGGGTCTTGAGTAACTCTGGCCCATGTGATTAGGGAGGCCTGAATGCCGCTTTCTTCTCCCCTGCACTTGACGGCTTGCCATATTAATGCGGAGCTAGTATTACTTTACTAGGCTCCCTCTTCAGAGTAGTTGTGTGTAACCTGTGAAAAATGGGGGCCCCGCTTGCACGAGGCTGTGTGCCTTTTCTCGTCTCCCTCTCCTCACACATTCAGGTCTAACCTTCTCTCCTACTTCCTGTGCTTGTGCAATGAGCAGGCGGGAAAGGATGTGGGTAGTTGGTGGGTAGAGTGCCGCAGCTTGCATGAGGAGAGCTGAAGACGACATCTCCTGCAGGGAGCCAGGTAATGGCGAAATAAGTTTTATATAAAAGTGCTAAAAAGAATTCAACAATGCGACAAAGTAGCATTTTAAAATCAAAGCATAGGATTTGAGGCCACCTGTCACCAGTCCCTACATATGCACATTCCGGGTGACAGGTATGCTTTAAAGTAAGATAACAGGCTTATCACTCCGCCATTTTATGCCACTAACTAAAACATCCTGTGTAGGAACTTTTTCAGCTTACCATTTCTTATCTTTAATATTTAGATAAATGATTTCACATGAGCTGGGTTTTGGCTTCCCGACTCGGTCATTTGTTTATTTTTTGTTTTTTACTTTTACATGGTGTATCAATCATCATGTAAAAGTCTGCTGCCTATGTAGAAAGAAGATGACGTGGCAAGATTAAAATGTAACCCCGTAGCGGCTCTGCGCACGCTAGCTGTACGGTCTCTGAGTCCCTCGAATAGAGCTCCGCGTTCAGGTACAGCTACTGCGGGCCGAGACGATGCCGTTTCAGCGTGCGACAGCAGCCGAACCGGCATGTTAGCCGCGGGATTTCATCCGCGGTAATTTACCGCTGACATCCCCGGCTAACAAACCCGCGGTCGAGGAGTGGGCTCCGATCGCGGGGTGTTTAAAACAAATAAAACAACTAAAAAACCCGTTAAATGCCAACGGTCAAAACGCGACCGCTGCATTTAAAACATTGCCTTCTGGGGTCTTTACCCCACGATCAGCCCCCCCCCCCCGCCCCCCGGACCGGATTCGGGGGGGGGCGATCGCTGTTTTTCCGATCGGGACCCCAAGAGAAGTCTGGAGGATTGCCTTAAAGGCGTCTGTGAGCATCTTAAAGGCAAAGTGTCCACCTATGCATCTGCATAGGCTGGCACTGCTAATTCCCTGCAATACATTGTATTGCAAAGTATTAATCACGAACACGCAATCAATATTCTTGTTTCATAGCCCATGGTGTATCATGTAAAAAATTAAAAAAAAAGTTTTTCATTTTTCATAAAAAAATTAGACTTTTATAATCCCTAAAATGCCCATAACGCCTCAAAAACATATAAAGAGGACATATCAGCAAAAAATCTAAATCTAACCAAACCCCACATAATAGTATCCACCCCATCGCGTACATTCACCTACCGCGTCCGTACATCCATAGAATAAACTAATTAACTATTGAACCCTATGCTGCACTCCGTAAAAAAAAAACGTTAAAAACCCCCAAAATTATGAGTTTTAACCTTTATATCCCACTAATAAAAAGTGATCACAACATATGTACTCCAGAATGATACTGTTTGCAAAGACAACATGTCCCGCAAAAACAAGCCATAACCAGCTCTGTAGCCAAAAACGTAACAATGTTTATGGCCACTTGTAAGGCTGCATGCAAAAATGATAGATTTTTTCCGCCACATTAGGGTTTTTATATTTGGCAATTTTAGTAAAACATAAGAAAAAAATATTCATGTCTGGTATCCCCGTAATCGTAATCGAACCCAAGAATGAAATATATGATATTAGTCTATACGGTGACACGAAAAAAAAAAAGTAAAAAATCCAGTACACAGAATTGATGCTTTTTCTACTCATGCCTCAAAAAAGTTCCTAATTTTCACACTAGGTGAACCAACCCCAAAATGGGTAACACTGGAAAAGCATCTCGTCCCGAAAAAAAATACCGTCCCATTGCCCAAATAACGGAAAAGCAAAATTTTATAGCTTCAAAAGGGGGCAACGAGAAACTAAAATCCTGGCAGCTGAGGGTGCTCCTTGTGGGCCCGTCTGCGCCTTCGCTATGCCCCCATAAAACAACACAGTAACGGCCAGTTTGGGGTCGCTGCACGCAGGAGAATTGTAGAAAACAAATTTTATGTGATTTTTCTCTTTTTAAATCTTTTGGAAAGGTGTAAATTTTGTGGCTAAATGAACTATAACCACAACCGACAAATTTGACCATTTGACCATTTTGAGGTGGGGGGGGGGTGGGTGGGTGGGGTGGTGTTGGGGGGGTGGGAGGGGGGGGGGGGGGTGGGGGGGTTTGCCCAGCCCGCCAATTTTTGATTTCAATTACTAATGAAGACATCTCAATGGGTTAACAATCTTTGTATAATGCTGTTTCTGATAGTTTGAGGGGTGCAAGATTTGAAAATGGGGTTGGTTATCTAGGGTTTTGTTTTGTTTCTAAATATGTAAAATTTGATTTCATTCAAACAGTAAATTTATCCCCAAAATGAGTCAATTCTGAAAAATACGGAAAATCGCTATATTTTCAGATTTGTAGGCCGCGTGACGTCCAAATAAATTACTCCAAACTTTTAAAAATTATGAAAATGTAAAGTAGACACATTGGAAATGTTATTCTTGCAGTTATTAGGTGGTAAATCGATCTGCCTGACAACAGCGGTGATTTTGCATTTTCGCAAATGGAATTTTTTTCTAAAAATTCATCATTTTTTTCTTTTTTGTAAATAAATGCAAACTTATCAGCCAAATTTACCACTACAATGACGTAACACATGTGGGTAAAAAACCATCTCAGAATCGCTTTGATAAGTAACAGTGTGTTTCAAATGTTTCAAAAGTTTACCATATAAGAGACGCAGGCAGAATCTAAAAAATGGGACTGAGCCTTAAGCTGTAACATGCTGCGTCCTTAAGGGGTTAGACAAAATAATTGAAACAAAAGGACAATGACTGGAAAGCTTTATCATTTTCTATTTTTTATTAATATATTAAGGAGTTTCTCAATGAGTTGTTGAAGGGTCTTGTATAAGTGACGATTTAGTAAATCCCTATCAGTTAAATAATTTATTACGGTATAGTTACAGAGGTCATGTCAACAGGTTTAAGTTCATTTAAGTTCATTAAAGGTTTTAGGATACAGAACTACTCCTTCCATTATGCAAAGCCATTTTGTCGGTCTTGTCGTCACAGATTGTAAAAATCTCTTACTGAGAACACGATGTTACAACAAGCCAGACTTTTCTAATCGAAAAAAGTATGAGAAATTAACAAATCCTTGTTCTTCTTTAACTGTGCTTCTTTTCAGCATTGAGGGGCTAATAATGTCCCAAAGGTCCTACAAGCCACACTGTCTATTTATGACTAGCAAATATCATGATGGCTGCTGCTGGAGCAAAGTTTTAGGGGCATCTTCCAATTGCAGAAGTAGCAGGTATTGTTGAAGTTAGCTGAGAACAGATATTGAAGGCCTCTTTTTAGGATTGGCATCAATATTATATCCGTGTTCATGAAAACCTGACACTTCACCATCAACTCGTTGAAAATCTAACCCTCATTAAAGTGGTTGGACCGTTTCTCTACCCTACCCTATCCACAATGGATTTTCCAGACTTATGGATGTCACAGAAAGGATAATACTGGGAAAGTGCAAAGAGTTATTCGATCTACTGATCACAACTAATTTACTGCCGTAATTGCAATGACGGAAAAATTAATATTGCAAGGAGTATCTTCTCTAGAATTATGGGATTTGTAGAATCTCAATTGTTTTGAAAGTAAATATTCCTAAGATCACTCTTTGCAAATATGAATTTTCCTTCTGAGGCAGCTCCATTTAGGGTATTAAAATTCAGGATCCTAGAAATTTTCTTGTTAGGTGACCATAGTTATTGGGAAAACATTAATGCAATGTAGTGATAACATTTGTTTTTAAAAAACAGTTACAAAGCTAGCAAATAAACCAATAGGCTCGCTTACCATTTACAGCTCACTCAATTGTCAGTGTTACCATGGTGGTAATGACATCTTCATCCTTCTTGTGAACTAAAAGCGTACCTTAAAGTATACTAATTTTAAACCAATTTTATCATATTCTCCCCTTTGAACAACAAACAATGTTCTACCTTTTCTTTCTAAAGTTATAGCATTTTCTGTTCTGAAAGTAGTTGATAAAAATTTTTCTCACCAGAGGTGAGTGGGCAGGGACTAATATCTTCAGTCTATGCCTCACGCTGAGGCCAGTTCGCTTGCCCACAGATCCAATGATGCCTTGTGTTCTTTTCAAAGTAATTTAGGATTAACTGCAATTTTAGTGTTCCCCACAAGTAAATCCACTGAGCAATGCACAGTGCACATACAGTGATATGGTGAACCCTGCAACTTCCATCACTTGAGAGCAGGGACATGTAAATACGTGGTTAGTAATCATTAGTACTGGAAGGGGATAGATGAAGTATAAGCTTGTGCTGTGTGAGGACAGACTAAGGGTAGATATTTTATCATCCTGCATCAGAGGCTGATTCTGCGGATGACAAGGTGTGGGAAGGGAGCAATAACGACAGAGAACTTTCTGTAGAATCACAGACTAGGGGGTGGAGGACTGATGAAGGGAATAGAGGAGATCTTTTTACCTCACAATTCTGTCAGGAGCATCTGTTATCCACAGTCTTTGGACACCCTCCAGCTTCTGCTACATCAACTGTAACATGACCTCTCCTGTGGGGTGTGGTTCCATCAGGGAGCAGCAGCCCTCGCCTCCCCTGAAATGCACAACAATAAACAAATCTATGGACTCCAGGGCTTATCAGCAGAAGACAAGGAAAGCAACTATTGCAGCTCTAGGTATCTGAGTGAGGTAAAGCAACTGCTGGATATATGTATCAAAGATAATAGCAAAGTTTTTTTACATCCCAAGACTCTTTATAAATTTATGATCAGTCACACCATCAGCTGTCTTTGTATGACACTATGTGACCAACTAAGCCTCAGCAGTGCCGGGCCATCAGTTAAGAGGTGCATTGGTCACTTCATAGTGGACATGTTATTTTTACATTAAAGCAAATATCTAGTTTAGGTAAAATACAATAAATTGGATAACAATTATATCTTCTTATATTAGCCACTGTGCACAACATATAGAAAATGTACAGGAGAAGGAGTGTCTATTTGTCTATTTTGACAATTACCACTATGACAAAACGCCCGTGCAGAGACCTTGAGATCACTGTACTCAAGACAAAGTCATTTAGCTAAAATATGAATACAGATGAAGAGAATGTGAGAGAAAGGTCCGAAAATATAAAATGTCTGAATGCGCTAAATTTGAAACAAGATAAAAGAGTGACCTTTGTTTTATCTGTGTGCATTTAATATCTTGAAACCACAGCTCAATCCTAAGAGAAGAAGGAGGAAAGGCGACACCTTTCACCTTTACCATTGACATCGTACGGAGAACTTTGAGCCCAGTGTGGTGTAATATTTTTGAAATCCAAGGAACTTGCCCTGCTTTTCTGATATTTTCTATATGCATTGCTTCACGTACTCCTGCATAATCATAATCAAATGCTTTTCAATGTCATGGTTTAAATTAAGATTCGAATCCTAAGGTTACACAGCTTACTATGTGAAATACATCCTGTTTGGTCTGGGCCATAAAGGAAAGCGATTCCTGCAAAACAAGTTTTCTAATACTGTTTAATACCACAGAATTCAGGTCAGTGCTTGTCTTTTCTATTATTCCATGTTACAGGATTGTTTAATAAGATGTGAGATTGTTATTCCTGGAATGGAAAAGGGAAAAACTCAAGGAAGAAAAACTCACTTTAGCCAAGTGTGACAAGGGGCCCAGTAACAGTAAGTAACACACTTCACACACATCTCTGTGTAAATAGTGATCTCTATAACGCATGCAAACTGATTTATCCCCTGTGATAAAGCACTTTTTTTAACTAGAGCTGAGCGAACAACTCGTCCGAGCTTGATTGCTCGTTCGGCATTAGCTTACTCGAAACTGCTCGTTGCTGCGCGGACAAATACTTTGCTTTGCCCGTCGAAAAATACCATCTTGGTCATTTTTGGGCGGCCAGAACAGAGCGCATCACAGCCATGGAGACTCTGCACTCCACCCACATACGTGGTACCCTTACACGTCGATAGCATTGGTGGCGGCCAATCAGGGACCCTGGGGATAGACTAAGAACTATAGCCGCTGCCCTCTCACTGCTCGGATCATTCCTGTCTGGATAGGCCAGGGAGAGAGCTGCTGCTGGCAGGGAAAGCGTTAGGGTGTTCTATAGAATAGTGTTAGGCAAGGAGTAGATTTCTATAAAAGAACCCCGACAGCCCTTCTTAGGGCTACAATAACGTCTTATTTTACTTTTTTGGTTTGCCTGTGCTGGGTTGCTGGCCATTAGTGTGCAGCTATACCCCCATATTGTGATGAATTTGCAGGGGACTTGCGACCGTTTGTGTTTAGCTCTTAGTGACCACATATCCACCTCAAACCCGAAGTCCGACACTTTATTAGGGGTTTTGATTGAATTAGGCAGAGTCTGCTTGATTTATTTTTGTTTATTACGTTTATTTCTTTTATAACATCAAAGTAAATCGGGCAAGCGTGTTGCTTTCAAGTGGCTAGAAATAGCCATAGCAATAGGATAGTAGCATCGTTTTGGTTTAAAAAACCAAACAAAAAACAATTTAACAGTTTACACTTTTATTTGGAAAATGTTTTTAACCCAAGGGCTAGGGGGTAAGAAAGACGAGGGGTGGACGTGGGCGTCCAACTACTGGAGGGTCAGAGGCCGTGGTCCTGGGTGGGTGTACAACACACCTGCTGATGGGGAGCAGGGAACGCCGCCGAGCTACACTCCCTAGGTTCATCATTCTCCAGTTACTGTGCTCGTGGTAGCACTGTTGAGGCCAGAAACAGTGCGAAGAGGTTGATGTCGTGGATTGCGGACAATGCTTCTAGCCATTTTGTCCACCACGTTCGTCCCTTCCCACTCATTCCACCCATGTTTCCCGAATCAGACTTCTCCAGCTCCTCCACTTCAGCCTCCTTCCCCCGTCTGCCCCATCCCACAAATTTGGCATTTGAACCTGCATAATTCGAGGAACTTGTTTTCTGGACCCTTCCACAGTCACAAACCACTTTCCGGTTGCTGCTGAGCTATTTCCGATTCCCGGTTTTTCCACCGTTCGCAGTTTCGTGGGTGATGATGACATTATTGAGGTAGTTGAGAAGTGTGTAAAGAGGTGTCAGACGATAGAGGAGGCCGGTTTGTCAGACAGTGGTGAAGTTGTTGTCAGGGTCGTAAGTCCAGAGGGTGAGCAACGAGGGATCGGAGGATGTGAGGTGGACAGACCCAAGCTGGGTTTGACTATGGCCGGTGAAAACAGTGCTTCTGAGACGGAGGAGATTCCTATAGCAGAACAGGTTGGAAGAGGCAGGGTGGGGCCCGGCGGGAGAGGCATGCCAGGGGAGCTGGTGCATCACCGCCAAATTTTTCATTCACTATCAAGCTCCCGTGGCCGAGGCTGATTTTCAGAAGTCTGGAGGTTCTTTAAAAGAAACACCATATGACCCGACGGCTGTGGTGTGCACCCTGTGCCAACAGGATCAGCGGGGTTCCACACTAACCAGCTTACTACCCACATTATGCCAGGCATTGAAGCAAACAAAAACCCCACTCATGCACCTCCCGTGCAACCTCCGGCCGGGCACACCACTGCTCCTTCCCCTGTTTCATCAGCCCCCCTTCCCTCACCCCCCCCGGCCAAAACACCTCCCGTTGAAAACCCCATCTTGCCTCCACGATCCTTCCACGTATCCACCACCACCAGCGTCAGCTCTCCATACCCAGACCAGACGCTGGAGCGAAAAGGAAGTATAGTGCAACCCACCCACACACTCCCAAGCCCTCATGTCCACATCTTCCAAACTGCTTAGTGCTTATCCTGCAGATGCTGCCCTATAGCTGGTAGAAGACCGCGGCCTTTCGAAACTTGTGGCGGCGCTGCCCCTCGTAATTCGGTCCCCAGCCGCCACTAACTTTTCCCATGTGCCGGCCAACCATCCTGTACAAGCCGTGTCATACACACTCCATTCCGTTCCACGCCGTTTCTGACAAGGTCCCTTGACCACGGACACATTGCGAGGCTGCCGTGCAGGGCCACTATATATAGCTGATGCACATTGGGTAACTTGGTGTAGGCTGGGACCGAGTCTACCCTGGGGGCCGGGTCATTATACACTGCCGACGCCGAGGATTGGGGGGCCTACCTCGGTCCAGTCTCAAAGGCCTACATGCCTACGACCTCCTCCCACCCCCCCTCCTCCACCTCCTCCTCTGATACCTCCGTGGGCAAGACCCATCATCGGTAGCTCTAAGGCACAGCAGCAGTGCCATCTCTAGTAGCTCCTGGCATTGGAGCGGCCAGCTCCATCCAGATCCACTAACATAGTTTTAATTGGCAGCCCTTTATCTACTACTCTCCTTCCTGCCATCCATACATCACCCCTTATCACCGAGCTGTGTCAGCAGAATTTTGGGTGTTTTCATGGCTCCTCCTCCACATCAAACTTGTTAACTTTTCGCCACCACCGCACCCTGCTGTGTAATCCACAAAATATACTGGCAAACTTTTAATCATTTACAATATTTTTCAGCGCTTCTTGCGCATCTGTTTACATTCCGCTCCCAGCCATATCCCAAACTTATACGAACCCAACGCTGCTACACTTGATCTTATACAAAAGGTACTTGAAGTCCTGGTTTGGGGAGGAGCCGAGAGCAGGGGCTTGAAATTGGCGAAAGCTCGCCTTGCAGGCGGAGCGCCAGCTCCATCCCAGATCCACTAACATAGTTTTTTACCTGCAGCACCTTTCATTCTACATACTATTCACACCTGCCTCCATACATCCGTCCCCGATCAAACGATCTGTGTCAGGCAGAATTTTCAGGTTTTCACCAGATACAATAGTGGAACTCGGAACTCGGCCCATCCTGTCGCCGCCATGCTGGAGACCTGAGTTGCAATCATAGCATCGCAAATATGGAATTTTCCCCTACTTGTCGCGCTTAGTCCTGGAACCATTTCCGAAAAACAATAAAAATAGAACCACTATTCTATTTTTCCCATCTTCCTAGGTGAAATATTCAAATGACCCGGCCTGCCTTGAAAATTATAATTTTTCAAAGTAAACGCTTCTGGCCCCAGCCCATTTTGGGTGGGGAAAAAAAAAAAAAAAAAAAAAAGGGAGCCGAGACAGGTGCTTTTGGACAGGCGAAAGCTCGCCTGGCAGCGACCACGCCAGCTCCATCCCAAGATGAGGCCAGCCTCAGGAGGCATCCATGCATGCTGCCCCCTGCTGTTTCCTGTCCATTTTTGCCTCCACAGCGTCCACCAATGTCTCCATGTGCGCAACTTTTAATCTCCTATACCCCAGAACGCTGGAGCACGGAGGATAATGCAGCACATCATCCCCTTTCAAACGGCTGTTTCAGGCTAATTTTGCAGGTGTTTCAAACCAGATACATAGTGGAACTTGGCCCATCGTCGCCATCCATGTGGAGACCTGAAGTTGCAATCATAAGCACGCAATATGAATGCACCATACTGTCGCTCCTTAATCATGGAAGTTGTCTCCATGGCTTGCCTCCACACATGTCGTCCCCTTATCACAAGAGCTGTGTCAGGCGTAATTGTTTTCGGGTGTGTCACCAGATAAAACGTTCTGGAACTTGTTCACTATGAGTCGCCACCATGCTGTGTTATCGACTAAATATAACCGTCAACCTTTTGTTCACAGAAATAAGGAAATCATTTCGAGCACTTGATCTTGCCACCTCCTTAGTGAGCCTTATCCCATTTGGGGTATGTCGCCATAACATTCTCTAGCCTGCCACTGCTGCTGCTGCCTCTCCATGCCGTCCCTATAGTGTCAGGGTCAATTATTGCAAGTGTTTTAGATGCTATCTAGCCTCATTCAGTCCCTCTGTCATGGCCATGCCTGTTGCTTGCATATTTTGCATAATGGTGCGATAAGCAGCCCAGAGGCACCATGCTGCTGCCCCCTGTTGTTTCCTGTCAATTTCCGTGGTGTTTCCATCCCTTTTCTGAGGTTTCCCCAGGTGTTTGGCCAAGCGTTCCCTGTACAGAGCCTTGGTCCCCTTGAAAAGCACGGGAAAAGTTTGTCTCGAATAACGAGTAACCCAGGCATTTTTAGTGTTCGCTCCCTCATCTCTATTTCTAACCCCCTCCACATCATTTTCATTTCAAGTGCATGTTGCATTCAGAGTGCCATTTTCTCTGTGCTGTAATGCTCGGAGCCTGTGACACACCGTCTGAGAGTTTGGTGTTCTGAAGTGTCCGGTGAAGTTGTTTCCTTCCTCCTGCACAGCTGGTCGGCATGGTTTCCTCTCATGGTCACCACCACCAAGTCACTTGAAGCTTGCGGAAAGATATGGCAAGAAATACTTTGCAACAACACATCATTTATTTTCTCTCACAAAACAACAATAAAACGCCAAATAGAAAATCAGTTCTCCTCTGGGTGGTTGGAATACGTGTGCAACAGATGAAGCCGACAAGGCCAAACTCGAAATGAAGAACATATTTAACTATAAGGCTGTGTTAATATTGGATTTTTGTTCGTAATTTTAGACTATTTGGATTTGCACAGAGTTGCCTACTGTTTTGTTGCCATCATCTTCCTGATCTCTGACGCTTGCAATGTAGTATTGTTTCTATGTACCAGTAGGGTGGGGCCCCCTCAATTTCTCCGGGGGCCCCAGTCAACCCCAAGTTACGACTTGCAGCTTTTGGCCTTCTAATTTACATGAAAAGTATAGATGTTAGCGTGAAGATTGGCTTAATGCCATGGTGGAGGTAAAGGGGCTTACTCACTTACTGTGAGACTCTCTTTGTAGTGTGGTTTAAATCCGGCCCCACAACATGACTGGAAAATGGTGCCGGTGATGCAACCCCACCGCCTATTTGGTCCTTAAATTAGTCCTATGGTACCGGATCATGGCACAGTGCGCGCATCTGACTGTGGCTGCACTGTGGGTATCTAGGAGAGGGAACGCTCCCCACTCCCTTCTCCTGGCTGTGTGCTAATGCTGAGTTTAGGGGTGTATAAAATCTAGGAGATATGACTTTGTCTTGTTTGTCACCTAAAGCTACATTTATGTCAGTGGTAAGGCCCGTTTCACACTCTTGCAAGTGTGATGCAATTGAACTTGCATCACGCCCGCAATGCATGCTGCCGGATCTCCCGGCCCGAACCTGTGCCAACCGGACTGAACTGACATGCTGACATGCAAGCACACGTAGCGAGTGGTGTGCAAGTTAAGATGTTTCCAAATGTTAAACTATTAGCCTCAGTGTTTTCCAAAGAAATACCCTTGAGATAAACATGTCCAAAAGTATGTTGTGGTGAGGAAGACTATATTGTGTCTGTATTATATGAACATCCAAATGCCGTTGCCATGACTGTGCCCAATTCTTTCATTTTACTGTTTCCTGAACGGCAGACATTTTTAGCTGTTAGATCGATTGTCGTTCTTTGTTTGCCTTATAACTAAACAATGACAGAACACAAATTCTTCATATTTAATGTTCGAAAACAGGAAACCGGAATCCTTCCACCAAAATCCAGTCAAATGTAAATCTGACATTTCCCTAAGGCAATAAATGCAATGGCACAATTCCTCCTGTTTAGGAAGTTCAAGTTTCATCCCAAATCTGACTCACTCAACTGATTTACCAGGGCTGTAGTTCTATTCTTACACCAAATGCAAGTCAAAATAATTCAAAAATCATGAAATATAATTCTATATAGAGCATTTGACTTCTTAAGCTGCATGTCCTAAAAAGAACAAGATGTTCTGATTTCACAGCGAGATAAAACAGAGACCAAAGGGAATTATAATTGGTCAGCGGGCACAACCAATATGACTTTTTTGCTTGTTTATTGGGCAGGTAATCAATCTGTTACTTTGACCAAGTCTTTGTTTAAATCAGTTTTATTTTTTTTTGTCTATTACCATCAAGTATATTGCAGGCTCTTAGATCACATTTAAATAAAAGAAATTATCATGAATACATATTATATTATAGTCCGCTTTTATTTGTGTCGCTTTCAATCAATACAAGCGCATGCTGAAGTGGGAAAATTGAACTGAGTTTACTTGACCGGTGAAGGCTGAAAATGTCCAGTTGGGTCATTTTATTTATAGTACACTAAGTTCGTTTCCTCAAGCATTTCAGTAGCATGCAGTGTATGGCATTGTGATCATTTTCCTGGTCCCTATTGACACACATATGTAAAACTGTCACCTCAAGAGATCTGAATTCTTAATTTTAGAATTTTTGTCATAGTTACATGTTTAAAAAAAAAGTATAACTTATATACCAGACCCCAACAGAATCACTCTTCATTGTGCTTTTTAATAAACGCAAAACTTTATCAGTCCAAATTTACCCACTAATGAAGTACAACATGTGGGGAAAAAATCAATCTCATAATCACTTAGATAGTAACATGAGTTCAAAAGTTTATAACCACCTAAAGCGAACGCAATCAGAATCCCAAAAAATGGGGCTGAGCCTTATCTACAAAATGGCTGTGTCCCTTAAGGGGCTTCAAGATAAATAACTTTGTTGCAAACAAACACAGAAAAACAAGGACAAGAACAAAAACAAAATCAGGATACTGGATACCAGAGATAATTGGATGGTGCAGAGTCTTCTGGTGGGATGTGGGGTGCGGCCGATTCCCAAGACCGCTGGTGGCTGGTGCTAGTGCCGAGTCCCGGAGCTTCTGGCCGGGATGGGTGCTAGTGCAGATTCGAGCTGCTGGCGTGATAGCAGGATCAAATGTCCTCGGGGCTGCTGGCCGGATGGTGTGGGTGCAGAGTCCCGAGACCGCTGGTGGAAGGTGCCAGTGCAGATTCCCGTAGCTGCTGGCGGATAGCACGATGCAGCAGTCCCGGACTGCTGGTCCCGATGGTGCCAGTGCAGAGTCCCAAGCTGCTGGTGGATAGCAATGGATGCAGAAGCTCCTTGGCTGCTGGCGGGATGGTGCAGTGCAGAGTCCCGTAGCTTGCTGGCAGAATAACCGGGATAACATGGGTTGTTTCTGATTGACCTCTGGGGTCCAGCATTGGGTTGAACCAGGGCCCACCAGAGAAGCGCGCTAAAACTCCTGGTGGGCCAGTCTGACACTGCTTGACAACATACCTAACAAATGGCCCCAATCAAAGATAGAGTGGCGCTATTTCATTTCACAGTCTAGAAGGTTATTCAGTGACTACAATTTAATAGTTTCCTTTCCATATCCAGATCGTTCCATGTCTTGTATGTTGTGTAGCAATATATATGATATTGTCGTTGGGGGATTTGAAATCCATAGTTGCAAATTATATGGTGAATAATCTGTTTCACTACTACTTATAATGAACAAACTTTTATATACAGCGTTATATAATAATTACTGATACCAGGAAGCCTTCCCATCAGGTGACTTTGTGCTTCCCCTAAATTTTATTTATCTTGTTCATGTAGAGGGGGATACGCTCCCTATATTACTCAGCCCACCACTGAAAGGTTATTAGATCTTGAGCAGAACATGGATCTTTAACTCCAGTTATATAAAGCCACCATGTTGTCCTTTGACTATCTGATTTTCAGCCATGTGTTTATATGGGTCAGATAGACGGCTGTGATCAACGCTCAAAAAATTGCTATTTGACCTTTTCCATGGCACAACAAATGTGCATCGCTAATGACATGTTTCATAACATAATAAGACTTGTACATATAACGCAATGAGTCATAAGATTTTAATGTTTTTTTACTTTCATCTTCCTAGATAATAAAAAGTTTTTGATTCCCAAATCCTATGCCGTCATTTGAGATATTTTAAATGTGTTAGAAAGAATCCTGTAAAGCAAAAAAAGCAATAAAAGATGAAAAACAAATATGAAAGCTCTCCTTCTGTTCCCCTAATACACCATACCATAACCACTAATGTCTCTGTTTGCATGCAGTAGGTGGAGAGATCTGTGGGAAGTCATGCCTTGCCTTGCCCTTTTGCTTTATTTGTGGCCATTACAAAAAAAGAAACCAACAAAAAAAGGGTGTGGGTTGGTGTTGTTTGTTGTTTTTTTATTGTTTGTTTTGTATTACAGTTTTTTTTCGTTGTTTATTTGGTTTGTGTATTATGTGTGATGTTGGATGGGGGGTGGTGGTTGTGAGGTGTGTGTTGTTTTGTTTTGTTTGGGTTTGTTGTTTTTTTAGATGGTTGTGTTGGGGTTTGGGATTTTTTAGTGTCTGTTGGGTTTGTTAAGTTTTTTGTTTTTGATGTCTGTTGTGTGTTTTTTTGTTGATGGTTTATGTGTTGTTTTTTAGTTTTATTTGTTGTTTTTTTTGTTTTTGTTTTTGTGTGGGTTGTTGTTGTGTTTTTTGTTTTTTGTTTCTTTTTTTATATCGGTTTTTTGGGGTTTTTTATTTTAGTTTTGTAGGTGGCGGTTGTTGTAGAGTGGAGTGTTTGTTGGCTTGGTAGTGTATGTTTTTTTTGATTGTTGAGGTTACTTATATTGAGTTAGGCCTCTCGTCCGCTCCGCCCCACTCGACGCCCCCCCCCCCCTCACACCCCCGCGCCCCGCTGCCCTATCTACTTCCCACCCGTACCCCCCGCGCGCCTCCACCACCACGGCTCCTTTCTCCCATCTCCCTTTTTGTTTCATGAAGCCTGATTCCCCTTGCCCACCTTGCCCCATCCTTTCGTCTCGGACGATGGGAGTTTTAGGAGGACTTTGATGGTTATACTCCCATAGCTCTAACGTGGCTATTTGCCGCCACCCCTTGGAGGGTATTGTATTTTGTTGAGATGGTGTTTTTACACAAGCTTGCTTTTCCAAACACGCAAAAGTTAGGGTGTCTACGCAATTGTGGGAAGTTGTTTTACTCAGCATTATCTGCCAGATTGATTTCTGCACTTGGCATCTAAAGGAATAATGAACAATGTAATTTTTTGCTGTGGGATAACAAAAAGCAGCAGAAAGATGTTTCTTGCTGCGATTATTTCTGTACACTCAAATGTAAAGTACCTGCTGCGGGTTTGAGTGTGAAATCTGGCAGTAATCGTGACCTGTGCAGTTATGCTTTGCCTATTCAGATAATAAAAGGAAACCTGGACCGGTTCAATAGCCTATTGCATTCTTTAGATTAATACATTCAGTGGTTTGTTATGCTTATTTTTTACATTACCACCTGGCTCCCTCCCGCAGCTCGTGTGATCCCAGGAGGTGACAGTTCAAACGAGTCTTCTTCTCAATCCCTCATCTTCTCCTCCTCACTCATGGAGCCGGGAGAAAGTGAGGGAGGGTCAGGAGGAAAAGGAGCCAGGTAAGTAAAATGATGCATTAAAAGCCTGGATTTATATATGTTGCTGGCAATGCATTTCCAAAATGACATGCATAGGCTATTGGACCTTTCTTCAGGTACAAATACCTCCCTGATTTGATAGTTTCCATCCCTTAATTATAGTGTGGATTCTGGAGGCGGAATGCACACATATAATTTCATTATTGCAAGATGCAAAGGGTGAGCAAGTTTGAGCTCCTATTCCCTCTGCCGCAAATCGCATGCACACAGATAGTTTTTATCCATGTAACTATCTGCTCCACCTCGGTATTTCATATTTTTAAGAGGTCTTATTACATAGTGTTAACAATTTAAATGCCAGTTTGTAAACATTCAACAAAAGCAGGAAGGGGGGAGGGAACCGGGTGACCGAAAAGGGGAGGGCAATCCTCTGTTGTGTCCAAAGAGCAAGTAAGTCAAAAGTCTACGGGTCTAGAGGCAGGCCAGTAGGAACACGGTAATAGTCCCTACACGCATATCCCCACTAAATACTGGTTCTGATTGTTGACAGAAGCTGCAGATATGCTGAACATAGCTTCTTGTGTACCGAAGTACTTCCTGAGCAGCAAACTAAAAGTATAAGAGCATGTCCATTCCTGCTATTGTTTGCGGCTAAGCATTCTCTTTCTATTGTCATGTGTGCCTAAGTGGACCTCCCATGCTTGATGACACACAGGCTGCAAACATTGTTGATACCATTGACAATTGATCGTTTTTCTTTGTTTGTGGCTTGTAATTATGCAGAGTTCATGTACATTAACCTCAAATCTGCATGAGAAATGACTGTTTTGGCTGCTTTCTACCGCTCTTGGAATCACCGCAGACATTGCATTGCAGTATTCTACCTACCTGCTGAACTGTCTCCCCTGGCATAGTGTATTTGAGTATTGTTTTTCTAACGGTGCAAAATGTTATAGGAAATCCAAAACTTGGCCCAACGCAAAATGTACAGTATGAAAATTGTTTGCGATTTTTTATGGATTTAATAGATAATATACTATGCTGCAGTTGAAATGGGTTATCCAACTCACCCTGTGCCCTTAGTAAAGGAACAAGCTTCAACAAGATTACAGATGAAATAACATGAACTGGAATTTGAATACATGAAGGACTAGTCTATATTAGTCCTTCTGGGCAAACACTTATTATAGAGAGGTTTAATCAGCCAAACATCTCACAATATAGTTTTACGGTAAAATGTGATTTCAAGGACGATTTGTATCTTTGTGAATCAATACTCTGACCCATGTGAAGGATCATTTGTGATGTCTCTAGGTCACCTGGGGGAGGGGGGTAGGTGTAAACCCAGGAGTATATGGACATTTGGGAATTCATTTAATGGTGAATAGAGACGTAAAGGCAATATACAGAAACTGATTTGGATAGAGAGTATCTAGGTGAAGTGAAATTGTCCTTGACAATGTGTCTAACCTGTGATTGGATTTTGGCCAACAAAAAGAAATCAGTTTTACAAAAAAAACTTAAAATCGCTGAAATTATGTTACGGCTAATACAGATGGCTGCAACATTACATATTTACCAGTGGAATTACATTGTGTTATTGTTGTTCTCACCATTTAAAGGGAGGTCTCAGGATAACAAATTCTCACCTAATACAGGTTCCAAAAACCTTTTAAAAATGAATTCCCATGTGTTTATAATTACCATAACTTCAATCTGTACCTCTCTGCTCTGGTAGCTCTCTCCCTCCTACAACGTATCTAGTGATTGGTTGTAAAGAGCGATCCAGTTCCTTAGAGGACAGAGGAAGGAGGGAGGAACTCGCAGAGCAGAGAGGAGGAGATGATGATGAGGATGCATTGCAGTCTATACCAGATGCCCCCGTGACCGATGCAGTTTTGGCTGGAAGGATAAGTGAAATGTGTGATCTTGATAACGGGTTCCTTTACTTATCCTGTAATTCAGTAATTTACAAAAATTTGAATGGGTTAGGATCTGACTGCTGGGCCCCGACCAATTAAGAATACCCTCCAGAATGTTAGAAAATTGGGAGTGTTTTTCTAACTAACTGAGTGAAGTGGGCATTCTACAGAATTCCTGACACATACCTTAATACTTTTGAACACTGTACTCTTTCTCTGTGCACTCCCATGGCGTCTACTGGAGAAAGCTGAGGGCTGTGTCTGAAATTGCAACACTCCGGGGTGTATAAATTTAATGATAGTACAATGCATTTATTTCCTGTATGACCCCTTATCGCATGTGACTCTTAGGCTGAGCCCCTCTCCATAAAGGTAGGTTTGCTGCAAAACACCCACAAATAAACACCTGCAGTATAGTTCCTCCATCTGCTTAGATGCCCATCACTGCATCGGGAGGCCGCGGGTCTTTTTGCTAGGACAGCCTAGGGCCGGGCTTTAATTTCTGATCATGTGTTACAGATGTTGCCAGTGGCACTTTTAATACATGATAAGTAAGGTCCCCATATACTGGATGCCAATATTGTAGTACGAACAGTAATGGTAGGATCAATAAGAAACAACCTAGGGTTAAAGTACCTGAAACCTGGGCAAAAAAAAAAAATCACCCCTTTTTCCTAGAACTGTACCAATACACATTAACATCATAAACATGTTAGTATTGCTACCTCCCAAATGTCAGATCACATATAATAACAGTTTTTCCGAACATTTTAACCCATAACAGTAAAATAGCTCCCAATGTCCAAAGTACCTTTTCGCAACATATAAAATTTTATTAGAAAAAAATGATCAAAAAATCATACAGACCTCAAAATGGTAGTAGTGAAAAAAATCAACTTTGGCACACGGCTCCATCACCGAATATGCAAAAGTATTAGAGGCAGAAGAGGCAACATTTTTTGTAACAGAATGTTTACATTTTTTCTAAACACATAAAACCTAATTTCACTGCCTTTGGGGATTTTTTTCCGCTTCCTATTACATGGCAATGAATATTCAAATACATCACTATGAAGTCATTGTTACGCAAAAATAAGCCCTCACAACCTTCACATGTACAAATAACAATTACATATTTTTGAAGATCTATGTGGTAAAAAATGGAACTCAAAACGAAAAAGGGTCTGTCCCGTTAAGGGGCTAATCCGGAATTCCTAATGGTACCTTCTGGATAACAGTTTAACTTAGCCTTAGGGGTCGTAGCTTCGGTTACACATTCTTTTTTCCACGGCCAACGGATAAGTGAAATACAAGCCAATGTGACAACTCATAGAAATTATTGGCTTAGTAAGACATCTGGAAATCAAGGAATCACGACGTGAAAACCAATGCCATGTGATGAGCCCTTAGTCTTAGCCCTCATTTATTGTTAGAATGAGATTTATAGACCAGTGTTTTTACATTTGTTATTGTTGAAAAGTTAGCAATGTGAACCTTGCCCCTTACAAGTATGCCATTTATCCTCAGGGGATGGCCTGAATACTGATTCTGGACACCATAACATCTACATAATTGCTCTTTACTTCTAAACATTTAGTCACCCTTTTTGATATCGAATGGAATAGTGACATGTGACCATGTGATTTTCATATTATGCAATGGCTGTAATTTTATAGCTATATAAAGCCAATACAACAACACTAGTGACACCTACTGGCTATTTCCAGTAGGAATCAGAAAAAATATTGGCTGAATTGAAGCGAATAAGTTTTATTATCCAATACACAACTCATTAGTATCAAATTACTCTTACAAAAGGTCGTCCCTCTAAATACTAACATATATGATAACGGTGTATCCACTATGATAAATACCTCCGGTCGAGTCTGCTAACATCATCACCCTCACTACTCATTAGTAATAAGGTGCAGTCTGTTTCATAAGAAAAAAGACTGGTCAATCTACTTTCGTCTAGTTAATTAAAACCAATCCATAAGCTCGCTTCGAGTTACATTAGTATTCTTCCAATGTTTCTTCCCTCCTTATCCATAACTCATCCATTCTTTACTTTTTATATCTTTACTTTCTTCCCGGTTCATCTCTATCCTGTCTTTCTGGATCAACATTTTGCAGGAGAACACCTTGGGAGTCATTGGACCACTTCTGTCTGCATTAAGAGGCTCAAAAGCAGCACTACCACTCTCCATATCACCAAGAGAACGATATATTTACAATTAGAAGGCATGAATCTTATGATTTGTCTGGCTTAATCTATAGTAGCCTTTTAACAACTTCCCACACCCATTTATAATTAATCTCCCCATCCTTTCCACCCGTAGCTAAAAATGCTGCAGCGAGTTGACGGTTAGGAGAGCGGTAATGGTCATCCGTAATTCCCAGGCACATACAATGTACTACAATAACCCAATAACCACCGTTATGTCAGTAAAAAAATAGGGTTGGGAAAAAACCAGAAAAAAAAAAACAGGGTTCCCCTTGTGTATGTCCCTGCTAATAAAACGTTGATGAATTTTCAGGATCACTTAACAATAACGTATGTGGTACGTATGTGTCTATATTAGTACCGGGTCCTTACATTCCCCATGAAAAAGTAAAACAATGTGGCATCATTTTCATCACATGTGCAAATTCTTATTGGAAGTGTCCCTGAATATTCACAAATGATATTCCGTCTTCGAAAGCAATTTTGTTGTCATTGGTAGTTCTGAATAATCCTTTTATCGTAAAGAGGGACCTGTCACCCAAAATCATAATAAATAAAAAAATTAAAACCATATAATAAAAAAGAAACGAAAAAAAAAGACTCCCCCGGTCCCCTAAGACAAAATCTTTAACGAATAAAGTCTCTGATCATGGGGGAATGACTTGCATTACATGCGACCGCAGACTTCAGGCACCGAGCTTCGTCTCTGGCCCCCACAGCCTCGTTTGTCACCGCCCATAACCCCTCCTTAGCCCCTTTCTCGCCAGCAATTTTTTGTTTTCAATTATTTGGAATGTGGTTAATAAAACAGATCCATCCGACGCTCCTTGACAATAAGCTGTTGGATCCTCATATCTCGGGGCTGCAGTTTGGTGTTAATCATAAGGGGCGACACTCCCCCAGTACCCCCTGTCCGCTAGGACCTATAGGAGACGCCGCAAGCATTGATGCATATATTGCGTATCCTCTGCCGACTCGTCACTCACCAAGCCATATTGCGGGCCAGATGCCGAATGTTATTATATTCATCCAGCCTGTCAATAAGCCCGACGCGGCCGCAGCCCTGTCATGCAGCACGGCGGCAGCCATGGGAATAAGCCCACGCCTCTGTTGTGCGCGTCGCGCATCGTGGCAGCCAACACGCGATTAATTCCAATATCTGCGATGCTTGCCGGCTTCTGCTATATGTCCTAGCTGACGGGGTGTGCTGGGGGAGGTCGGCCCCAGAGCTTCTGACTAACGCATACTTCATCCTAAACGAGATCCACCTCTTATTTTGTAAAGGTCGGATCTGTTTAAACCACCTTTCGACCATAAATTGAAAAAAAAATTGCTGGGATAAAGGGCCTAGGAGAGAGGTTGTGGGTCGGGCACAGATTGGTGGGGGGCTATTCGGGGTGACAGGTCTCTCTTAAGAATAAAAGGCAATTATTGCAGAACTACCAATAGACAACAAATTAACTTTAGCAAGAGGAATATCCATTTGTAGAATTATTCGACACTTCCAATAAGAATTGCCCAATGTGAATGAAAACATATGCACAGTTGTTGTCTTGTCATGGGAATGTAAGGAGGTAAGGTGAAGAAGGGGCTAGGAGGGAGTTATGGGGGGCACATTTGGTGGGGGACTACAATTTTGGGTTGACAGTCCTCTTTGAGTTAAAAACTCATAGATATATTTTTTCCCTTATGTCATGTATTTTTTTCCTCATATGCCTCAGATCACAGTAGGCCCTCTCGTTCAATGTGTCAATGGAGGTTTGAGGGAGGCATACATTGGGGCTCATTTACTAAGGGTCTCGCTGCTCACTTTCGTCGAAACTGTATGCCTTTTTTTGGGGATTCTGGCTTGCACATGTTTTTAACAAGTGTCCTTCGCTGTGATTTTGGCATCACCAATAGTTGTTTTTTACCAGCTGCCACTGGCTTCCCATTCCAACACAATTAGGGGCATGTTGCATTAGGGGTCGGACCATGCACTTCGGTGAACTCTGGGACTGGGTAAGTAAATGGTCGCCATTGTGTTTATAGCCAAACATTAGATTTCGGGTCCCAGAGTTTAGCCAGAATTTAGGGGTTTTCATTAGGCTCAATCCTGCCTGAACACTCCACCAGCAAGAGGCCGCGATCAGAGTGGCACTGATCATGAGTGGTGACGTCTATAACTGTCGACGGACATTTTTCTGTGGATGGGTCACTCCCAGATAACTTACAGCAATTTATATGGTAACAGACCTAACCCGAGCCTTCAATGGGTCTGTCCTCATGGTATGGAAGTTTTTTTTCAGGACAAGCTGCCAATTTAATGATGTGCATGTGTCATGAGCCTGAACTCCCAAGACACAAAACTCAGAAGGTCCTTTTCCTGCCCACGTTTTATGGTTGGCAATCTCACACTCCATGACACACAGGCCACCCGCAAAGAACTCGGGCTCCTTATTTTGCAACCTGCAAAATACACACTGTGCAAGAGACTTTAGACTTTTTCCTACAAATGATGAGCTCACCAGTCTCCAAGACTGGTAATCTCCTCAACGATTAAGGCTTTTTCTTCTGTCCAGTCATGAATAATCCTAGGCAAAACAAATAGATCTGCCCGGGAATGGATCATTAAAGAAGTCCTCCTTTATCAAAGAAGTAAACAGACAAATTAAGGTTCCCAACAAACTAAATAACAAAGAAATGCAAAATTAATAATATTCCTAATGGAGCATTACGTACTTAAAATAAAACAGTTCCACGTTTCTGAATCTACACATTCCGGTGATCCAACTAAGAAGATCAGTTCATTCCCAACAATAACATTTTAAATTTTAAAGCGAGTTCACATTGGCACCTGTTCACGTGCGAGAGATGGTGACATCAGGGACCAGGCGGGACTGGAAGAATGAATAAATTAGCAGCCAGGTGCACCAGTGACAAGTCATTATTTTAACTCTATATTGCCGAAATTGCTGCATCAAGGTTAGCATTATACCCAGTCAAATCCCTGGATGAGACCATGGCCCTGTGACCAGGAAAATCCCATATATATGTTGGAATATGTCAGTTTCTGGATTTAATACAGCATTTTATACACATAAAAATCTGCAAAATTTCCTCTGCACATTTCTGCTATGCAAATTGAAATATGTTCTAATTATGAACACATAGAGGCACACTTACTAAGAGCTTTGCGCCAGTTTTCTGGTGGACTTTGCACTTTCTTTTAGGTTTAAATTGCTTGCACAGGTATTTAAGAAGTGTTTGCACCACAAATGTGTTGCACACAACCGTTTTGTGGCACTGCTGCAACACAAATTAGGGGGCGTTCCACTACCGCCATGTAGTATAAAATACATACAGGGTGCAGCGTGCTGTTCGCCGCCATTGTTCTTTCCCGGGCGGCGCCTAGTATAAGAAGAGCAGCTGGGAAGCCAGAAGAGGAGCCGCGCTGACATTGGGAAGAAGAGCAGCTGGGAAGCCAGAAGAGGAGCCGCGCTGACATTGGGGGAACAGCACTGCGCATCGGGGCCACCGGAGGGTGAGTATATAAGTTTATTATTTTTTTAGTCCATTTTTAATAAATTTTTGGTAGTATTGACTCGTGTATAACCGAGGGGACGTTTTTCAGCACATTTTTTGTGCTGAAAAACTCGGCTTGTACACGAGTATATAGGGTAATTACTTTTTTTGCAGAACACGGTGATGATAAAAAATATATATAAATAATAGCATATTGAATTCTACAGAATTATCTTTTGCAATACGCAGTATTAGGTTCTGTCCTGTCAAGACCAACGTTTTTTACTTTTTGCAGACCTTTGTGCTCACCACGTTGGTGCATTTGGCGATTCAGACAGTTTTTTCCGTCATCTGATTCAGAAAATACGTCAAAGAACTTGAAGACAGTTTTCAGGTAAATGGGAAAGGATAACAGATATTGCCTGCGCTGCACTCTCTTCTCTGTGTCTCTGTCCGTATAGAGTAGGGGAAATAAGTATTTGATTACAGGCTTGTTTAGCAAGTGTTCTCACCCACAAAGCATAGAATCACTCTGTCAGACACTAGCCTTCCACCGCCACTAGATATAAGCTCAGTCCATGCCATCATAATGAAGACCAACGGTTTTTTACTTTTTGCAGACCTTTGTGCTGTTTGTGACTGCCTCGTCTCTCGTTTCCAATCACCCCATCCCATCTTGCTTGCTTGGTGCGGAGTGGCTTGGCCTGGTCGTGAGAGGTTGGACGATAATATTACAAAGAGCCAATTACCTTATTTGTGTTAAGGTATTATTATACCTAAATGTGCCTTATGTAATTTTGTCTTGGGCTTTGGGTGGCCCCGTGTAATGGAGGGCATTGAAAGATGATGTCCATTAATATTTTCTTTTGTCACATATGACATGGACCTCATATGGTGACCATCCTTCTCCATTACCTATGTGACCACACACATCCCAGCAAACAAAATGTCATGCAAACCCCATGCACCCGCCTATGGCAGGTCCATGATATCAGAGGTCCATGTTAGCACATATGACTCACACTATATGAACTCGACCGTGAGCCCCCTATATGGTCACAGTGTATGTGTGGAATTTAATAGTCTCTGTATGCCAGTTTCTGGTATACAAGCACTGACATGATGCATTCTTCAACTGCTCATCAGAGTAATGGAGCAGACGTCTGGGTCATGACGGTTCGCTCCATTCATCTCTATGGACTGACGGAGATTGCTGAGCGCAGCGCCCAAATCTCTGTCACTCTATAGAGCTGAACTGGAGCAACCAACCGTTCATGCACAGCCTGTCTGTTCCATTACTCTGATGGCCACGGCGCTTCAGTCGGAGGTACATGGCGTCCTCGCGCCCCTCTTATTTTTTATATCTTAGGGGGGTACCGGAAATAGCACCCCAAAGTCGAATTTTTTTGACTTTTGAAAAATTTAAAAATTCAATTAAAAGTGTCAAAGGTTTGGACATTCCTAAAATGGTATGCATTGAAAACGCCATTCAAAAGTCGCGCAAAATGACACCCACCACACAGGTTTTTAATTTTTGTAATGTATAAAAACATTATAAACACATTTGGTGTCCCTGTGATCGTACTGACCAAAAGAATAAATTAGACATTTATTTGGGCGCACACAGTGAAAGCCGTAAATCCAAGCCCACAGAAAAGACTCAATGTCTGTTTCACATCAACAATTTCACGGCATGTCGAATTTTTTTTCCCGCTTCACATTGCACGGCATGGAATATTAATACCATCACTATGCAGTGCAATTTTGTTACGCAGATCACAGCCCTGTATGTGTAAAAATAAAAATTATATTTTGAAGGTGTCGGATGAAAATTAAAATGAAACAAACGGATGAGAGATGCACAAGAGCTTCGTCTATGGGATGAGGAGGGACCAAGCACTTACCGTTCTATGAGGATGATGAGATGACACAAGAGCTTACAGTCTATGAGGATGGGGTGGGTGACCAAAGCTTACAGCATGAGGATGGGGGGGGGGTGGACCAAGAGCTTACAGTCTAGAGGAATGGGGGGGGTGACACAAGAGCTTACAGTCGTAGGATAAGGGGGTGACACAAGAGCTACAGTCTATGGGATGAGAGGACACAAGAGCTTACATCTATTATGAGGGTGGGGAGTGACACAAGAGCTTACAGTCTATGGTGGGTGGACACAAAGCTACAGTCTGAGGATGGGGGTGACACAAGAGACTTACAGTCTGAGGAGAGGGGGTGACCAAGAGCTTACAGTCTATGAGGAATGAGGGGGGACACAAGACTTACAGTCTATGTGCTGAGGAGGACACAAGAGCTTACAGCCATGAGGATGAGGGGGTAACACAAGAGCTTACAGTCTATGAGGATGAGGGGTGACACAGAGCTTACTCTAGAGGATGAGGGGGTTGACACAAGACTCAGTCTAATGGAGGGGTGCACATAGCTACAGTTATGAGGAAGAGGGGTGACACAAGAGCTTACAGTCTATGAGTTGAGGAGGGGTGCACAACTTACAGTCTATGAGGATGAGGGTGACCAAGAGCTTACAGTCATGATGAGATGGGGTGACACAAGACTTACAGTCTATGAGGATATGAGGTGCCACCAAGAGCTTACCGTCTATGAGGAGGAGGAGGGAACAAAGAGATTTACAGATCCTGAGGATGAAGGGGTGACACAAAGAACTTACAGTCTCTGAAGAATGAGGGTGCTGCCACACCGAGCTTACAGGCTATTGAGATGTAGGGTGACAAAAGACTTACAGTCTTGAGATGAATGGAGATGACACAAGATACATTACAGTCTATGGCATGGGATGAGGGGTGACAACAAGATCTTTCCAGTCTATGAGGATGAGGGGGTTCCACAAGAGCGGTTTTACAGTCTAGAGGATGAGGGGGTGCCATCAAGAGCTACAGTCTATTATGGTGAGGCGGGGGTGACACAAGACTTTACAGTCCTATGTGCATGAGGGGTACACAAGAGCTTACAGTCTATTGAGGAATGAGTGTGAGACACAGATCTTACAGTCCTGAGGATGAAGGGGTGACCAAAGAACTTACATCTATGTGCTGAGGAGGTGAACAAGAGCTCCAGTCTATGAGGATGATGGTTGACAACACAGAGCTTTATACAGTCTATAAGGATTACGGGTGACACAACTTACAGTCTATGAGGATGAGGGGTGACACCAATAACTTACGTTCTATGGGCATGAGGAGGTGACAAACAAATCTTACAGTCGATGAGGATTATTGTTGACACAAGAGCTTACATCTATGAGGTTGAGGGGTGACACCACAAAGCTTACAGTTCTATAGGATGAGGGGGTACCCAAGACTTACGTCTAGAGGATGAGGGGGTGACACAAGAGCTTACAGTCTTGAGTGATGAGGGGGTTACACAAGAGCTTACAGTCTAGGAGGATGAGGAGGGACACAAGAATTACATCTGAGATGAAGTGGTGACACAAGAGCTTACAGTCTATGATGTGAGGGGGTCCACCAGAGCTACAGTCCTATGAGGATGATGGGGGTGACACAAGAGCTTACAGTCCTAATGAGATGAGGAGGTGACACAAGACTTACAGTCTATGATGATGAAGGGTGGACACAAGACTACAGTCTATGAGGATGAGGGGGTGCCACAAAGCTTACAGTCCCTATGAGGATTAGGGGGTGCCACAATAGCTTAAAGTCAATGAGGCTGAGGGGTGACACCAGAAGCTTACAGTCTATGTGCATGAAGAGTTGACACAAAGCTTACAGTCGATAGGATTTATGGGGACACAAGAGCTTACAGTCTGAGGATGAAAGGGGTGACACCAAACTTACAGTCCTAGTGCATAGGAGGTTGACACAAGAAGCTTTACAGTCTTGAGGATGAGGGGGTGACACAAGAGCTTACGTCCTATGAGGTTAGGGGGTGACACAAGAGCTTACGTCTATGAGATATGGGGTGACACAAAGCTTACAGTCCTATGAGGATGGAGGGGGTGACCAAGAGCTTCCAGTCTATGAGGAATGAGGGGGGTGACACAAGCGCTTACATTCTATGAGGATGAGGAGGTAACACAAAGATTACAGTCTGAGGATGAAGGTTGACCAAGGCTTTTTGTTTTTCAGTCTATATGGATTGGTGGTGCCACAAGAGCTTACATTCTATGAGGAGAGGGGGTGACAACAAGAGCTTCCAGTCTATGATGATGCGGAGGGGACACGAGACTTACAGTCCTAAGGATGAGGGTTACCACAAGAGCTTAAATCGCTGAAGATGAGGGGGTGCCACAAGAGCCCCTTTTACGGTCTATGAGGGGATGAGGGGGTGCCACCAGAGCTTACAGTCTCTGCTAGATGGGGGTGCCACAAGATCTTACAGTCTATGTGCAGGAGGAGTACACAAGAGCCTTTCTTACAGTCTATAGAGGATGATGGTAGACCCCAGATCTTACAGTCTGAGGATGAATGGGTGAACACAAGACTTACAGTCTATGTCATGAGGAGGTGCCACAAGAGCTTACAGTCCTATGAGGATGAGTGGGAGACACAAGAGCTTACAGTCTGAGGCATGAAGGGGTGACACAGAACTTACAGTCTAATGTTCATGAGGAGGTGCCCCAAGGCTTACATTCGCTGAGCATGAGTGGGAGACAAGAGCTTTACAGCTGCGTATGAAGGGGTGACACAGAACTTACAGTCTATGTTGCAGAGGATGTGACACAAGAGCTTACAGTCATGAGGATAGGGGGACACAGACCTTACAGTCTATGAGGATGAGGGGGGTACACAAGAGCTTACAGTCTATGAGGATGATGGGGGACACAAGAGCTTACATGCTATGAGGATGAATAAGTGACAATACAGAATAACACGGCGTGTGATGATGTAGAAAATTATTTTTATACGCGAGTATAACCGACCTAGTGTACTTTGAGACCCCGAATTTTTTACCACCAAAACTTGGAAACTCTATGACTCGAGTATAAGCCGAGGGTGGGAATGCATGGTCACAGACCCCCCCAGTATAGAGCCAGCCAGCCGCCTCGTATTATCCAGCCACTGCCCACCGTATTATACAGCTTGCCCCCAGTGTAATACAGCCTGCCCCAGCCTCCCCCAGTAGTATACAGCAAGCCTGCCCAGCCTGCCCCAGTAGTATAAACAGCACTACTGCCCCTCCGTCCCCAGTTTGTATACACAGCTGTGGCCCCCGTAATATACAGCACCGCCCATAATACAACGATAAACTTCTCTACTAACCCTCCCGTTGCCCCTATGCGCATGCGTCTGCTCCCCCCTATGTCATCTCTTCTCATCTTCCTTACTTCCCTTCTGTGGCTTTTCTTCCTTCAGCGTGCCTGTTCCCGCCATTGTTCTTTCCAGGTTCCACGGGCGGGCCTAGTCTAAAATGCAGCTGGGAAGGCCAGAGAGGAGCCGCGCTGACATTGGTCGGGGATAGCACTGCGCTCGGGGCCACCGAGGAGAGTATAATAAGTTTAATTATTTTTTTAGTCCAATGTTAATAAATTTTGGTAGTATTTGACTCTGTATCACGAGGGGACGTTTTTCAGCACATTATTGTGCTTGTGGAAAAACTCGGCTTGTACACGAGTTCTAGGGTAATTACTTTTTTTTTTGCAGAACAGGTGATTATAAAAAATCTATAAAATAATAGCAGATTGAATTCTACAAATTAGCTTTGCAATCGCAGTATTAGGTTCTGTCCTGTCAAGACCAACGGTTTTTTACTTTTTGCAGACCTTTGTGCTGTTTGTGATCACCACGTTGGTGCATTTGGCGAATCAGACAGTTTTTTCCGTCATCTGATTCAGAAAATACGTCAAAGAACTAGAAGACAGTTTTCAGGTAAATGGGAAAGGATAATTGCCTGCGCTGCACTCTCTTATCTGTATGAAAAAACGGAGCCGCAATCCATTGTGCAAAAAACTATTTATTTTATTCCACCATAATTCCGAAGTGAGATCGATTTCCGGGGCACAAATTTTGGAAAGCACTTTTCCTTACTGCTCATCAGAGTAATTGGAGTCAGACGTCTGGTCCAATTTATGCGTTCCTCCATTCTCTCTATTGTACGTGACGGAGATTTGCTGATAGCGCATCGCCCACATCTCTGTCAGCTCTATAGAGCTGACTGGAGCAACACCATCATGCACGGCCTGTCTGTTCCATTACTCTGATGGCCACCAGGGGTTCAGTTTACCGTAGCTTCATCGTGCCCCTCGTTTTTTTTATATCTTGGGGGTACCGGAAATACACACCCAAAGTCGAATTTTTTTGACTTTATGAAAAATTTAAAAATTCAATTAAAAGTGAGCAAAGGTTGGACATATCCTAAAAATGGTAGCATTGAAAACGCCATTCAAAAGTCGCCAAAATACACCACCACACAGGTTTTAATTTTTGTAATGTATAAAACATTATAAACCATTTGGTGTCCCTGTGATCCGTACTGACCAAAATAATAAATTAGACATTTATTTGGGACACACACAGTGAAAGCCGTAAATCCAAGCCCACAGAAAAGACTCAATGTCTGTTTCAAACAATTTCACGGCATGTCTAATTTTTTTTCCCGCTTCACTTGCACGGCAATGGAATATTAATACCATCACTATGCAGTGCAATTTGTTACGCAGATCACAGCCCTGTATGTGTAAAAATAAAAAATTTAGTTTTGAAGGTGTGGAGTGAAAATTACACAATCAGTTACCCCCAACGGCTGCTATGGGTGCCAGCGCTTACCGTCTTTGCGGATGAGTGGGGACACAGACTTACCGTTCTATGAGGATGAGGAGGACACCAAAGCTTACATCTATGAGGATGAGGGGGGGGGTGACCCACAGAGCTTACATCTTGAGGGAATGAGGGGGGGTACACAAGAGCTTACAGTCTATGAGGATGAGGGGGTGACACAAGAGTTACAGTCTATGAAGATGAGGGGGTGACACAAAGAAGCTTACAGTCCTATGCGGATGAGGAGGTGACAAGAGCTTACAGTCTATGAGGTGAGAGGGTGTGACACAAGAGCTTACAGTCTATGAGGATGAGAGGGTGGACACAAGAGCTTACAGTCTATGAGAACTGAGGGGGTGACACAAGAGCTTACAGTCCTATGAGGATGAGGGGGAACACAGAGCTTACAGTCTATGAGGATGAGGGGTGACACAGAGCTTACTTCTATAAGAGCTTACGTCATGAGGGAGGGGGTGACACCAGAGAACGTATCAGTCATGGCATGACGGGTGTGACACAAGCTACAGTCTATGAGATGAGGGGAGACACAAGAGCTTACAGTCTATGGGAGATGAGGGGTGCACCAAGCTTACAGTCTATGGAGCGATGATGGGGTGACACAAGACTTACAGTCTATGAGGATAGGGGTGGTGACCAAGAGCTTACAGTCTATGAGGAGATGGGGTGACACAATGCTTACAGCTATGAGGAATGAAGGGGTACACAAGAGAGCTTACAGTCTTGAGGATGAGGGGAGCACAAGAGCTTACAGTCTATGAGAGTGGGGGTGACCCTTACACTAGAGATGAATTGACCTAGTCTATAAGTCTAGAGGATGAGGGGTGACAACAAGAACTTTCAGTCTATGAGGATAGAGGGGTGTCACAAGAGTCTTCAGTTCAGCGATGAGAGACAAGAGGAGCAAATAATAGGTGCCCTCCCTCTCACCTCTTCCATCTCTCTCCTCTTTTGAGGGGGTGGGGCAGGGATTCTCCTCCTCTTCGCCTGTCCCTCCTCTCCTTTCTTCCTTCTTTCCCTTTCCTCTTTTCCTTAAGTGACTGTTGTCCGCCTCTTCCCCCTCACCCGTTCCCCTCTTCTCTTCGTACATTCCTCGTCCCGATCTTTTTATACTTTTCCCCTTGTTTTAGCGTTTTTCCCCCTACTTCCCTATTCCACCTCTTAGGAGAAAGAAGTGCCAATACAGATAACAGGCGTGTGATGATGTATGAAAATTATTACCGTATATACTCGAGTAATAAGCCAGACCCGAGTTTTACTCCGAGACGCACCACCCCCGGGCCTGAGAGAGAGAAAGAATGAAGTAGTAAAGGGTTAAAATATACGGGCATCCACCGGTGCCCATCGCCCAAGGTCGGGGCGAGCCAGAGAGGGGGGAAGCCCCTCCTCGTTTCGCCCCGCCAAAAACGGGAAAACCTATTGACATTTCGCGTATAAGCTTGAGGTGGGGTGAATCCATTTGTCAACAGACCCCCCCAGTATATAGCCAGCCCCCTATAATACAGCACTCTGCCCAGATAAAAAATAATACCTTATATACTCCACCTCCCAGGTGGCCCCAGATCTGTTCGCAGCTCCACTGTCTCCCCCGATGTATCATCCGGTCTCCTCTTCTGACTTCCCGGCTGCTGTTCTTTGCTTGCCCTCAGTGTGCTGTTTCGCCGCCATTGTCGTTTCCTTAGGCCCTGGAGCGGAGCCCTAGTATGACGCGTCGCGCCCCTGACCGTCATACTAGGCGCCGCCGCCCTCAGAAGAAACAGTCGGCGCGCCTGCACGCTGAAGCAAGAAAGAGGCATTGGGAAGCCATGACAAGGAGCCGCGTGATCCATGGGGGAAGCGCACTGGCGCATCGGTGGCACCGGAGGTGAGTATTACGTTTCTTATTTATTTCTAGGTCCATTTTTATTATTTTGGTAGTATTGACTCGTGTATTCAAAAGCCGAGGGTGGACGTATTTTTCAGTCAACTTGTTTGCTGGCTCGAAAACTCGGCTTTACGCTCGAGTATCATACGGGTAAATTACTTTTTTTTGCAGAACAACGGTGATGATAACAAAATACTAAATGTAGATAGATATAAGCATATGCGAATTCTCAGAATTATCCTTATTGCAATACGCAGTATTAGGTTCTGTCCTTTCACTACACGTTTTTTACTTTTTGCAGAGGACCTGTGGCTGTCACGTTGGTCACATTGCTTGGGCAAAGAATAGAAAAAAACAGTAGGTTGTTTCGATCATCTGATTCAGAAAATACGTCACAGAACTAACAACCAGTTTTCAGTGTAAATTGGGCAAGGATAACATATTGCCTGCGCTGCACTCTTCTCTTGTCTCCCTCGTATTAGAGGTAGGGAAATCATAGGTAATTGGATTACAGGCTTGGCTTTATCAGTGTTTTCTCCCCGACACAAAGCATAGATCACTCTGGGTCCAACACTAAGCCTTCCACCCGAAAACGCCGACTATCTATAACACGCTCATTCCTGGCAATCATGAATTAAGACCAGAACCGTTTTTTTTACTTTTTAGCAGACCTGTGCTGTTTGTGTCATCACCACGTTGGTGCATTTGGGGCGATTCAGACAGTTTTATTTTTTTCCGTTCATCTGATTCAGAAAATACGTCAAGAAACGTAGAAGCCAACATGTTGCAGGTAAATGGAGATAACGACTATTGCCTGCTTCACTCTCTTATCTGTATGAAAAAACGGAGCCGCAATCCATTGTGCAAAAAACTATTTATTTTATTCCACCATAAAAAAACATCAATAAATATTCCACCACAAAAAACAAGCATTGAGTACTGCTTCTTTTTAATTTTTCCAGAAGTTCATTTGTGCTTTGGCACCCACCAATAATTTGTTCAAGAGACCTGCTCCGTTTTTTCTATTGTTTGACGTCTCTCTTCTCTGTGTCTCTCTCTCTCTACATAGAGTGAAGAAAATCAGTATTTGATCTAATACTTATAGTAATACAAATAAACATGTATTTCATGCAATAAAATGCTTATTATTTTACAATAATACAATGTGATTTCTGCATTTTTTTTAGATTCTGTCTCTCACACCGTTGAAGTACACCTAAAATAAAATCGATTGCTAGATTATTTGAAGGTGAGAAAACTTGACATATATTGCATGAATTGTCAAAATTATTAGGCTTTAAGTTGGTTATAAATTAATAGGGTTCTAATATATTTTTTTTGCATTCTAGTTATTACATTGCAGAATGCCATCCTGCATTGTGAAGGGTTGTAGAAGAAGTTGGAGAAAACGAGATCCCAACGTTAGTCTTCATGTGTTTCCAAGACAACCTGAAAAAATAAGGCAGTGGCTCATGCAAACTGGACAATATGCTGACGATCTTGAAACCATGGTCAAGAAAGTCCATGATGGCAAAATCTATGATATATATAGAATGTGTTCGTTACATTTTGCACATGATGCTTATACTTACCATGAAGATCGACGTACCCTAAGGCCTAATGCACTTCCGACAATATTTCCCACTGCTGAATATAGACCTCAGCTTACAGAAGCAGCCAATGTTTCAGAAAATATAATGGTAGATCACCATAAAGCTTATTTCTCCAAAGTTGATCTAATTGCACCATGTGTAACTGACATGACTGTTTCCACCACCAGCGTGTCATATACAACATCCTCATTATCAACCAATGTCACTACAACAACAGCAGTGGGTTCACAAGTGTTCTGTTCGACAATCAATGTCGTTCCAAGGCTTCCTGTCCCAGAAAGCTCAGAAATTGTTTTTGGCAAACGTAAAAATAAAACACATCACATTGCGGAAAAAAAGAGATGTGAACTCTCTACCGGAGCCTTTGCCAGCACCTCTCATTTGGGTGTCCCTTCTAAAATATTTTCAGACAAAGGAACCAACACTGAAGAAATCATAAAGAAAAGACACTTTGCTGTGAACACGGATCATTGGAAACACAAAAAAAATAGTCACACTCAAACCCATATCAACAAAAGGCATAGGAAAGTGCAATGTGATATAACTTCATGTGTTTCCAAGACAACCTGAAAAAATAAGGCAGTGGCTCATGCAAACTGGACAATATGCTGACGATCTTGAAACCATGGTCAAGAAAGTCCATGATGGCAAAATCTATGATATATATAGAATGTGTTCGTTACATTTTGCACATGATGCTTATACTTACCATGAAGATCGACGTACCCTAAGGCCTAATGCACTTCCGACAATATTTCCCACTGCTGAATATAGACCTCAGCTTACAGAAGCAGCCAATGTTTCAGAAAATATAATGGTAGATCACCATAAAGCTTATTTCTCCAAAGTTGATCTAATTGCACCATGTGTAACTGACATGACTGTTTCCACCACCAGCGTGTCATATACAACATCCTCATTATCAACCAATGTCACTACAACAACAGCAGTGGGTTCACAAGTGTTCTGTTCGACAATCAATGTCGTTCCAAGGCTTCCTGTCCCAGAAAGCTCAGAAATTGTTTTTGGCAAACGTAAAAATAAAACACATCACATTGTGGAAAAAAAGAGATGTGAACTCTCTACCGGAGCCTTTGCCAGCACCTCTCATTTGGGTGTCCCTTCTAAAATATTTTCAGACAAAGGAACCAACACTGAAGAAATCATAAAGAAAAGACACTTTGCTGTGAACACGGATCATTGGAAACACAAAAAAAATAGTCACACTCAAACCCATATCAACAAAAGGCATAGGAAAGTGCAATGTGATATAAAAACAAAACTGGAATTTGCTGTGGATCACGAAGCTACAATTTCAATTTTCAACCCATCTAATCTTACCTGCGAATCCAGCAGTAATTCTGAGGATGAAGATAATGTAATGGAAGTCAACACTACTTCACAACTTGAAAGTGGTCCAATATGGAGCTCTACTCCAATCAAAAAAACCAAAACAGCATCCATTCCCAGTGCACTGGTAGATCATGATTATGCCTGCCAAAAACATCATTTTAGAGAACATCCAAGTTCAGGTGAAGAATGTCACGATATACCTTTATCTCCAATAGAAGACAGCATGGCTCCAATTTTAGAAGAGTCTGAGCAGCCATCAAAAGGACCATCAAATGAAGCATTACAGGAGGTTTCACAAGTGACGGAACCAACTACCACAATAGGAATGGAAACGTCAGATGAAACTTTTCAAATATCAGAAAGTGAGGAAGAGGAGGATGAAGATTTAAGTGACCAAGAGTTGCTAACTGAAAGAGAATTTCAACCGTTATACTTTGGCTGCAGTGACCATGCAACAGAGGAGAAGTTTATAGTGTTTGAATGCTCATTTAGAAAACTGTTAGCTCTCATTCCGTGTCAAGCCCGAAAAAATTGCAAAGCTTCAATTGTGGCATACAAAAAACTGTATATAGGAAGCATGATCTCTTTTCACGTAAAGTGTGAGAATGGCCACGAATCTAAATTATGGGAAACACAGCCGAAACAAGGAATGCAGCCATTGGGCAATCTCCTAATTTCTGCTGCAGTTTTGCTAAGTGGATCCAGCTTTTTAAAAATGATGTCGTTCTTCAGGATTTTAAACCTGAAAGCAATTGGTAAATCAACATTTTTTAAAAATCAAACTCGTTATTTATTTCCAGCTATTGAATACACATGGAAAAAAGAGCAAAGTATCGTTCTTTCTGAGATAAGCAATAGACCAGTTTGTTTGATAGGGGATGGTCAAATGGACAGCCCAGGCTTCTCTGCCAAATATTGTGTTTATTCCCTAATGGATCATGACAGCAAAAAAATTGTTGCTTTTTCAGTGGAGCAGCTTGTGCCTACAGTGTCATCAGTGGGATTAGAAAAAATTGCCTTTGAAAAAACACTTCAGTTTTTGCTGCAAAGCGGAATTAACATTGAGATAATTGCAACTGATCGCCATGTCTCGATTAGGAAGCTAATGCGGGAAAAATATGGATCGATCATGCATCAATTTGATGTCTGGCACATGGCAAAATCCATCGGAAACAAGCTTTTGAATGCCTCCAAGACCAAAAACGGGGCCATTCTTTCGCACTGGATACAGCCCATTAAGAACCATGTGTGGTGGTGCTCTCGTACATGTAATGATGATCCGGACCAACTTGTACAGAAATGGAAATCAGTCATCCATCATGTACAAAATGTCCATGAGTGGGAAACAGAGGAGCCATACCAGGCCTGTCTCCACCCACCATTAACCCCTGAAAAATTACAGGATACAAAATGGCTTCATCCACTTTCCCCAGCTTTGGATGATTTGAAAGATATTGTCCTTAACAAGAATTTTTTGAAAGATTTGCGTCAAATAAGCAAATTCTGCCACACTGGGGAGCTAGAAATATACCACAGTGTATGTTTAAAATACCGTCAAAAACGTATTCATTACTTCATTGATGGGATGGTGGCCAGGAGTCAACTGGCAGCTCTAGACCACAACCGTAATGTAAATCGAGTGCATGCCGTGGTCAAGCAAGCCACCATGTCCGGAGCTCCTGTGGGTACACGTCGTCACAGAATTGAATTTTCAAAAGCAAGAAAAACTTGGGTGGTGAAAGCCATCTACGAGCCCACCACAAATGAATTTTCTAATGAAATTCTCATGGAAGTGATGAACGTACTTTATATTAAAACTCACCCATCTTGGAAGTCTCGTAGGGATTCTGTACCTGCAAATATTGCCACTGTTCCAAGACCACCACGAGAAGAAATGATCCGTGAGCATGAAAGCCGTTTCTAGGGAGACCATATCAACTAACCTACTTGGGACGATCGTACAGGATTTGCTATATGTTATGTTTGTTCCTGTTAATTGTTTTGTTTAACTGTTAAAAAAAAATTTTTCATCCACATGTACATGACTATTTGTGTTTTTTGGTCTCTTCAATTTTTAAAAAAAATGAAATACGATTTTGTTTATTATGCAAAAGAACTTTATAACTTACACAAGAATACAAACAATATACATAACAACATTGTTCAAAATAGTGCAACTTGAAGTGTTTTCAGTAATCCGATTAGAAGTTCAAATTGGTGGGCAGGTCTCCAAACACATAATCAGGAAACCATTTAAATCCAGTATATGTGGCATTGGGGTCTGGATAAATATCTCTAATTTTATTCACCACACAAGATGGTAAAGGTATCCTATTTCCTTGTCCAAGAAATCCATAAACCAGATTGGTAACCTTGACATAACAGGCCCAACGTAAAAATCTGTGGAAAGATTAATGAAAATATTTATATTGCTTTCATTGGACCTAAAACCCTAAATTATCTACTACAGTATTAGCGCAGAAATAAGACAGTGCCTTATATTTATTTTTGCGCTTGCATAGGCACTAGGTCTTATTATCTGGGAATGTCTTAAATTCCCATTAACAAGAATACACATTTATTGTTGATCAAAAAATCTACTTCTAAAGCATCCTAAAATAACTATACAAACTCTGAATTTCATGCTGTATTCCTTATGACGCCATTTCTATTGTAACCATTGGCCCCAATCTCTCATGTTTAGTAATCCCACTTTCCTTCAATGATTCCTTTTTGTCCGACTAGCTTCTTGCATTTGCAGCGCAAAAGTCAGTGAAATCAGCATAAGCGTAAATGGGGGAGAATAAATCACAGCTGTTTTCAGGCATAAGAGATGTGATAAAGTTGGTACAATATTGAAAAAAATATAAATATAACCTATGAATAAGTAACAAGAAACTAAAGGGCAACTAATGTTTTGAAATAGCATGTACTTGATTTACTTACCTATTTTCCTGTCGCTCAAACTGGCGTTGAGTCACGCGTAAGGAGAACTGTAGCAGTTCGATAAGAAAATCTCTAGAATAAATCCTTGAGGTAAAGTCAGGATGCTGAGTAACGCAGGTAATATTGTGGCGCAGTCTATCCATTGCCTGAAATTCACAGCAACAGATGCTTTCCTCAACTGTAGTCATCTTCTTGCAACTGCCACATTTGCACCACTGATTATTTTGTAGCCTGCCCTCTGTGTCCTCCATTAGTTGGGGACGTTCCTCGTCAGGACCCCACTGAGGGTCGTCCTGAAAACACCACGGGTTAAGACGATTCTCCTCATCAATAGGCTCTCTTAAGCGTTGCAATAGGGCTTGGAAACTCTAGAAAGAAAAATGGAGAATAGCTGTGAATTATGTTGATATATTTGAGTTGTATTGCTATGTACATAAGAAATAAAAAACACCCTCATACTTACCACTGGGTTGGTACTCACAGCTGCAGTAGCACCATCTGCTGATTCATCTTCTGAGCTTTCCTAAAGTAGAGAATAAATCTTTTTCATTTACCATTTCTAAAAAAAAAAGCATGCAAAGAGTGTAAAATTGTAAAGAGACTAACCTCTTGATTTTGTTCGAATTCAACATCAGACTCTGGAAGCACAACTTCTTCATAAAGTAAGTCATCTACTTCATGGGCCTAAGAGGATGAATATAGAGTAAAATATATATATTATATAGAAAAAATCAGGGGCATAAGTACAGTAGTAGTAGCCATAGCAGCTGCTATGGGGCCAGCTGTGTCATGGGCCCCAGCATCTGGCCTGGCACATGGTCTTGCTGCGGCAGGGTACCACCAGGTCGTTCCGCAGATGCGACTAGCCAGTGGTGGCTGCCAAGGTAGTAATGCAGGAGACAATCTGTACCCGAGGTGATGGCAGGAGAATAGCACAGGAAGGCACAGTAGGACACTAGGAATCGCAGGAGCTGGAACATGGATCAGGAATACAGGAACGGAGGAACGCAGGTACAGAGGAACGGACTGGAACACAGGAACGCAGGTACAGAGGAACGGACTGGAACGCAGGTACAGAGGAACGGACTGGCACACAGGAACGCAGGTACAGAGGAACGGACTGGCACACAGGAACGCAGGTACAGAGGAACGGACTGGCACACCGGAACGCATGTACAGAGGAACGGACTGGCACACCTGAACGCAGGTACAGAGGAACGGACTGGCACACCGGAACGCAGGTACAGAGGAACGGACTGGCACACAGGAACGCATGTACAGAGGAACGGACTGGCACACAGGAACGCAGGATACACAGGAATGGACTGGCACACGGGAACGCAGGATACACAGGAGCGGCCTGGCACACAGGAACGCAGGATACACAGGAACGGACTGGCACACAGGAACGCAGGATACACAAGAACGGACTGGCACACGGAACGCAGGATCACAAAACGGAACTGCGCACACCGGAACGCAGGATCACAGGAACGGACTGGCCATGGGAACGCAGGATAAATAGGGGAGCTTTCTCTTCATGAGAAGGCTTGAAAGATCCGACAATGGTCACAGGAAAGGGCAGGCATTTATATAACCACGACAATTATCCAGGATCCGGGACTTGGCATATCAAAAGACTATGGCGGTGGCCAGGGACAGATGCTCTATCATGGAAGATGATTTTCGCTTCACAAAATGTTGCAGAGGCAGCACTAGAATGATTAGAGTGTCAGCTCTTCTCAAATGCTCAGATATTGAATTCTGTCCCCGTTAGTGCATTTAGCACTTTACCTGCCTTTTCACGTTCTGTCCCTTGATAAATAGAATATACATATACATAATTTGATAAAAACAGCAGATTGATAACAATACCCTAGATATAAATATATAGGAGTCATCAAGACTCCTCTTACATAGATGTGTAGTAGGATGCATATCATATAGCTAGAACTAAGAGATAAACCCTGCAGTTACGATACTACTTTTATAGTATAGTATTACAGTATCACATTCATACACTTTGCTATCATTACCATTATTTTTATTGTGTGGAGATCTGTATTGCCTTTGCCTTGAAAATCTGACTGGACACTTTTGCTGAGAGAGAGGCAGTAGCTGGACAGGATGGAATATTCTCTGTGCACTGTGTAGGAAACAGGAAGGTGTAGTGGCGGGATGCCGCAAGAGCCTGGAATGTGTAGTCTGGGTGGGGTTGCCAGCACCGTGTAGGCTGGAATGGGTGGATACATTCCTGCTGTGTTTACAAGTACAATGCACTGTGGGGAGTGTATTTCTGCAGTCAACAAAAAACGTCCATACAGAAGCTGAGATTGTAAACATTTGCAGGCTGATGTGTAACCCCCATATTCGGGGGGGATTCAAAGTTTGAATAAGGTAGGCATGGTCATTAGGGTGATGATTGTGAATACTGGGAACATCGTGGTGAATTTTATAGTCCCGGATACCCCTTTAATATTGTTTTGTAATGTAAAAGTTATACATTTTCCACATACTTGATCATGTCCTCACAGTGCTAGATCTCTGCGTTCTTTCATTCTAATTGAAAGCTTCTTGGTTTACACCGATACTAGTCCCAGGTAGAATCCTCCATGGTCATGTAGTGTCACACACTCGTTATACAGCACGACAGCTGACTTACTCTCTTGATACTGATGAAGACGACCAACCTGAGAATCTGCTCGCTCTTTCGTTCTATAATAAATTCAACCTCTCTGACAACTGGACAATGTGGACATCACAATACCATAAAAAAGTCTTCCGGACGGGATTCTAACATAAACATATTCCTTTTATGACTTCCATCAATACATTTGGAAAACTTTCATTCAAATACGTGGATTGAGAGTCTGCTAATTTCCAGCTTCCCGCTATGGTGATATTGAATAGAAATTCAATACTGAAAACATCAAACAAATCATCAAGCATAGAAATAAACTGGGTCATTGTGTGGGTGTGCTCAGAATGTCATTAACTTTCATGCTCTTCTCATTCTTTCCCAACCTGTTGTCCTTCTCGTTCAATAGAAGGAAGCATGAGGATGGCTAACCGGGATAGGCATACAATACAAAAATAATAGCAGTAATTTGGCAGTGTCATTAGACAGAAATTTACTGGAATCACATATATTTGCTGGCGCTTTCTTATCACTGTTTTTAGGAAAGTCCTAAAATCCATCGTTTATAGATGTAATTTAAGCCATATCCAGAGGCTTTTAGTAGCACATACACGAATGGTTCACAGGCTATAGATAAAACTCTGCTATCCAAATCTGTAAAATCCAAAAATTAGCAATCAACACTAATTGCTCCGTAACTTTTAATAAGAGGCCGTCCACACAAATAGCCAAATATTTCCTCAACACCTGGTCTAAACCAGGGGCACTGAAAGTACAGATTGCACGCATAACAACATACCTGACATCTTTCGCAATAAGCTTTTGTAATTTTAGTCTCAATACATGAGATATGCCACTGAGATGAACAATCTATTTCTTTTGTGTATTTCTTCCCTTTTTTAAGACAAACCAACCACTTTGTTTACAAAAAACACCTATAAATACTCAAACTCACCCCTCTTTATCCCGATCCCGCAGTTTTCTTTCTTTCAATCGTAATCAGAAAAACAACCAAGAACAAAAAACAACTAAATAATCTCCCTACCGCCCACCCTTGTGTTTATCCCGGTGTGTTCTTCTTGACACACACCGAATCAACCTAGAAAAGACTGATAATTATGCGCCAGGACAGTGGGGGACGATGTTTTCAGGTCTCTCGAGCTACTAATTAGCACCCTGCCACCTCCCTCTCCCCGCAACGTGAGCATGTTTTTTTTATTTTGCTGGTAGCACTGGAGATGCAGGTGCAGGGACGTACATGAATTACAGCCTGGGAGAACCGGACATCTCGCCCCACTGTCCTGACGCTAATTATAAGTCTCTTTCTAGGTGTCCCGGTGTGTCAGAAGAACACCACCGGGATCAACATCAATGGAGCGTAGGTAGTATTTTTAGTTTGTTTTTTTTATGTACTTGGTTGTTTTTTCTTAACCTGTGATGAGATGAAGGGCAGGAGTTCACGAAAAGACATTTTTATATGGTGGGTAACTAAAAGATGCAATTTAAAATTTTTCCTGCTGGTAACATCCTCCCTTGATTGGCTTCTCAGAGGGTGGAGATTGTGCTGGTTGATGGAATCACTCTCTAACATTTGGTTCTTGTGGAGATTCTTTCATCTGAAACTTCCACCTCCTCCGTCGTTTATCAGAACAACCAGGAAGATCCATCTCAGTCCCCCAGACACGGAACATACGTGAACACAGGATACACACGGAACCACAAGTCGCAGGAGGCACAGGAACCGCAGGAGACCGGACGCAGGAATCATCGCGGGAAGACTCTTTTCTAAGGCACAGAAGACAAAGATCCGGCGGGAATGCAGGAAGTGGCAGCTTTTATAAAATTCCTGGAAATTGTGCCAGCATCAATTAGTGGTGTGCTGGACCTTTCAACAATCTTCGAGCGCTGACGGGTGGCCGGTCCGTAGTTAGGGTACAATGCGAGCAGCACTGCTGTGGATTGCTTGAGTGTGAGAGGAGACAGCAACAGGGGGGAAAGCTGGGGCCGTGTATGAGCCGGGGACCACAGAGCGATGGCACCCAAACTTACGCACATTGGTTCGCGTATTGAGTAGGTAAAGTCAATTAACAAAACGTAACATAAAGATGAACCTTTGTCCCAAATTATCATGTTCGATCAAAGTGCTTTCTGGGTTTTTAGGTCTATTTCTATTTAAGGGTCTTGCAGTAAGATTAGGGTAAAAGATGTCTGCATTATACACATCAAATCCCGGATGAGAACCTGCCCTGTGACCAGAAATCAGATAATATGTATGGAATAAAATGCAGTTTCCTGGAGTTTAATTACAGCAAAGCATTTTACACCATAAAATCTGCAAAATTCCCTCTCTGCACATTTCTGCATGCAATTGAAATATGTTCAATTATAACACATAAGGCCACTTACTAAGACTTTGGCGCGTTTTTCTGGGGACTTTTTTTGCCCTTCTTTTAGGTTAAACTGCTTGCACAGGGTATTTCATAGAAGTGTTGCAACCACCAATGTGTGCACGCAACCGATTTGTGGTGTGCGCTGCAACACAAATTAGGGGGGGCGTTCCACTACCGCCATGTAGTATCAAATACATCAAGGGTTGCTGCCATGTAGTGTAGAACGCATGCAGCGTCCTCGCCATGTAGTATAAAATCATACAGTGTACCACCAATTTAAGCTATAAATCATACAGTGTACCGCAGTCATAGATAAAATATATACAGGGGTGCTGGCCTGTAGTCTAAAATGCATACAGCATCACCGCCATGTATGTATAAAATGTCATTAGTGTACGCCTGTAGTATAAATGCCATACAAGGTATACCTCAATTAGTATAAAATAATCAGGGGGGTGCTGCATTTAGTTAAAAGTGCATAACAGCATACTAACCGCCATGTAGTATAAAATGCATACAGCGTGCCGCCATGTAGTATAAAATGCATACAACTACCGAAATAGTATAAATACATACAGGGTGCTGCCTGGAGTATAAAAATGGCTACAGCATACCGCCTGTAGTACAAAATGGCATACGCATGCCGCCATGATTATATAAAATACATACAGGGTGCATGCCATGAAGTATAAAATTGCATACAAGCATCCGCCATGTGTATAAAATAGATACAAGCATGCCCGCCATGTAAATAAGATAGTAACCAGTGCACTGCCATGTATATAAAATGCATACAGCTACCGCCATGTAGTACGATCATACATTATCCCCAATACCCAAATTTCAGCAGCACTTTACAAATAAACAAAAAACTTTACAAGAAAAAATAATTAGTTAATTCTCTTTTGGTTCCGGGTGCAAGCGCTGGTGGCCTTGGCAAAGTCGTCAGGGGGTCGCTTAGTCGAAGGGGTGGCCGGGCCAGGCTGCCGCAACACGGCGGCAGCCCCGTAGCGCCGCTGCTGCACGCTCCAGGCGCACGGGCTCCGGGGCGAGTACTCAACCTCAATCGTATCACAGGCAGGTGCGCTCCTGGATCAGCTGTCCCAAATGATCCATTGATTGACTGCAACAGTGTACTGTTGCCACTGCCTACCTACATGCATAACTGGCTCAGACCTGCAGTGGCAAATATAAAGGGTTGAGGTGTCATATTGTTTAACGCCGCTGTATGGTACATTTAAGACAACTCCTTTAAGAAGTAGTGCTAAAATTTAATAATTATATGTAAGCTCTTACAGTACTATTTATTGTTGCCTTTGTGTGGGATTCTACAGCTTTACAACCACCAATAAGTACTAGTTAGAAATTCAATTCGCAGCTGCACGTATTCTTTATATATGTTACATCCTCTGATTTATTTACTTTAAATAACATGGATAAAAGGAACTATAATTAACGGCTTGGTATTCAGATGTGAGGTTACCCATTACGTGCACAACTTTGTGTGAATGGTAAGTAAACTAACTAATAAAAATTATGATCAATATACAGATGAATAGGCATGTACAATCTTATTACACTTGAATACAGCCTGCTACAGAGTAGGAAGGCCATCGGTACCACCTTCATAAAACGCAATAACCACTACACTTCAGTAGTTGTGCATTGTAATAGATTTGTCCTATACAGTTCAGAGGCCAGTTCCAAATATAGAATTCCTTAAATGATTTAAAATATGTTCGTGACTATCTTGACATAGCACATAGTGGCCACATTTTAACAAAAACAATGTGCCAGTTTGCCTTTGTATTGTCAGTGGGCGCCAGATCAGGAATGTTGCGTACATTCTGTCATGCATTTCCTGGCTCTCCCTGCACTGCTTCTCTCGACAGAGTGCCCCAACCTTTTTTAGATGCCCTTAACAATGTGGTGCATGGTCACTGATCACCGGAACACCCCCTTTTACTGACGAAATAATGGTGACTCGTCAGAATATGTGCACGCCTTGACACAAATGAGTCGCGCATGGACACTTTTTAAATACATGTGCAAGCAGTGTTTGCACAACAAAAATTAATGTGCAAATGCGAGAACCGCAAATCTGACACGGGGCTTGAGTAACATCTGGCCCAGTGTGATTATGGAGGCCTGAAAATGCCCTTTTGCACTTGAACTGCTGTCATATTAAGCAGGAATAGTTACCTAAGCTCACTTTCAGTGAGTGGTGAGTCGCTGGCAAATGGGGGCCCCCCGCTTTTGCAGGGGCTGTTGCCTATTATCTCATTCTCCCTCTCCATACATCATGGTCCTATCTCTTCCTACTTTCCTTCATGTGCAATGAGCAGAGCGGGAAGATGGGGGTAGTGTGTGGAGTAGGGAGACGATTGCATGAGGAGAGTGAGACACTACTCCTGCAGGGATGCCAGGTAATGCGAAATAAATTTTTATAAATGCTAAAAAGCAATTCATGCTGCGACAAAGGTCATTTTAATAAGAAAGCATAGGATATTGGAACCTTCACCAAGCTAATATCACATTCCTGGTGACGGATGCTTAAAGTATTACAGGTTATCACTCCCGATTTTATGCCACTACTAAAAATTCCTGTGTTGGGACTTTTTCAGCTTTAAACCATTTCATTTATCTTTAATTTTAGGATAAATGAAATTTCAACATGACGCTGTGTTTTGGCTTTCCACTGGTTCATTGTTTTTTTTTGTTTTTTACTTTTCTACATGGTTTATCAATCATCATGTAACTGGCCTATGTAAGAAAGAAGATGAGGGCAAGATCCTAATTAACCCCCTAAGCGGCTCCTGCGCACGTAGCTGTACGTACTGCGCTGAGTCCCTCGAAAGAGCTCAGCGTCAGGTACAGCTACTGCGCGAGACGATGCCGTTCAGCTGTGCACAGCAGCCGAACCGCATCGTTAGCCTCGGGATTTCACGCTGGTATTTACCGCTGAATCCCCGCTAACAAACCCTCGGTCGAGGAGTGGGCTCCGTCGCGGGGTGTTTAACAACATACACTAAACCCGTTTAAATGCCACGGTCACGCGACCGCGTCATTTAAAACATGCTTCTTTCTGGGGTCCTTTCCCACGATCAGCCCCCCCCCCCCGCCCCGGACCGTTATTCGGGGGGTGGGGCGATCGCTGTTTTTCCGATCGGGACCCCAAGAGAGTCTGGAGGGATTGCCTTTAAAAGGCGTCTGTGGAGTCATCTTAAAGGCAAAGTGTCGCCCTATGCATCTGCATAGGCTGCCGGGGTGCTAATATCCCTGCAATACATTGTATTTGCAAATATTATCAAGAACAGCGCAATCAGATAGTTTCTTGTTTCATATCCCATGGTGGTATCATGTAAAAAATGTAAAACAAAGTTTTTCATTCATAAAAAATTAACTTTTATAATCCTAAAAAAAACTGGCCCATAAGCCTCAAAACAAAAAGGAGACATATACGCTCAAAAAAGTCTAAATCTAACCCAACACCCCACATTAATAGTATCACCCACGTACATCCCACCCGCGTCGTACATCCATAGATATAAACTAAATAACTATTGAACCCATATGTGCACTCCGTAAAAAAAAAAACGTTAAAAACCCCCCAAAATTATTGATGTTTTACCTATTATATCCCCACTAAATAAAAAGTGATCAACAACATATGTACTCCAGAATGATACCTGTTTGCAAGACAACATGTCCCGCCAAAAACAAGCCATAACCAGCTCTGTATGCCAAAAACGTAACAATGTTTATGCCCTTGGAAGCGCTGATGCAAAAATATAGATTTTTTCCCCACATTTAGGGTTTTATTTTGGCCATTTTATAAAACATAAGAAAAATATTCATGTCTGGTATCCCCGTAATCGTATCGACCCAATGAATGAAATAATATGATATTAGTCCTATACGGTGAAACACAAAAAAAAAAAAGTAAAAATCCAGTACAAGAATTGATTCTTTTTCTACTCATACCTCAAAAAAGTTCCTAATTTTCACATAGGTGAAACAACCCCAAAATGGGTAACACTGGAAAAGCATCTCGCCCCAAAAAAAATACCGTCCAATTGCCCAAATAACGGAAAAGCAAAATTTTATACCTTCAAAAGGGGGCAACGAGAAACTAAAATCCTGGCAGCTGAGGTGCTCCTTGGGCCCTCTGCGCCTCGCTATGCCCCATAAAACACAAGTAACTGCCACGTTGGGGGGTCAGCTGCACTGCAGGAAGAATTGTAGAAACAAATTTTATGGTGAGTTTTCTCTTTTTATCTTTTGGAATGTGTAAATTTTGGTGGCTAAATTAGACGTATAACCACCCGACAAATTTGACCATTTCGACCATTTTGACCCTGGGTGGATGGGTCAAGTGGTGGGGGGTGGGACGGGGGGGTGGGTTCCCAGCGCATTGAAATTTAGAAGACTCTCAAGGGTTAACAATCTTTGGTATAATGCTGTTTCTGATAGTTTTGAGGGGTGCAGTTTGAAAATGGGTTGGTTATTATGGTTTTTTTTGTTTCTAAATCTGTAAACATTTGATTTCATTAAACAGTAATTATCATCCCCAAATGTGTCAATTCTGAAAATACGGAAAATCGCTATTTTTCGATTGTAGGGCGCGGTGACGTCAAAATAAATTACTCCAAACATTTTAAAAATTATGAAATGTAAAGAGACACATGTGGAAATGTTATTCTTGCAAGTTTTAAGGTTGTAAATCGATCTGCCTGAAAACAGCGGTGATTTTGCATTTTCGAAATGGGAATTTTTTTAAAAATTCATCAGTTTTTTCTTCTTTTTTGTAAATAAATGCAAACTATCAGCCAAATTTACCACTACAATGACGTAACAACATGGGGTAAAAACCATCTCAGAATCGCTTTGATACAGTAACAGTGTGTCAAATGTTTCAAAAGTTATACCATAATAAGAGACGCAGTCAGAATCTAAAATGGGACTGAGCCTTAAGCTGTAACATGGCTGCGTCCTTAAGGGTTAGACAAAATTTGATAACCAAAAAGGAAATGACTGAAAGCTTTATCATTTTCTATTTTTTAATAATATATTAAGGAGTTTCTCAATGCTAGTTGTTGAAGGGTCTTGTAATAAGTGACGATTTAAGTAAATCCCATCAGTTTAATAATTTAATTACGTATAAGTTACGAGGTCATGTCAACAGGTTTAAGTTCATTTAAGTTCATTAAAGGTTTGTAGGATACAGAACTAATCCTTCATTATGCTAAACCTTTTGTCGGTCTTGTGCAAGATTGTAATCTCTTACTGATAACACGATGTTACAACAAGCCCTAACTTTTACTAATTCGAAAAAGTATGAGAAAGTAACAATCCTTTGTTCTTCTTAACTGTGCTTCTTTCACATTGAGGGGCTAATAATGTCCCAAAGCCAGTCCTACTAAGCCAACTGTCTATTTATTGACTAGCAAATATCAGAGGCTGCTGCGTGAGCAAAAGTTTTAGGGGCATCTTTCCACATGACAGAAGTAGCATGGTATTGTTGGAAGTTTAGCTGAGAACAGATATTGAGGCCTTTTTTTAGGACTTGGCATCAATATTAATCCTGTTCATGAAAACCTGACACTGGTCACCATACAAACTCGTTGAAATCTAACCCTCATTAAAGTGTTGGACCGTTTCTACTACCCTACTATCCACAATGATTTCCAGACTTATGGATGTCACAGAAAAGGATAATACTGGGAAATGCCAAGAGTTTATTCGCATCTACTGATCACAACTATTTTTGCGTAATTGCCAAGAACGGAAAAATTAATGATTGCAAGGAGTAATCTGTCTCAGAAATTATGGGGTTTGTAGAAATCCAATTTTTTGAAAGTAATATTCCCTAAGATCAAACTCTTTGCCAAATGGAAATTTTGCCCTTCTGAGGCAGCCTTCCATTTAGTGGTATTAAAATTCAGATTTCGATCTAGAAATTTTCTTTTATGTGACCATAGTTAATTGGGAAAACAGTTAATGCAATGTATATGTGATAACATTTGTTTTTAAAAACATGTTACAAAGCTAGCAATAAACCAATAGGCTACTTACCATTTACAGCTCACTCAATTGGTCAGTGTTACCATGTGTAATGACATCGTCTTCTTGTGAAACTAAAAGCGTACTACTTAAAGTTACTAATGTTAACCAATTTTATACATATCTCCCTTGAACAACAGAACAATGTCTCTAACCTTTTCTTTCTAAAGTTATAGCATTTTCTGTTCTGAAAGTATGTGATAAAAATTTTTTCTCACCAGAGGTGAAGTGGGCAGGGACTAATATCGTTCAGTCTATGCCCTCAGCTGAGGCCAGTTTTCGCTTGCCCACAATCCCAATGATCCTGTGTTCTTTTCAAAGTAATTTAGGATTAATGCCTTTTGTGTTCCCACAAGTAAATCCACTGAGCATGCACAGTGCACATACAGGTGATATGGTGACCCCTTGCAACTTCCATCACATGAGGAGCAGGACATGTAATACGTGTAGTATCATTAGTACTGGAAGGGATCATAAGTATAGCTTGTGCTGTGTGAGGACAGACTGGTGTAATATTTTATCTGCTGCACAGAGCTGATTCTGCGTTGGATGACAAGGTGGTGGGAAGGTATGCAATAACGACAGAGAAATTTCTGTAGAATCACAGACTAGGGTGGAGGACTGAGAGGAATAGAGGAATCTTTTACCTCACAATTCCTGTGCGGAGCATCTGTATCCACAGTCTTTGGACACTCCAGCTCTCTGCTACATTCAACTGTAACATGACCTCTCCTCGTGGTGCCATCAGGGAGCAGCAGCCCTCGCCTCCCACTGAAATGACCACAGATAAACCAATCTATGGACTCCAGGGCTTATCATCAGAAGACAGGAAGCCAACATTGCAAGCTCTGAGGTAATCTGAGTGAGGTAAGCAACTGCTGGATATATGTCATCAAAGATATAGCAAAGTTTTTTTACATCCCAAGAACTCTTTTAAATTTATGACAGTCAACACCAACAGCATGTCTTTGTATGAACACTAATGTGACCAACTATCACCTCAGCAGGCCCGGGCCATCATTAAGAGGGTGCATTAGGTCCTTCATATGTGGACATGGTTATTTTTACATTAAAGCAAATATAGTTTTAAGGTAAATACAATAAATTGGATAACAATTAATACTTCTTATATTAGCCACTGTGCACAACATATAGAAAATTTACAGGAGAATGGAAGTGTCTATTTGTCTATTTTGACAATTACCTCAACTATGACAAAACGCCCCGATGCAGAGACCTGTGAGATCACTGTATCAAGAACACAGTCATTTAGCTAAAATATGGAATACAATGAAGAGAATGTGAAGAGAAAGTGTCCTAAAATATAAAATTGTCTGAATGACGCTAAATTTGAAACAAGATAAAAGAGTGACCTTTGTGTTATCTGTGTGATTAATACTTAAACCACAGCTCCAATCACTAAGTAAATGGAAGGAGAAAAGTGCGACAAACCGTTCACCTTTACCATTGGAATCATCAGTACAGAGAACTTTTGAGCCCAGTGTGGTGTAAGATGATTTTTGAAATCCAAGGAACTTGCCCTGACTTTTCTGATATTTTCTATATGCATTGGCTTCAACGTACTCCTGCATAATCATAAATCAAATGTCTTTTCAATGCCATGTTTAAATTAAGATTCAGATCCTAGTTATCACAGCTTACATATGTGAATAACATCCTGTTTGTGTCTGGGCCATAAAGAAGCAGATTCCTAGCAAACAAGTTTTCTAATCCGTGTTTAAACACAGATATAAGGATCAGTGCTTGTCTTTTTCTATTATTCCATGTTACAGGATGTTAATAAGATGTGATGATTGTTATTCCTGGAATGGAAGGAAAACTCAAGAAGAAAAATTCACTTTAGCCAAGTGTAGACAAGGGCCAAGTAACAGTAAGTAACCCACTGCACACACATCTCTGTGGTACATATGTGATCTCTATAACGCATGCAAACTGATTAATCCCTGTGATAAAGCAGCTTTTTTGTTTTAATAGAGACTGAGCGAACATACTCGTCCGAGCTTGATGCTCGTTCGGCATTAGCTACTCGAAACTGCTCGTTGCTCTGACAAATACTTGCTGCCCGTCGAGAAATACCATCCTTGTCATTTTTTGGCGCCAGAAACATGACGCATCACAAGCCATGGAGACTCTGCACTCCCCCCACAATGACGTGGTACCCTTACACTCATAGATTGGTGGCTGGCCAGATCAGTGACCCTGGGATAGACTAAGCTATAGCCGCTGCCCTCCACTGCTCGGATCATTCTCTGTCCTGGATAGGCTCAGGGGAGAGAAGCTTGCTGCTGGTCAGGGAAAGCGTTGGAGGTTCTATTAGAATATGTTAGGCAGGAGTGATTCTAAAAGAACCCACGACACCCTTCTTAGGGCTACAATAACGTCTTATTTTACTTTTTTTGGTTTGCCTGTGCTGGGTCCCCTGCTGGCCATTAGTGTGCAGCTATACCCATATTGTGAGGAATTTGCAGGGGACTTGCGACCGTTGTGTTTAGCTCTTAGTGACACACATATCCTCCACCTCAAACCGAAGTCGACACTTTATATAGGGTTTTGATTTTGAATTAGGCGAGTCTGCGATATTTTGTTTCTACTTTATTTCTTTTTATAAACATCAAAGTAAATCTGGCAAAGCGTGTTGCTTTCAATGTAGGCTAGAAATAGCCATAGCAATAGGATAGAGCATCGTTTTGTTTAAAAAACAAAACAAAAAAAATTTAACAGTTTACACTTTATTTGGAAAATGTTTTAACCCCAAGGGCTAGGGGTAAGAAGACGAGGGTGGACGTGGCGTCCAACTACTGGGGGTCAGAGGCCGTGGTCCTGGGTGGGGTGGTACAACTACACCTGCTGATGGGGAGCAGGGGAACGCCGCAGGCTAACACTCCCCTAAGTGTTCATCATTCTCCAGTTACTGGGACTCCGTGGAGCACTGTTGAGGCCAGAAACAGTGCGAAGAGGTGATGTCGTGGCATTGCGGACAATGCTTCTAGCCATTTGTCCACCAGTTCGTCTCCTTCCGCAGCTCATTCCACCCATGTTCCGAATCAGACTTCTCCAGCTCCTCCCCTTCAGCCTCCTTCCCCCCAGTCTGCCCCATCCCACAAATTTGGGCATTTGAACCGCATATTCTGAGGAACTTGTTTTCTGGACCCTTCCCCACAGTCACAAACCACTTTCCGGTTGCTGCTGAGCTATTTCCGATTCCCTGTTTTTCCAACCGGTCGCAGTTTGTGGGTGATGATGACATTATTGGGTAGTTGAAGAATTGTGTAAGAGTGTCCAGACGATAGAGGAGGCCCGGTTTGTCATGACAGTGGTGAAGTTGTTGTCAGGGCGAAGTCCGAGGGGGTGAGCAACGAGGATCGGAGGATGATGAGGTACAGACCCAAGCTGGTTGCTAGCCAGGTGAAACACGTGCTTCTGAGACCGGAGGAGATCCTATCGCAGAACAGGTTGGAAAGCGTGGTGGGGCCCGGCGGAGAGGCAGCCAGGGAGCTGGTGCATCACCGCCAAATTTTCATTCACTTATCAAGCTCCCGTGGCATGGCATGATTTTCAGAAGTCTGGAGGTTCTTAAAGAAACACCATATGACCGACGGCTGTGGTGTGCAACCTGTGCCAAACCAGGATCAGCGGGGTTCCACCACCTAACCAGCTTAACTTACCCACAGTTATGCGCAGCGCATATGGCAAACACACCCCACGCATGCACCAAGGTCCCGTGCACCTCTCGGCCGGGCACACCACTGCTCCTTCCCCTTTGTCATCATCCCCCCTTCCCTCACCCCCGGCCAAAACACACCTCCCGGTTGAAACCCCATCTTGCCTCCAACGATCCTTCCACACGTATCCACACCACGCGTCAGCTCTCTCCATACCCCAGACTGCTGGAGCGAAAAGGAAGTATAGTGCAACCCCCCACACCTCCAAGCCCTCAATGTCCACATCTCCAACGCTGTCTTATCCTGCAGATGCTGCCCTATAGCTGGTCAGAACCGGGCCTTTCGAAAAAACCTTGTGGCGGCAGCTGCCCCTCGGTAATTCGTGTCCCCAGCCGCCACTAACTTTCCATGTGCCGCCCAGACCCCTGTACAAGCCGTGTCATACACATCATCCGTTCCACGCCGTTTCTGACAAGGTCCACCTTGACCACGTGACACATTGGACGAGGCTGCCGTGCAGGGCCCTATTATAGCTGCTGCACATTGGGTTAACTTGGTGTAGGCTGGGACCGCATTCTACCCTGGGGGCGGTCATATACTACTTACTGACTGCGACGCCGAGATTGGGCGGGGCCTAACCTCGGTCCAGTCTCAAAGGCCTACATGCCTCACGACCTCCTCCCCCCCCCCTCCTCCACCTCCTCCTCTGATACCTCCGTGGGCAGACACCATCAGCGGTTAGCTCTAGGCACGCACAGTGCCATCCTAAGCTCCTGGCATGGAGCGCCAGCTCCATCCAGATCCAACTAACATAGTTTTTATTGGCAGCCCTTTATCTCTACTCTCCTCACTGCCATCCATACCATCCCCCTTAGTCAACCGAGCTGTGTCAGCAGAATTTTGGTGTGTTCATGGCTCTCCCAATCAAAACTTGTGTAACTTTTTCGCCACCACGCCCTGCTGTGTAATCCACAAATATACTGGCAACTTTTATCATTTACAATATTTTTCAGCCGCTTCTTGCGCATCTGTTTTACAATTCCGCTACCCAGCCCATATCCCAAACTTATAAGAACCACGCTCTACCTTGATCTTATACAAAAGGTATTAGAAGTCCTGTTTTTGGGGAGGAGCCGAGAGACAGGGGCTTTTAATTGGCGAAAGCGTCGCCTGGCAGCGGAGCGCCAGCTCCATCCCAGATCCAAACTAACATAGTTTTATTAACTGCGCACCTTTAAATCTACTACTATTCACCTGGCCTCCATACAATCCGTCCCCTGATCAAACACAGTCTGTGTCAGGCAGAATTTCAGGTTTTGCACAGATACATAGTGGACACTCGGACTCGGCCCATCCTGTCGCCGCCATGCTGGAGACCTGAGTGTGCAATCATAGGCAGCGCAATATATGGATTTTCCCCATACTTGTCGCCTTATCTGGTAACCATTTCCGAAAAACAATAAAAAAAATAGAACCACTATGTCTATTTCCCATACTTCCTAGGTGAAATCTTCAAATGACCCTGGCCTGCCTTGAACAATTATATTGTTTCAAAGTAAACGCTTCTTGGCCCCCAGGCCCATTTTGGGTGGGGAAAAAAAAAAAAAGGAGCCGAGACAGGTGCTTTGGACAGGCGAAAGCTCGCCTGGCAGACGACCACGCCAGCTCCATCCCAAGATAGGAGCCTCAGGAGGCATCCATGCTTGCCCCCTGCGTTTCCTGTCATTTTGCCTCCACGGCGTCCACCATTCTCCATTGCGCAACTTTTAACTCTCTATACCCCAGATATTTAGTTTGTGTTTGTAATTTGTTGTTATGTTCTCACCTCATATAAGGAAGATATTAGTGTTTTTTTTGTATGTTCTTCTCCTCATATAAGGAGATATTAGGGTTGTATAGTGGTGTAATGTCTGCTCCTATATATAGGAGGATATTAGTGTAATGTCTTCTACCTCATATACAATATGTAACTTTAGTTAATAAGACTATATGTTTCCTCCTAGGAGATGATGTAAGGCTTCTACCCATAGCTAGATATTAGTGTAATTTGTTTCCCATCTTCCTCATATCAGGGAGATATTAGTGTATTTTTCTCCCTCATATAGTGGATTAGTGTCAATGTCTTCTCCCATCATATAGGAGATATTACGTGTAACATGTTCTTCACTCATATTAAGAGATATTATGTTGTCTTCCCATAAAATATATTGGTATTCCCTTCCCGTCATATAAGGAGATAATTATGTAGCTCACCAATAGATATATGTAATGTCATCTCCTAATATAAGGAGATGATTGGGATGTTTCTCCATCTATAGGAGATATTAGTGCAATTTCTTCTACCTCTTAGGGAAGATATTCATGTATGTTCTCCCTATAGCTAAGGAGATATTATGGATTGTAAGTTCTTCTACCGATATAAGGAGATATTAGTGTATCTGTTCTTCCCCTATATAAGGAGATCTATAGTGTAATGTCTTTCTCCTCAGATAGGAAGTTAGTGTACGTCATTGGGTCTTTGTAATGTCTCTACGCTCATATAAAGGAGAGTATTAGTGTAATGTCTTCTCCCTCATATAATAGGAAAGATACACACCTCAATAGAGTATTAGTAAGTCTTCTCCCTCAATAGGAGATTTACGGTAATGTCTTTACCTCAATAAGAATATTATGTAATGTCCTCTACCTCTATATAAGAGATATTAGTGTAATGTCCTCTCTACTACCTCATAAAGGGATATTAGGTGGTATGGCCTCTACCACCCCTCATAAATAGAAGGTATGTTCTAATGATATTGTGTATGTCCTCTACCTCATATAAGGAGATATTAGTGTAATGTCTTCTCCCTCATTATAAGGAGATCTAGTGTAAGTCCTCTACTCATATAGAGAGATATTATGTGTATGTCTTCTCTCATATAAGGAGATATTAGTGTCTTTTCTCCTATATACGGAGATAGAGTGTATGTCCCTCTACCGCATATAAGGACGATGTTAGTGTATGTCCATGGCCTGCATTATAAGGAGATATTAGTTGTAATGTTCTCTCCCCTCATACAAGGACGATATAGTGTAATGTCTCTACCTAATATAAGGAGATATTAGTGTAATGTCCCTCTACCTCCTATAAGGAGTATTAGTGGTAAAGTCTCTACCTCATATAAGCGAGATATTAGGTAATGTCTCTAACCCCTAATATAGAGAATATAGTGTAAGGTCTTACTATATCAAGAGAAAGGTAGTCCTTCCATATAGATATGTAATGTCTTCTAACCTCATATAAGAGAATTAGTGTAATGTCTTCTACCTACCTATAAGGAGATGATAGTGTATGTCTTACTCTCATATAAGGAGAATTAGTGTAATGTCCTCTCCCTCATATAAGGAGATATTAGTGTAATGTCTCTACCTCATATAAGGAGATATTAGGATAATGTCTTCTCCTCATATAGAGGAGATTTAGTGTAAGTCGTTACTACACTCTATAAGGAGATATTAGGTAAGTCCTCTACTCTGATAGAGGATATAGTTGTAATGCTTCTCACCTCATATAAGATAGTGATGTTTATATGTACGTTAGTTTACCTTGAATAAGTAAGTCTCGTAACCTCATATAAGGAGATATTAGTGTCATGTCGCTACCTCATATAAGGAGATATTAGTTGTAATGGGGGGTTTCTTTCTACCTCATATAACGAATAGTAGTGTAAATGTCCTCTCTCATATGAAGTGAGATATTAGTGTAATGTTACATATAGCATATAGCTTCTTACCTCATTAAGGAGATATTATGTTGTAATGTCCTCTACCTCATATAAGGAGAAGTAGTGTAATCCTTCTCTCATATAGGCGATATTCTTGTAATGTCTCTACCTCATATAAGGGATATTAGTGTATGTCTTCTACCTCATATAAGGAGATATTTGTAACTTCTTCTACCTCCATATAAGAGAATTTAGTGTCAAGTTCTTTCATCATCTAAGGAGATAGGTGTGATGTCCTTCTACACTCATATAAGGAGATGTTAGTTAAGGTCCTCTACCTCATAAAGAGATATTATGTAATGTCTTCTACCTCATATAAGGAGATTTATGTATGTCGCTACACTCATACGTTTCTCTCATATAAAGGGAATATTAGTGAAGTTTCTCTCTATCGCGATATCAGTTACTAATTGGATTAGTGATCTTCATATAGGCAGTCATTATATTTCCCTCATATAAGGAGATATTAGTGTAATGTCTTCTCCCTCATATAAGGAGATATTAGTGTAATGTCTTCTCCCTCATATAAGGAGATATTAGTGTAATATCTTTTACCTCATATAAGGAGATATTAGTGTAATGTCTTCTCCCTCATATAAGGAGATATTAGTGTAATGTCTTCTCCCTATATAAGGAGATATTAGTGTAATGTCTTTTACCTCATATAAGGAGATATCAGTGTAATGTCTTCTACCTCATATAAGGAGATATTAGTGTAATGTCTTCTACCTCATATAAGGAGATATTAGTGTAATGTCTTCTACCTCATATAAGGAGATATTAGTGTAATATATTCTACCTCATATAAGGAGATATTATTTGTAGAAAGGCACAAGGGGGGACATTTACTATGGCGTTTCCGCCAGTTTTGTGGCGCTCTCACCACATGTTCTGCTCTCAGACCTATTTATTAGCTGCCGGGGACAGAAAAAATGACTTTTTCCGTCTGCTCCGACTCTTCTCCGAAAAGGGGCGTGGCTTTGGCGGAGTGGAAACTCAGACAGAATTAATATGTGTCACAGCCATTTTTGGGCGCTGTAAACTGGCGGAAAGTAGACCAAAAGAAAACTGGTCTAGCAGGGACTGTTGGACACATTTCTGGTGCTCGGGACAGATTTTGGTCCCAGGGACAGAAAATGGTCTCGGGGACAGAAAATGGTCCCGGCGCCAGAAACGTCTCTGCACAGCTCTACAATATTAAATGTGTGTCTTCTTTCCGAGAGCAGGTCGGTAACAAAGCCAATGCAGACACCGACACTGTAAGTAAATGTCCCCCAAGGAGTTGTGGTGGATGGTAGATACGTGTCACCGTGGTCCCTGGCCTCGCTGAAGTAAAAACTAGTATTGCTGGTGTCGGGGTCGTTCGGCCAATGACACTTTTGTTATTTTAGCATAGCTGCAATGCAGCTGATCCGGGACGGGTTTTTTCTGGAGCAGTCACAGTGCTGGGTGGGATGGCTGCTCCCACGTTCCAGGCCAGGGCTTGCAGTCCTATGTAAAGACACCTGTGTCAGGAGAAGGGTGGGTGCTTCCCTACCTGTGTGTAGCTGAGTGGAGCACAGGGAATAGCAGAGCCAGAGCTGAGCCTTGCTGTGTGGGGAAGTCTGAGGACTGGAAAGGTGCTCCTAACCCAGGGGGCGTTCCACTACCGCCATGTAGTATAAAATACATACAGGGTGCCGCCATGTAGTATAGAACGCATGCACCGTATCGCAATGTAGTATAAAATGCATACAGTGTACCACCATTTAGTATAAAATGCATACAGTGTACCGCAGTATAGTATAAAATATATACAGGGTGCTGCCATGTAGTATAAAATGCATACAGCATACCGCCATGTAGTATAAAATTCATATAGTGTACCGCCATGTAGTATAAAATGCATACAAGGTACCTCAATATAGTATAAAATACATACAGGGTGCTGCCATGTAGTATAAAATGCATACAGCATACCGCCATGTAGTATAAAATGCATACGCTATGCCGCCATATGTATATAAAATACATACAGTGTGCTGCCTGAAGATAAAAATGCATACAGCATCCGCCATGTGTATAAAATAGATACAGCTGCCGCCATGTAAATATGATAGATATACAGTGCCTGCCATGTATATAAAATGCTACAGCTGCAACGCCCCTGTAGTACGATCATCATACATCCCCTAATACCTCAATTCGCAGCACTTTACAAATAAACAAAAAACTTTACAGAAAAATATATAGAAGTTCTTGACTTTTTGGTGTCCGGGTGGCAAGCGCTGGTGGCTGGCAAAGTCGTCAGGGTGTCGCTGAGTCGAAGGGGGCATGGCTGAGGCGCGGATGGCTGCAGGCTAACCGCGGGCAGCCCCGTAGCAGCCGCTGCTGCACGACTCACGGCTTGGCACGTTGCTGTCGCCGGGCGAAGACTACATCAACTCGATCAAGGCAGGTGCGCTCCTGGATCAGCTATCCCAATGATACCATTGATTGACTGCAACAGTGACCTGCCACCTCCTACCTACAGCATAACTGGCCAGACTGCAGTGGCAAATATAAAGGGTTGAGGTGTCATATGTTTAAACGCCGCCTGATGTACATTTACAGACAACTCCTTTAAGAAGAGTTCTAAAAATTTAATAATATGATGTAAGCTGCTTACAGTAATTTAATTGTGGCAATTTGTGGATTCTAACAGCTTTACCACACAATAGTGACTGTTAGAAACATTCAATTACGCAGCTGCACGTATTCTTTATAATGTTAAATCCCTGATTTATTTACTTGTAAAATAACATGGCATAAAAGGAACTATAATTAACGGCTTGGTTTCAGATAGTGAGTCACATTCACTGCACAGTTTGTGTGAATGGTAAGTAATAACTAATAACAATTATGATCGTTATACTAGATGAATAGTCATGTAAGTCTTATGACACTGAATACACTCTGCTACAGAAGTAGGAAAGGCCAATAACGGTACCACCTCATAAACAGAGATAACTACCTTCAGTAGTTTGCATTGTAATAGATTTGTCCTATTACAGTTTCAGAGGCCAGTGTTCCAAACTTATGTAATTTCCTTAATGATTTAAAATAGTGTCGTGACTATTCCTTACATAGCACATTAGGCGGCCACATTTACTAAAAACAATGTGCAGTTTGCCTTTGTATTTGTGCAGATGTGGGGGCGCCAGAATCAGGAACTTTCCGTGTTACATTCTGTTCTTATTTCCTGGCTCACTCCTTCACTGCTCTGCTCCTGCAGAGTGCCCGTTCACCTTTATTAGATAGCACACATTTACAATGTGTGTGTGTCAATGGTCACTGATCACCCGCAAACAGCCCCCTTTTGACTGACGAAATATGTGACTCTCCACGGTAATAGGTGCAGCTTGACACTATGCAGTGTCGCCCATGGACAACTTTTAAATACAATGTGCAAGCATTTTGCACAACAAAAATTTAATGTGCAAAGTGGAGACAGAAACTGACCACGGGGGTCTTGAGTAACTCTGGCCCATGTGTTCAGTGAGGCCTGAATGCCTTTTTCCTCCCTTCGCACTTGACTGCTGCATATTAAGCAGGAACTAGTGTTACCTACCTAGGCTCCTAACTTCAGTGAGTAGGTGTGATTCGCTGTGAAAATGGGGCCGCTTGCACGGCGCGTGTGCCTTTCTCAGTCTCCCTCCTCACAATCACGTGTCCTCCTTCTCTCCCTACTTCCTGTGCTTGTGCATGAGGCAAGCGGGGAAGGAATTGTGTGGGTTGGTGGGATAGATGACGTAGCTTGCAGGAGGAGAGCCTGAGACACATAGCTCCTGCAGGGAGCCAGGTAATGCGAAAATAAAGTGTTTAATAAAAGTGCTAAAAAGATTCAGACAATGCTGACAAAGTGCATTTTTAAATCGAGCAAGCATACGGATATCGTGACCACCTGTCACCGAGCCTAACATATCACATTCCTGGTGTACAGGTATGCTTTAAAGTAACTAACAGGGCTTATCGACGTCCGCATTTTTATGCCACTACAAAAAATCCTGTGTAGGACTTTTTCAGCTTACATTTCTTATCTTTAATTTTAGATAAATGATTCACATGAGGCTGGGTGTTTGGCTTCCGACTCGGTGCATTTGTTGTAGTTTTTTTTTTTACTTTTCTACATGGTGTATCAATCATCATGTAAAGCTAGACTGGCCTATGTAAAAAGAAGATGACGTGGCAAGATCAAATGTAACCCCGTAGCGGCTCTGCGCACGCTAGCTGTACGGTCTCTGAGTCCCTCGAATAGAGCTCCGCGTTCAGGTACAGCTACTGCGGGCCGAGACGATGCCGTTTCAGCGTGCGACAGCAGCCGAACCGGCATGTTAGCCGCGGGATTTCATCCGCGGTAATTTACCGCTGACATCCCCGGCTAACAAACCCGCGGTCGAGGAGTGGGCTCCGATCGCGGGGTGTTTAAAACAAATAAAACAACTAAAAAACCCGTTAAATGCCAACGGTCAAAACGCGACCGCTGCATTTAAAACATTGCCTTCTGGGGTCTTTACCCCACGATCAGCCCCCCCCCCCCGCCCCCCGGACCGGATTCGGGGGGGGGCGATCGCTGTTTTTCCGATCGGGACCCCAAGAGAAGTCTGGAGGATTGCCTTAAAGGCGTCTGTGAGCATCTTAAAGGCAAAGTGTCCACCTATGCATCTGCATAGGCTGGCACTGCTAATTCCCTGCAATACATTGTATTGCAAAGTATTAATCACGAACACGCAATCAATATTCTTGTTTCATAGCCCATGGTGTATCATGTAAAAAATTAAAAAAAAAGTTTTTCATTTTTCATAAAAAAATTAGACTTTTATAATCCCTAAAATGCCCATAACGCCTCAAAAACATATAAAGAGGACATATCAGCAAAAAATCTAAATCTAACCAAACCCCACATAATAGTATCCACCCCATCGCGTACATTCACCTACCGCGTCCGTACATCCATAGAATAAACTAATTAACTATTGAACCCTATGCTGCACTCCGTAAAAAAAAAACGTTAAAAACCCCCAAAATTATGAGTTTTAACCTTTATATCCCACTAATAAAAAGTGATCACAACATATGTACTCCAGAATGATACTGTTTGCAAAGACAACATGTCCCGCAAAAACAAGCCATAACCAGCTCTGTAGCCAAAAACGTAACAATGTTTATGGCCACTTGTAAGGCTGCATGCAAAAATGATAGATTTTTTCCGCCACATTAGGGTTTTTATATTTGGCAATTTTAGTAAAACATAAGAAAAAAATATTCATGTCTGGTATCCCCGTAATCGTAATCGAACCCAAGAATGAAATATATGATATTAGTCTATACGGTGACACGAAAAAAAAAAAGTAAAAAATCCAGTACACAGAATTGATGCTTTTTCTACTCATGCCTCAAAAAAGTTCCTAATTTTCACACTAGGTGAACCAACCCCAAAATGGGTAACACTGGAAAAGCATCTCGTCCCGAAAAAAAATACCGTCCCATTGCCCAAATAACGGAAAAGCAAAATTTTATAGCTTCAAAAGGGGGCAACGAGAAACTAAAATCCTGGCAGCTGAGGGTGCTCCTTGTGGGCCCGTCTGCGCCTTCGCTATGCCCCCATAAAACAACACAGTAACGGCCAGTTTGGGGTCGCTGCACGCAGGAGAATTGTAGAAAACAAATTTTATGTGATTTTTCTCTTTTTAAATCTTTTGGAAAGGTGTAAATTTTGTGGCTAAATGAACTATAACCACAACCGACAAATTTGACCATTTGACCATTTTGAGGTGGGGGGGGGGTGGGTGGGTGGGGTGGTGTTGGGGGGGTGGGAGGGGGGGGGGGGGGTGGGGGGGTTTGCCCAGCCCGCCAATTTTTGATTTCAATTACTAATGAAGACATCTCAATGGGTTAACAATCTTTGTATAATGCTGTTTCTGATAGTTTGAGGGGTGCAAGATTTGAAAATGGGGTTGGTTATCTAGGGTTTTGTTTTGTTTCTAAATATGTAAAATTTGATTTCATTCAAACAGTAAATTTATCCCCAAAATGAGTCAATTCTGAAAAATACGGAAAATCGCTATATTTTCAGATTTGTAGGCCGCGTGACGTCCAAATAAATTACTCCAAACTTTTAAAAATTATGAAAATGTAAAGTAGACACATTGGAAATGTTATTCTTGCAGTTATTAGGTGGTAAATCGATCTGCCTGACAACAGCGGTGATTTTGCATTTTCGCAAATGGAATTTTTTTCTAAAAATTCATCATTTTTTTCTTTTTTGTAAATAAATGCAAACTTATCAGCCAAATTTACCACTACAATGACGTAACACATGTGGGTAAAAAACCATCTCAGAATCGCTTTGATAAGTAACAGTGTGTTTCAAATGTTTCAAAAGTTTACCATATAAGAGACGCAGGCAGAATCTAAAAAATGGGACTGAGCCTTAAGCTGTAACATGCTGCGTCCTTAAGGGGTTAGACAAAATAATTGAAACAAAAGGACAATGACTGGAAAGCTTTATCATTTTCTATTTTTTATTAATATATTAAGGAGTTTCTCAATGAGTTGTTGAAGGGTCTTGTATAAGTGACGATTTAGTAAATCCCTATCAGTTAAATAATTTATTACGGTATAGTTACAGAGGTCATGTCAACAGGTTTAAGTTCATTTAAGTTCATTAAAGGTTTTAGGATACAGAACTACTCCTTCCATTATGCAAAGCCATTTTGTCGGTCTTGTCGTCACAGATTGTAAAAATCTCTTACTGAGAACACGATGTTACAACAAGCCAGACTTTTCTAATCGAAAAAAGTATGAGAAATTAACAAATCCTTGTTCTTCTTTAACTGTGCTTCTTTTCAGCATTGAGGGGCTAATAATGTCCCAAAGGTCCTACAAGCCACACTGTCTATTTATGACTAGCAAATATCATGATGGCTGCTGCTGGAGCAAAGTTTTAGGGGCATCTTCCAATTGCAGAAGTAGCAGGTATTGTTGAAGTTAGCTGAGAACAGATATTGAAGGCCTCTTTTTAGGATTGGCATCAATATTATATCCGTGTTCATGAAAACCTGACACTTCACCATCAACTCGTTGAAAATCTAACCCTCATTAAAGTGGTTGGACCGTTTCTCTACCCTACCCTATCCACAATGGATTTTCCAGACTTATGGATGTCACAGAAAGGATAATACTGGGAAAGTGCAAAGAGTTATTCGATCTACTGATCACAACTAATTTACTGCCGTAATTGCAATGACGGAAAAATTAATATTGCAAGGAGTATCTTCTCTAGAATTATGGGATTTGTAGAATCTCAATTGTTTTGAAAGTAAATATTCCTAAGATCACTCTTTGCAAATATGAATTTTCCTTCTGAGGCAGCTCCATTTAGGGTATTAAAATTCAGGATCCTAGAAATTTTCTTGTTAGGTGACCATAGTTATTGGGAAAACATTAATGCAATGTAGTGATAACATTTGTTTTTAAAAAACAGTTACAAAGCTAGCAAATAAACCAATAGGCTCGCTTACCATTTACAGCTCACTCAATTGTCAGTGTTACCATGGTGGTAATGACATCTTCATCCTTCTTGTGAACTAAAAGCGTACCTTAAAGTATACTAATTTTAAACCAATTTTATCATATTCTCCCCTTTGAACAACAAACAATGTTCTACCTTTTCTTTCTAAAGTTATAGCATTTTCTGTTCTGAAAGTAGTTGATAAAAATTTTTCTCACCAGAGGTGAGTGGGCAGGGACTAATATCTTCAGTCTATGCCTCACGCTGAGGCCAGTTCGCTTGCCCACAGATCCAATGATGCCTTGTGTTCTTTTCAAAGTAATTTAGGATTAACTGCAATTTTAGTGTTCCCCACAAGTAAATCCACTGAGCAATGCACAGTGCACATACAGTGATATGGTGAACCCTGCAACTTCCATCACTTGAGAGCAGGGACATGTAAATACGTGGTTAGTAATCATTAGTACTGGAAGGGGATAGATGAAGTATAAGCTTGTGCTGTGTGAGGACAGACTAAGGGTAGATATTTTATCATCCTGCATCAGAGGCTGATTCTGCGGATGACAAGGTGTGGGAAGGGAGCAATAACGACAGAGAACTTTCTGTAGAATCACAGACTAGGGGGTGGAGGACTGATGAAGGGAATAGAGGAGATCTTTTTACCTCACAATTCTGTCAGGAGCATCTGTTATCCACAGTCTTTGGACACCCTCCAGCTTCTGCTACATCAACTGTAACATGACCTCTCCTGTGGGGTGTGGTTCCATCAGGGAGCAGCAGCCCTCGCCTCCCCTGAAATGCACAACAATAAACAAATCTATGGACTCCAGGGCTTATCAGCAGAAGACAAGGAAAGCAACTATTGCAGCTCTAGGTATCTGAGTGAGGTAAAGCAACTGCTGGATATATGTATCAAAGATAATAGCAAAGTTTTTTTACATCCCAAGACTCTTTATAAATTTATGATCAGTCACACCATCAGCTGTCTTTGTATGACACTATGTGACCAACTAAGCCTCAGCAGTGCCGGGCCATCAGTTAAGAGGTGCATTGGTCACTTCATAGTGGACATGTTATTTTTACATTAAAGCAAATATCTAGTTTAGGTAAAATACAATAAATTGGATAACAATTATATCTTCTTATATTAGCCACTGTGCACAACATATAGAAAATGTACAGGAGAAGGAGTGTCTATTTGTCTATTTTGACAATTACCACTATGACAAAACGCCCGTGCAGAGACCTTGAGATCACTGTACTCAAGACAAAGTCATTTAGCTAAAATATGAATACAGATGAAGAGAATGTGAGAGAAAGGTCCGAAAATATAAAATGTCTGAATGCGCTAAATTTGAAACAAGATAAAAGAGTGACCTTTGTTTTATCTGTGTGCATTTAATATCTTGAAACCACAGCTCAATCCTAAGAGAAGAAGGAGGAAAGGCGACACCTTTCACCTTTACCATTGACATCGTACGGAGAACTTTGAGCCCAGTGTGGTGTAATATTTTTGAAATCCAAGGAACTTGCCCTGCTTTTCTGATATTTTCTATATGCATTGCTTCACGTACTCCTGCATAATCATAATCAAATGCTTTTCAATGTCATGGTTTAAATTAAGATTCGAATCCTAAGGTTACACAGCTTACTATGTGAAATACATCCTGTTTGGTCTGGGCCATAAAGGAAAGCGATTCCTGCAAAACAAGTTTTCTAATACTGTTTAATACCACAGAATTCAGGTCAGTGCTTGTCTTTTCTATTATTCCATGTTACAGGATTGTTTAATAAGATGTGAGATTGTTATTCCTGGAATGGAAAAGGGAAAAACTCAAGGAAGAAAAACTCACTTTAGCCAAGTGTGACAAGGGGCCCAGTAACAGTAAGTAACACACTTCACACACATCTCTGTGTAAATAGTGATCTCTATAACGCATGCAAACTGATTTATCCCCTGTGATAAAGCACTTTTTTTAACTAGAGCTGAGCGAACAACTCGTCCGAGCTTGATTGCTCGTTCGGCATTAGCTTACTCGAAACTGCTCGTTGCTGCGCGGACAAATACTTTGCTTTGCCCGTCGAAAAATACCATCTTGGTCATTTTTGGGCGGCCAGAACAGAGCGCATCACAGCCATGGAGACTCTGCACTCCACCCACATACGTGGTACCCTTACACGTCGATAGCATTGGTGGCGGCCAATCAGGGACCCTGGGGATAGACTAAGAACTATAGCCGCTGCCCTCTCACTGCTCGGATCATTCCTGTCTGGATAGGCCAGGGAGAGAGCTGCTGCTGGCAGGGAAAGCGTTAGGGTGTTCTATAGAATAGTGTTAGGCAAGGAGTAGATTTCTATAAAAGAACCCCGACAGCCCTTCTTAGGGCTACAATAACGTCTTATTTTACTTTTTTGGTTTGCCTGTGCTGGGTTGCTGGCCATTAGTGTGCAGCTATACCCCCATATTGTGATGAATTTGCAGGGGACTTGCGACCGTTTGTGTTTAGCTCTTAGTGACCACATATCCACCTCAAACCCGAAGTCCGACACTTTATTAGGGGTTTTGATTGAATTAGGCAGAGTCTGCTTGATTTATTTTTGTTTATTACGTTTATTTCTTTTATAACATCAAAGTAAATCGGGCAAGCGTGTTGCTTTCAAGTGGCTAGAAATAGCCATAGCAATAGGATAGTAGCATCGTTTTGGTTTAAAAAACCAAACAAAAAACAATTTAACAGTTTACACTTTTATTTGGAAAATGTTTTTAACCCAAGGGCTAGGGGGTAAGAAAGACGAGGGGTGGACGTGGGCGTCCAACTACTGGAGGGTCAGAGGCCGTGGTCCTGGGTGGGTGTACAACACACCTGCTGATGGGGAGCAGGGAACGCCGCCGAGCTACACTCCCTAGGTTCATCATTCTCCAGTTACTGTGCTCGTGGTAGCACTGTTGAGGCCAGAAACAGTGCGAAGAGGTTGATGTCGTGGATTGCGGACAATGCTTCTAGCCATTTTGTCCACCACGTTCGTCCCTTCCCACTCATTCCACCCATGTTTCCCGAATCAGACTTCTCCAGCTCCTCCACTTCAGCCTCCTTCCCCCGTCTGCCCCATCCCACAAATTTGGCATTTGAACCTGCATAATTCGAGGAACTTGTTTTCTGGACCCTTCCACAGTCACAAACCACTTTCCGGTTGCTGCTGAGCTATTTCCGATTCCCGGTTTTTCCACCGTTCGCAGTTTCGTGGGTGATGATGACATTATTGAGGTAGTTGAGAAGTGTGTAAAGAGGTGTCAGACGATAGAGGAGGCCGGTTTGTCAGACAGTGGTGAAGTTGTTGTCAGGGTCGTAAGTCCAGAGGGTGAGCAACGAGGGATCGGAGGATGTGAGGTGGACAGACCCAAGCTGGGTTTGACTATGGCCGGTGAAAACAGTGCTTCTGAGACGGAGGAGATTCCTATAGCAGAACAGGTTGGAAGAGGCAGGGTGGGGCCCGGCGGGAGAGGCATGCCAGGGGAGCTGGTGCATCACCGCCAAATTTTTCATTCACTATCAAGCTCCCGTGGCCGAGGCTGATTTTCAGAAGTCTGGAGGTTCTTTAAAAGAAACACCATATGACCCGACGGCTGTGGTGTGCACCCTGTGCCAACAGGATCAGCGGGGTTCCACACTAACCAGCTTACTACCCACATTATGCCAGGCATTGAAGCAAACAAAAACCCCACTCATGCACCTCCCGTGCAACCTCCGGCCGGGCACACCACTGCTCCTTCCCCTGTTTCATCAGCCCCCCTTCCCTCACCCCCCCCGGCCAAAACACCTCCCGTTGAAAACCCCATCTTGCCTCCACGATCCTTCCACGTATCCACCACCACCAGCGTCAGCTCTCCATACCCAGACCAGACGCTGGAGCGAAAAGGAAGTATAGTGCAACCCACCCACACACTCCCAAGCCCTCATGTCCACATCTTCCAAACTGCTTAGTGCTTATCCTGCAGATGCTGCCCTATAGCTGGTAGAAGACCGCGGCCTTTCGAAACTTGTGGCGGCGCTGCCCCTCGTAATTCGGTCCCCAGCCGCCACTAACTTTTCCCATGTGCCGGCCAACCATCCTGTACAAGCCGTGTCATACACACTCCATTCCGTTCCACGCCGTTTCTGACAAGGTCCCTTGACCACGGACACATTGCGAGGCTGCCGTGCAGGGCCACTATATATAGCTGATGCACATTGGGTAACTTGGTGTAGGCTGGGACCGAGTCTACCCTGGGGGCCGGGTCATTATACACTGCCGACGCCGAGGATTGGGGGGCCTACCTCGGTCCAGTCTCAAAGGCCTACATGCCTACGACCTCCTCCCACCCCCCCTCCTCCACCTCCTCCTCTGATACCTCCGTGGGCAAGACCCATCATCGGTAGCTCTAAGGCACAGCAGCAGTGCCATCTCTAGTAGCTCCTGGCATTGGAGCGGCCAGCTCCATCCAGATCCACTAACATAGTTTTAATTGGCAGCCCTTTATCTACTACTCTCCTTCCTGCCATCCATACATCACCCCTTATCACCGAGCTGTGTCAGCAGAATTTTGGGTGTTTTCATGGCTCCTCCTCCACATCAAACTTGTTAACTTTTCGCCACCACCGCACCCTGCTGTGTAATCCACAAAATATACTGGCAAACTTTTAATCATTTACAATATTTTTCAGCGCTTCTTGCGCATCTGTTTACATTCCGCTCCCAGCCATATCCCAAACTTATACGAACCCAACGCTGCTACACTTGATCTTATACAAAAGGTACTTGAAGTCCTGGTTTGGGGAGGAGCCGAGAGCAGGGGCTTGAAATTGGCGAAAGCTCGCCTTGCAGGCGGAGCGCCAGCTCCATCCCAGATCCACTAACATAGTTTTTTACCTGCAGCACCTTTCATTCTACATACTATTCACACCTGCCTCCATACATCCGTCCCCGATCAAACGATCTGTGTCAGGCAGAATTTTCAGGTTTTCACCAGATACAATAGTGGAACTCGGAACTCGGCCCATCCTGTCGCCGCCATGCTGGAGACCTGAGTTGCAATCATAGCATCGCAAATATGGAATTTTCCCCTACTTGTCGCGCTTAGTCCTGGAACCATTTCCGAAAAACAATAAAAATAGAACCACTATTCTATTTTTCCCATCTTCCTAGGTGAAATATTCAAATGACCCGGCCTGCCTTGAAAATTATAATTTTTCAAAGTAAACGCTTCTGGCCCCAGCCCATTTTGGGTGGGGAAAAAAAAAAAAAAAAAAAAAAGGGAGCCGAGACAGGTGCTTTTGGACAGGCGAAAGCTCGCCTGGCAGCGACCACGCCAGCTCCATCCCAAGATGAGGCCAGCCTCAGGAGGCATCCATGCATGCTGCCCCCTGCTGTTTCCTGTCCATTTTTGCCTCCACAGCGTCCACCAATGTCTCCATGTGCGCAACTTTTAATCTCCTATACCCCAGAACGCTGGAGCACGGAGGATAATGCAGCACATCATCCCCTTTCAAACGGCTGTTTCAGGCTAATTTTGCAGGTGTTTCAAACCAGATACATAGTGGAACTTGGCCCATCGTCGCCATCCATGTGGAGACCTGAAGTTGCAATCATAAGCACGCAATATGAATGCACCATACTGTCGCTCCTTAATCATGGAAGTTGTCTCCATGGCTTGCCTCCACACATGTCGTCCCCTTATCACAAGAGCTGTGTCAGGCGTAATTGTTTTCGGGTGTGTCACCAGATAAAACGTTCTGGAACTTGTTCACTATGAGTCGCCACCATGCTGTGTTATCGACTAAATATAACCGTCAACCTTTTGTTCACAGAAATAAGGAAATCATTTCGAGCACTTGATCTTGCCACCTCCTTAGTGAGCCTTATCCCATTTGGGGTATGTCGCCATAACATTCTCTAGCCTGCCACTGCTGCTGCTGCCTCTCCATGCCGTCCCTATAGTGTCAGGGTCAATTATTGCAAGTGTTTTAGATGCTATCTAGCCTCATTCAGTCCCTCTGTCATGGCCATGCCTGTTGCTTGCATATTTTGCATAATGGTGCGATAAGCAGCCCAGAGGCACCATGCTGCTGCCCCCTGTTGTTTCCTGTCAATTTCCGTGGTGTTTCCATCCCTTTTCTGAGGTTTCCCCAGGTGTTTGGCCAAGCGTTCCCTGTACAGAGCCTTGGTCCCCTTGAAAAGCACGGGAAAAGTTTGTCTCGAATAACGAGTAACCCAGGCATTTTTAGTGTTCGCTCCCTCATCTCTATTTCTAACCCCCTCCACATCATTTTCATTTCAAGTGCATGTTGCATTCAGAGTGCCATTTTCTCTGTGCTGTAATGCTCGGAGCCTGTGACACACCGTCTGAGAGTTTGGTGTTCTGAAGTGTCCGGTGAAGTTGTTTCCTTCCTCCTGCACAGCTGGTCGGCATGGTTTCCTCTCATGGTCACCACCACCAAGTCACTTGAAGCTTGCGGAAAGATATGGCAAGAAATACTTTGCAACAACACATCATTTATTTTCTCTCACAAAACAACAATAAAACGCCAAATAGAAAATCAGTTCTCCTCTGGGTGGTTGGAATACGTGTGCAACAGATGAAGCCGACAAGGCCAAACTCGAAATGAAGAACATATTTAACTATAAGGCTGTGTTAATATTGGATTTTTGTTCGTAATTTTAGACTATTTGGATTTGCACAGAGTTGCCTACTGTTTTGTTGCCATCATCTTCCTGATCTCTGACGCTTGCAATGTAGTATTGTTTCTATGTACCAGTAGGGTGGGGCCCCCTCAATTTCTCCGGGGGCCCCAGTCAACCCCAAGTTACGACTTGCAGCTTTTGGCCTTCTAATTTACATGAAAAGTATAGATGTTAGCGTGAAGATTGGCTTAATGCCATGGTGGAGGTAAAGGGGCTTACTCACTTACTGTGAGACTCTCTTTGTAGTGTGGTTTAAATCCGGCCCCACAACATGACTGGAAAATGGTGCCGGTGATGCAACCCCACCGCCTATTTGGTCCTTAAATTAGTCCTATGGTACCGGATCATGGCACAGTGCGCGCATCTGACTGTGGCTGCACTGTGGGTATCTAGGAGAGGGAACGCTCCCCACTCCCTTCTCCTGGCTGTGTGCTAATGCTGAGTTTAGGGGTGTATAAAATCTAGGAGATATGACTTTGTCTTGTTTGTCACCTAAAGCTACATTTATGTCAGTGGTAAGGCCCGTTTCACACTCTTGCAAGTGTGATGCAATTGAACTTGCATCACGCCCGCAATGCATGCTGCCGGATCTCCCGGCCCGAACCTGTGCCAACCGGACTGAACTGACATGCTGACATGCAAGCACACGTAGCGAGTGGTGTGCAAGTTAAGATGTTTCCAAATGTTAAACTATTAGCCTCAGTGTTTTCCAAAGAAATACCCTTGAGATAAACATGTCCAAAAGTATGTTGTGGTGAGGAAGACTATATTGTGTCTGTATTATATGAACATCCAAATGCCGTTGCCATGACTGTGCCCAATTCTTTCATTTTACTGTTTCCTGAACGGCAGACATTTTTAGCTGTTAGATCGATTGTCGTTCTTTGTTTGCCTTATAACTAAACAATGACAGAACACAAATTCTTCATATTTAATGTTCGAAAACAGGAAACCGGAATCCTTCCACCAAAATCCAGTCAAATGTAAATCTGACATTTCCCTAAGGCAATAAATGCAATGGCACAATTCCTCCTGTTTAGGAAGTTCAAGTTTCATCCCAAATCTGACTCACTCAACTGATTTACCAGGGCTGTAGTTCTATTCTTACACCAAATGCAAGTCAAAATAATTCAAAAATCATGAAATATAATTCTATATAGAGCATTTGACTTCTTAAGCTGCATGTCCTAAAAAGAACAAGATGTTCTGATTTCACAGCGAGATAAAACAGAGACCAAAGGGAATTATAATTGGTCAGCGGGCACAACCAATATGACTTTTTTGCTTGTTTATTGGGCAGGTAATCAATCTGTTACTTTGACCAAGTCTTTGTTTAAATCAGTTTTATTTTTTTTTGTCTATTACCATCAAGTATATTGCAGGCTCTTAGATCACATTTAAATAAAAGAAATTATCATGAATACATATTATATTATAGTCCGCTTTTATTTGTGTCGCTTTCAATCAATACAAGCGCATGCTGAAGTGGGAAAATTGAACTGAGTTTACTTGACCGGTGAAGGCTGAAAATGTCCAGTTGGGTCATTTTATTTATAGTACACTAAGTTCGTTTCCTCAAGCATTTCAGTAGCATGCAGTGTATGGCATTGTGATCATTTTCCTGGTCCCTATTGACACACATATGTAAAACTGTCACCTCAAGAGATCTGAATTCTTAATTTTAGAATTTTTGTCATAGTTACATGTTTAAAAAAAAAGTATAACTTATATACCAGACCCCAACAGAATCACTCTTCATTGTGCTTTTTAATAAACGCAAAACTTTATCAGTCCAAATTTACCCACTAATGAAGTACAACATGTGGGGAAAAAATCAATCTCATAATCACTTAGATAGTAACATGAGTTCAAAAGTTTATAACCACCTAAAGCGAACGCAATCAGAATCCCAAAAAATGGGGCTGAGCCTTATCTACAAAATGGCTGTGTCCCTTAAGGGGCTTCAAGATAAATAACTTTGTTGCAAACAAACACAGAAAAACAAGGACAAGAACAAAAACAAAATCAGGATACTGGATACCAGAGATAATTGGATGGTGCAGAGTCTTCTGGTGGGATGTGGGGTGCGGCCGATTCCCAAGACCGCTGGTGGCTGGTGCTAGTGCCGAGTCCCGGAGCTTCTGGCCGGGATGGGTGCTAGTGCAGATTCGAGCTGCTGGCGTGATAGCAGGATCAAATGTCCTCGGGGCTGCTGGCCGGATGGTGTGGGTGCAGAGTCCCGAGACCGCTGGTGGAAGGTGCCAGTGCAGATTCCCGTAGCTGCTGGCGGATAGCACGATGCAGCAGTCCCGGACTGCTGGTCCCGATGGTGCCAGTGCAGAGTCCCAAGCTGCTGGTGGATAGCAATGGATGCAGAAGCTCCTTGGCTGCTGGCGGGATGGTGCAGTGCAGAGTCCCGTAGCTTGCTGGCAGAATAACCGGGATAACATGGGTTGTTTCTGATTGACCTCTGGGGTCCAGCATTGGGTTGAACCAGGGCCCACCAGAGAAGCGCGCTAAAACTCCTGGTGGGCCAGTCTGACACTGCTTGACAACATACCTAACAAATGGCCCCAATCAAAGATAGAGTGGCGCTATTTCATTTCACAGTCTAGAAGGTTATTCAGTGACTACAATTTAATAGTTTCCTTTCCATATCCAGATCGTTCCATGTCTTGTATGTTGTGTAGCAATATATATGATATTGTCGTTGGGGGATTTGAAATCCATAGTTGCAAATTATATGGTGAATAATCTGTTTCACTACTACTTATAATGAACAAACTTTTATATACAGCGTTATATAATAATTACTGATACCAGGAAGCCTTCCCATCAGGTGACTTTGTGCTTCCCCTAAATTTTATTTATCTTGTTCATGTAGAGGGGGATACGCTCCCTATATTACTCAGCCCACCACTGAAAGGTTATTAGATCTTGAGCAGAACATGGATCTTTAACTCCAGTTATATAAAGCCACCATGTTGTCCTTTGACTATCTGATTTTCAGCCATGTGTTTATATGGGTCAGATAGACGGCTGTGATCAACGCTCAAAAAATTGCTATTTGACCTTTTCCATGGCACAACAAATGTGCATCGCTAATGACATGTTTCATAACATAATAAGACTTGTACATATAACGCAATGAGTCATAAGATTTTAATGTTTTTTTACTTTCATCTTCCTAGATAATAAAAAGTTTTTGATTCCCAAATCCTATGCCGTCATTTGAGATATTTTAAATGTGTTAGAAAGAATCCTGTAAAGCAAAAAAAGCAATAAAAGATGAAAAACAAATATGAAAGCTCTCCTTCTGTTCCCCTAATACACCATACCATAACCACTAATGTCTCTGTTTGCATGCAGTAGGTGGAGAGATCTGTGGGAAGTCATGCCTTGCCTTGCCCTTTTGCTTTATTTGTGGCCATTACAAAAAAAGAAACCAACAAAAAAAGGGTGTGGGTTGGTGTTGTTTGTTGTTTTTTTATTGTTTGTTTTGTATTACAGTTTTTTTTCGTTGTTTATTTGGTTTGTGTATTATGTGTGATGTTGGATGGGGGGTGGTGGTTGTGAGGTGTGTGTTGTTTTGTTTTGTTTGGGTTTGTTGTTTTTTTAGATGGTTGTGTTGGGGTTTGGGATTTTTTAGTGTCTGTTGGGTTTGTTAAGTTTTTTGTTTTTGATGTCTGTTGTGTGTTTTTTTGTTGATGGTTTATGTGTTGTTTTTTAGTTTTATTTGTTGTTTTTTTTGTTTTTGTTTTTGTGTGGGTTGTTGTTGTGTTTTTTGTTTTTTGTTTCTTTTTTTATATCGGTTTTTTGGGGTTTTTTATTTTAGTTTTGTAGGTGGCGGTTGTTGTAGAGTGGAGTGTTTGTTGGCTTGGTAGTGTATGTTTTTTTTGATTGTTGAGGTTACTTATATTGAGTTAGGCCTCTCGTCCGCTCCGCCCCACTCGACGCCCCCCCCCCCCTCACACCCCCGCGCCCCGCTGCCCTATCTACTTCCCACCCGTACCCCCCGCGCGCCTCCACCACCACGGCTCCTTTCTCCCATCTCCCTTTTTGTTTCATGAAGCCTGATTCCCCTTGCCCACCTTGCCCCATCCTTTCGTCTCGGACGATGGGAGTTTTAGGAGGACTTTGATGGTTATACTCCCATAGCTCTAACGTGGCTATTTGCCGCCACCCCTTGGAGGGTATTGTATTTTGTTGAGATGGTGTTTTTACACAAGCTTGCTTTTCCAAACACGCAAAAGTTAGGGTGTCTACGCAATTGTGGGAAGTTGTTTTACTCAGCATTATCTGCCAGATTGATTTCTGCACTTGGCATCTAAAGGAATAATGAACAATGTAATTTTTTGCTGTGGGATAACAAAAAGCAGCAGAAAGATGTTTCTTGCTGCGATTATTTCTGTACACTCAAATGTAAAGTACCTGCTGCGGGTTTGAGTGTGAAATCTGGCAGTAATCGTGACCTGTGCAGTTATGCTTTGCCTATTCAGATAATAAAAGGAAACCTGGACCGGTTCAATAGCCTATTGCATTCTTTAGATTAATACATTCAGTGGTTTGTTATGCTTATTTTTTACATTACCACCTGGCTCCCTCCCGCAGCTCGTGTGATCCCAGGAGGTGACAGTTCAAACGAGTCTTCTTCTCAATCCCTCATCTTCTCCTCCTCACTCATGGAGCCGGGAGAAAGTGAGGGAGGGTCAGGAGGAAAAGGAGCCAGGTAAGTAAAATGATGCATTAAAAGCCTGGATTTATATATGTTGCTGGCAATGCATTTCCAAAATGACATGCATAGGCTATTGGACCTTTCTTCAGGTACAAATACCTCCCTGATTTGATAGTTTCCATCCCTTAATTATAGTGTGGATTCTGGAGGCGGAATGCACACATATAATTTCATTATTGCAAGATGCAAAGGGTGAGCAAGTTTGAGCTCCTATTCCCTCTGCCGCAAATCGCATGCACACAGATAGTTTTTATCCATGTAACTATCTGCTCCACCTCGGTATTTCATATTTTTAAGAGGTCTTATTACATAGTGTTAACAATTTAAATGCCAGTTTGTAAACATTCAACAAAAGCAGGAAGGGGGGAGGGAACCGGGTGACCGAAAAGGGGAGGGCAATCCTCTGTTGTGTCCAAAGAGCAAGTAAGTCAAAAGTCTACGGGTCTAGAGGCAGGCCAGTAGGAACACGGTAATAGTCCCTACACGCATATCCCCACTAAATACTGGTTCTGATTGTTGACAGAAGCTGCAGATATGCTGAACATAGCTTCTTGTGTACCGAAGTACTTCCTGAGCAGCAAACTAAAAGTATAAGAGCATGTCCATTCCTGCTATTGTTTGCGGCTAAGCATTCTCTTTCTATTGTCATGTGTGCCTAAGTGGACCTCCCATGCTTGATGACACACAGGCTGCAAACATTGTTGATACCATTGACAATTGATCGTTTTTCTTTGTTTGTGGCTTGTAATTATGCAGAGTTCATGTACATTAACCTCAAATCTGCATGAGAAATGACTGTTTTGGCTGCTTTCTACCGCTCTTGGAATCACCGCAGACATTGCATTGCAGTATTCTACCTACCTGCTGAACTGTCTCCCCTGGCATAGTGTATTTGAGTATTGTTTTTCTAACGGTGCAAAATGTTATAGGAAATCCAAAACTTGGCCCAACGCAAAATGTACAGTATGAAAATTGTTTGCGATTTTTTATGGATTTAATAGATAATATACTATGCTGCAGTTGAAATGGGTTATCCAACTCACCCTGTGCCCTTAGTAAAGGAACAAGCTTCAACAAGATTACAGATGAAATAACATGAACTGGAATTTGAATACATGAAGGACTAGTCTATATTAGTCCTTCTGGGCAAACACTTATTATAGAGAGGTTTAATCAGCCAAACATCTCACAATATAGTTTTACGGTAAAATGTGATTTCAAGGACGATTTGTATCTTTGTGAATCAATACTCTGACCCATGTGAAGGATCATTTGTGATGTCTCTAGGTCACCTGGGGGAGGGGGGTAGGTGTAAACCCAGGAGTATATGGACATTTGGGAATTCATTTAATGGTGAATAGAGACGTAAAGGCAATATACAGAAACTGATTTGGATAGAGAGTATCTAGGTGAAGTGAAATTGTCCTTGACAATGTGTCTAACCTGTGATTGGATTTTGGCCAACAAAAAGAAATCAGTTTTACAAAAAAAACTTAAAATCGCTGAAATTATGTTACGGCTAATACAGATGGCTGCAACATTACATATTTACCAGTGGAATTACATTGTGTTATTGTTGTTCTCACCATTTAAAGGGAGGTCTCAGGATAACAAATTCTCACCTAATACAGGTTCCAAAAACCTTTTAAAAATGAATTCCCATGTGTTTATAATTACCATAACTTCAATCTGTACCTCTCTGCTCTGGTAGCTCTCTCCCTCCTACAACGTATCTAGTGATTGGTTGTAAAGAGCGATCCAGTTCCTTAGAGGACAGAGGAAGGAGGGAGGAACTCGCAGAGCAGAGAGGAGGAGATGATGATGAGGATGCATTGCAGTCTATACCAGATGCCCCCGTGACCGATGCAGTTTTGGCTGGAAGGATAAGTGAAATGTGTGATCTTGATAACGGGTTCCTTTACTTATCCTGTAATTCAGTAATTTACAAAAATTTGAATGGGTTAGGATCTGACTGCTGGGCCCCGACCAATTAAGAATACCCTCCAGAATGTTAGAAAATTGGGAGTGTTTTTCTAACTAACTGAGTGAAGTGGGCATTCTACAGAATTCCTGACACATACCTTAATACTTTTGAACACTGTACTCTTTCTCTGTGCACTCCCATGGCGTCTACTGGAGAAAGCTGAGGGCTGTGTCTGAAATTGCAACACTCCGGGGTGTATAAATTTAATGATAGTACAATGCATTTATTTCCTGTATGACCCCTTATCGCATGTGACTCTTAGGCTGAGCCCCTCTCCATAAAGGTAGGTTTGCTGCAAAACACCCACAAATAAACACCTGCAGTATAGTTCCTCCATCTGCTTAGATGCCCATCACTGCATCGGGAGGCCGCGGGTCTTTTTGCTAGGACAGCCTAGGGCCGGGCTTTAATTTCTGATCATGTGTTACAGATGTTGCCAGTGGCACTTTTAATACATGATAAGTAAGGTCCCCATATACTGGATGCCAATATTGTAGTACGAACAGTAATGGTAGGATCAATAAGAAACAACCTAGGGTTAAAGTACCTGAAACCTGGGCAAAAAAAAAAAATCACCCCTTTTTCCTAGAACTGTACCAATACACATTAACATCATAAACATGTTAGTATTGCTACCTCCCAAATGTCAGATCACATATAATAACAGTTTTTCCGAACATTTTAACCCATAACAGTAAAATAGCTCCCAATGTCCAAAGTACCTTTTCGCAACATATAAAATTTTATTAGAAAAAAATGATCAAAAAATCATACAGACCTCAAAATGGTAGTAGTGAAAAAAATCAACTTTGGCACACGGCTCCATCACCGAATATGCAAAAGTATTAGAGGCAGAAGAGGCAACATTTTTTGTAACAGAATGTTTACATTTTTTCTAAACACATAAAACCTAATTTCACTGCCTTTGGGGATTTTTTTCCGCTTCCTATTACATGGCAATGAATATTCAAATACATCACTATGAAGTCATTGTTACGCAAAAATAAGCCCTCACAACCTTCACATGTACAAATAACAATTACATATTTTTGAAGATCTATGTGGTAAAAAATGGAACTCAAAACGAAAAAGGGTCTGTCCCGTTAAGGGGCTAATCCGGAATTCCTAATGGTACCTTCTGGATAACAGTTTAACTTAGCCTTAGGGGTCGTAGCTTCGGTTACACATTCTTTTTTCCACGGCCAACGGATAAGTGAAATACAAGCCAATGTGACAACTCATAGAAATTATTGGCTTAGTAAGACATCTGGAAATCAAGGAATCACGACGTGAAAACCAATGCCATGTGATGAGCCCTTAGTCTTAGCCCTCATTTATTGTTAGAATGAGATTTATAGACCAGTGTTTTTACATTTGTTATTGTTGAAAAGTTAGCAATGTGAACCTTGCCCCTTACAAGTATGCCATTTATCCTCAGGGGATGGCCTGAATACTGATTCTGGACACCATAACATCTACATAATTGCTCTTTACTTCTAAACATTTAGTCACCCTTTTTGATATCGAATGGAATAGTGACATGTGACCATGTGATTTTCATATTATGCAATGGCTGTAATTTTATAGCTATATAAAGCCAATACAACAACACTAGTGACACCTACTGGCTATTTCCAGTAGGAATCAGAAAAAATATTGGCTGAATTGAAGCGAATAAGTTTTATTATCCAATACACAACTCATTAGTATCAAATTACTCTTACAAAAGGTCGTCCCTCTAAATACTAACATATATGATAACGGTGTATCCACTATGATAAATACCTCCGGTCGAGTCTGCTAACATCATCACCCTCACTACTCATTAGTAATAAGGTGCAGTCTGTTTCATAAGAAAAAAGACTGGTCAATCTACTTTCGTCTAGTTAATTAAAACCAATCCATAAGCTCGCTTCGAGTTACATTAGTATTCTTCCAATGTTTCTTCCCTCCTTATCCATAACTCATCCATTCTTTACTTTTTATATCTTTACTTTCTTCCCGGTTCATCTCTATCCTGTCTTTCTGGATCAACATTTTGCAGGAGAACACCTTGGGAGTCATTGGACCACTTCTGTCTGCATTAAGAGGCTCAAAAGCAGCACTACCACTCTCCATATCACCAAGAGAACGATATATTTACAATTAGAAGGCATGAATCTTATGATTTGTCTGGCTTAATCTATAGTAGCCTTTTAACAACTTCCCACACCCATTTATAATTAATCTCCCCATCCTTTCCACCCGTAGCTAAAAATGCTGCAGCGAGTTGACGGTTAGGAGAGCGGTAATGGTCATCCGTAATTCCCAGGCACATACAATGTACTACAATAACCCAATAACCACCGTTATGTCAGTAAAAAAATAGGGTTGGGAAAAAACCAGAAAAAAAAAAACAGGGTTCCCCTTGTGTATGTCCCTGCTAATAAAACGTTGATGAATTTTCAGGATCACTTAACAATAACGTATGTGGTACGTATGTGTCTATATTAGTACCGGGTCCTTACATTCCCCATGAAAAAGTAAAACAATGTGGCATCATTTTCATCACATGTGCAAATTCTTATTGGAAGTGTCCCTGAATATTCACAAATGATATTCCGTCTTCGAAAGCAATTTTGTTGTCATTGGTAGTTCTGAATAATCCTTTTATCGTAAAGAGGGACCTGTCACCCAAAATCATAATAAATAAAAAAATTAAAACCATATAATAAAAAAGAAACGAAAAAAAAAGACTCCCCCGGTCCCCTAAGACAAAATCTTTAACGAATAAAGTCTCTGATCATGGGGGAATGACTTGCATTACATGCGACCGCAGACTTCAGGCACCGAGCTTCGTCTCTGGCCCCCACAGCCTCGTTTGTCACCGCCCATAACCCCTCCTTAGCCCCTTTCTCGCCAGCAATTTTTTGTTTTCAATTATTTGGAATGTGGTTAATAAAACAGATCCATCCGACGCTCCTTGACAATAAGCTGTTGGATCCTCATATCTCGGGGCTGCAGTTTGGTGTTAATCATAAGGGGCGACACTCCCCCAGTACCCCCTGTCCGCTAGGACCTATAGGAGACGCCGCAAGCATTGATGCATATATTGCGTATCCTCTGCCGACTCGTCACTCACCAAGCCATATTGCGGGCCAGATGCCGAATGTTATTATATTCATCCAGCCTGTCAATAAGCCCGACGCGGCCGCAGCCCTGTCATGCAGCACGGCGGCAGCCATGGGAATAAGCCCACGCCTCTGTTGTGCGCGTCGCGCATCGTGGCAGCCAACACGCGATTAATTCCAATATCTGCGATGCTTGCCGGCTTCTGCTATATGTCCTAGCTGACGGGGTGTGCTGGGGGAGGTCGGCCCCAGAGCTTCTGACTAACGCATACTTCATCCTAAACGAGATCCACCTCTTATTTTGTAAAGGTCGGATCTGTTTAAACCACCTTTCGACCATAAATTGAAAAAAAAATTGCTGGGATAAAGGGCCTAGGAGAGAGGTTGTGGGTCGGGCACAGATTGGTGGGGGGCTATTCGGGGTGACAGGTCTCTCTTAAGAATAAAAGGCAATTATTGCAGAACTACCAATAGACAACAAATTAACTTTAGCAAGAGGAATATCCATTTGTAGAATTATTCGACACTTCCAATAAGAATTGCCCAATGTGAATGAAAACATATGCACAGTTGTTGTCTTGTCATGGGAATGTAAGGAGGTAAGGTGAAGAAGGGGCTAGGAGGGAGTTATGGGGGGCACATTTGGTGGGGGACTACAATTTTGGGTTGACAGTCCTCTTTGAGTTAAAAACTCATAGATATATTTTTTCCCTTATGTCATGTATTTTTTTCCTCATATGCCTCAGATCACAGTAGGCCCTCTCGTTCAATGTGTCAATGGAGGTTTGAGGGAGGCATACATTGGGGCTCATTTACTAAGGGTCTCGCTGCTCACTTTCGTCGAAACTGTATGCCTTTTTTTGGGGATTCTGGCTTGCACATGTTTTTAACAAGTGTCCTTCGCTGTGATTTTGGCATCACCAATAGTTGTTTTTTACCAGCTGCCACTGGCTTCCCATTCCAACACAATTAGGGGCATGTTGCATTAGGGGTCGGACCATGCACTTCGGTGAACTCTGGGACTGGGTAAGTAAATGGTCGCCATTGTGTTTATAGCCAAACATTAGATTTCGGGTCCCAGAGTTTAGCCAGAATTTAGGGGTTTTCATTAGGCTCAATCCTGCCTGAACACTCCACCAGCAAGAGGCCGCGATCAGAGTGGCACTGATCATGAGTGGTGACGTCTATAACTGTCGACGGACATTTTTCTGTGGATGGGTCACTCCCAGATAACTTACAGCAATTTATATGGTAACAGACCTAACCCGAGCCTTCAATGGGTCTGTCCTCATGGTATGGAAGTTTTTTTTCAGGACAAGCTGCCAATTTAATGATGTGCATGTGTCATGAGCCTGAACTCCCAAGACACAAAACTCAGAAGGTCCTTTTCCTGCCCACGTTTTATGGTTGGCAATCTCACACTCCATGACACACAGGCCACCCGCAAAGAACTCGGGCTCCTTATTTTGCAACCTGCAAAATACACACTGTGCAAGAGACTTTAGACTTTTTCCTACAAATGATGAGCTCACCAGTCTCCAAGACTGGTAATCTCCTCAACGATTAAGGCTTTTTCTTCTGTCCAGTCATGAATAATCCTAGGCAAAACAAATAGATCTGCCCGGGAATGGATCATTAAAGAAGTCCTCCTTTATCAAAGAAGTAAACAGACAAATTAAGGTTCCCAACAAACTAAATAACAAAGAAATGCAAAATTAATAATATTCCTAATGGAGCATTACGTACTTAAAATAAAACAGTTCCACGTTTCTGAATCTACACATTCCGGTGATCCAACTAAGAAGATCAGTTCATTCCCAACAATAACATTTTAAATTTTAAAGCGAGTTCACATTGGCACCTGTTCACGTGCGAGAGATGGTGACATCAGGGACCAGGCGGGACTGGAAGAATGAATAAATTAGCAGCCAGGTGCACCAGTGACAAGTCATTATTTTAACTCTATATTGCCGAAATTGCTGCATCAAGGTTAGAATGCATACAGTGTGCCGCCATGTAGTATAAAATGCATACAGCATACCGCCATGTAGTATAAAATGCATACAGCGTGCCGCCATGTAGTATAAAATGCATACAGTGTGCCGCCATGTAGTATAAAATGCATACAGCTACGCCTGTAGTACGATATACCATACATCCCTAATCCTCAAATTCGCAGCACTTTACAAATAAACAAAAACACTTTACAGAAAAATAATAGAAGTTCTTGACTTTTGGTGTCGCGGGTGGCAGCGCTGGTGTGCGTGAGCAAAGTCGTCGGGGTCGTCGCTGAGTCGAAGGGGAGTGGCTTGGGCGCGATGGCCCTGCAGGCGAGCACCGCGGGCAGCCCCGTAGCAGGCCGCTGCTGCACACTCAGGTTTGGCGACGGTGCTGTCCGCCGAGGCGAAGCCAACTCACTCGATCAAGGCAGGTGCGCTCCTGGATCAGCTATCCCAATGATACCATTGATTGACTGCAACAGTGACCTGCCACCTCCTACCTACAGCATAACTGGCCAGACTGCAGTGGCAAATATAAAGGGTTGAGGTGTCATATGTTTAAACGCCGCTGATGTACATTTACAGACAACTCCTTTAAGAAGAGTTCTAAAAATTTAATAATATGATGTAAGCTGCTTACAGTAATTTAATTGTGGCAATTTGTGGATTCTAACAGCTTTACCACACAATAGTGACTGTTAGAAACCTTCAATTACGCAGCTGCACGTATTCTTTATAATGTTAAATCCCTGATTTATTTACTTGTAAAATAACATGGCATAAAAGGAACTATAATTAACGGCTTGGTTTCAGATAGTGAGTCTCATTCACTGCACAGTTTGTGTGAATGGTAAGTAATAACTAATAACCAATTATGATCATTATACTAGATGAATAGGTCATGTAAAGTCTTATGACACTGAATCAGCTTCTGCTACAGAAGTAGGAAGCAATAACGGTACCCTCATAAAACGCACATAACTACCCTTCAGTAGTTTGCATTGTATAATTTGTCCTATACAGTTCAGAGGCAGTGTTCCAAATATAGAATTCCTTAGATTGATTTAAAAATTGTGTCGTGACTATTCTTACATAGCACATATGGCCCACTTTACTAAAAACAATGTGCAGTTTGCCTTTGCTATTTGTGCAGCTGGGGGCCGCCAGAATTCAGGAAACTGTTGCCGTTTTACATTCTGCTTCTGCATATTTCTGTGGCTCCCTGCACATGCTGCTTCGTCCTGACAGCATCGTCACCTTCACCTTTAGTTAGATACCACATTTAACAATGTGTGTGTGCAATGGTCTGACTGATCACCGCGCAAACAGCCCCACTTTTGACTGACGAAATATGTGACTCTACCAAGGAATAGTGCGCTTGACATCACTATGAGTCGTCGACATGGGACACTTTTAAATACATGTGCAAGCAGTTTTGGCACAACAAAAATTAATGTGCAAATGCTGGAGCAGAAACTGAACCACGGGGTCTTGAGTAATCTGGCCCATGTGATTCAGGTGAGGCCTGAAATGCCCTTTCTTCCTCTCTCGCACTTGACTGGCTTCATATTAATGCGGAAGTAGGTGTACCTTACCTAGCTCCCTACTTCAGTGACGTGTTGTGTGATAATCCTGGAAAAATGGGCCCCGCTTGCAGCGAGCGCGTGTGCCTTTTCTCATCTCCCTCTCCCTCCACATCATACGGTCCTACCTTCTACCTACTCTCCTGTCTGTGCAATGAGCAAGCGGGAAAGGAATGGTGGGTTGGTGGAGTAGATGCCGCGTAGTTGCATGGAGGAGAGCTGACGACACATGCTCCTGGCAGGAGCCAGTAATGCGAAAATAAGTGTTTATAAAAGTGCTAAAAAGATTCAGACAAATGCTGACAAAGTAGCATTTTTAAATCGAGAAGCATACAGGATATTGGAGCACCTGTCAGCCAGCCCTAACATATGCACAATTCCGGTGCACAGGTATGCTTTAAAGTAAGATACACAGGGTTATTCGACTCCGCCATTTTTATGCACTACTGAAAAATCCTGTGTTAGGAACTTTTTCAGCTTTACCATTTCCTTATCTTTATATTTAGGATAAATGATTTCACATGAGCTGGGTGTTTGGCTTTCCCACGGTGCATTTGTTGTAGTTTTTTGTTTTTTACTTTTCTACATGGTGTATCAATCATCATGTAAAAGGTGCTAGCACGGCCTATGTAGAAAGAAGATGTACGGGCAAGATAAATGTAACCCCGTAGCGGCTCTGCGCACGCTAGCTGTACGGTCTCTGAGTCCCTCGAATAGAGCTCCGCGTTCAGGTACAGCTACTGCGGGCCGAGACGATGCCGTTTCAGCGTGCGACAGCAGCCGAACCGGCATGTTAGCCGCGGGATTTCATCCGCGGTAATTTACCGCTGACATCCCCGGCTAACAAACCCGCGGTCGAGGAGTGGGCTCCGATCGCGGGGTGTTTAAAACAAATAAAACAACTAAAAAACCCGTTAAATGCCAACGGTCAAAACGCGACCGCTGCATTTAAAACATTGCCTTCTGGGGTCTTTACCCCACGATCAGCCCCCCCCCCCCGCCCCCCGGACCGGATTCGGGGGGGGGCGATCGCTGTTTTTCCGATCGGGACCCCAAGAGAAGTCTGGAGGATTGCCTTAAAGGCGTCTGTGAGCATCTTAAAGGCAAAGTGTCCACCTATGCATCTGCATAGGCTGGCACTGCTAATTCCCTGCAATACATTGTATTGCAAAGTATTAATCACGAACACGCAATCAATATTCTTGTTTCATAGCCCATGGTGTATCATGTAAAAAATTAAAAAAAAAGTTTTTCATTTTTCATAAAAAAATTAGACTTTTATAATCCCTAAAATGCCCATAACGCCTCAAAAACATATAAAGAGGACATATCAGCAAAAAATCTAAATCTAACCAAACCCCACATAATAGTATCCACCCCATCGCGTACATTCACCTACCGCGTCCGTACATCCATAGAATAAACTAATTAACTATTGAACCCTATGCTGCACTCCGTAAAAAAAAAACGTTAAAAACCCCCAAAATTATGAGTTTTAACCTTTATATCCCACTAATAAAAAGTGATCACAACATATGTACTCCAGAATGATACTGTTTGCAAAGACAACATGTCCCGCAAAAACAAGCCATAACCAGCTCTGTAGCCAAAAACGTAACAATGTTTATGGCCACTTGTAAGGCTGCATGCAAAAATGATAGATTTTTTCCGCCACATTAGGGTTTTTATATTTGGCAATTTTAGTAAAACATAAGAAAAAAATATTCATGTCTGGTATCCCCGTAATCGTAATCGAACCCAAGAATGAAATATATGATATTAGTCTATACGGTGACACGAAAAAAAAAAAGTAAAAAATCCAGTACACAGAATTGATGCTTTTTCTACTCATGCCTCAAAAAAGTTCCTAATTTTCACACTAGGTGAACCAACCCCAAAATGGGTAACACTGGAAAAGCATCTCGTCCCGAAAAAAAATACCGTCCCATTGCCCAAATAACGGAAAAGCAAAATTTTATAGCTTCAAAAGGGGGCAACGAGAAACTAAAATCCTGGCAGCTGAGGGTGCTCCTTGTGGGCCCGTCTGCGCCTTCGCTATGCCCCCATAAAACAACACAGTAACGGCCAGTTTGGGGTCGCTGCACGCAGGAGAATTGTAGAAAACAAATTTTATGTGATTTTTCTCTTTTTAAATCTTTTGGAAAGGTGTAAATTTTGTGGCTAAATGAACTATAACCACAACCGACAAATTTGACCATTTGACCATTTTGAGGTGGGGGGGGGGTGGGTGGGTGGGGTGGTGTTGGGGGGGTGGGAGGGGGGGGGGGGGGTGGGGGGGTTTGCCCAGCCCGCCAATTTTTGATTTCAATTACTAATGAAGACATCTCAATGGGTTAACAATCTTTGTATAATGCTGTTTCTGATAGTTTGAGGGGTGCAAGATTTGAAAATGGGGTTGGTTATCTAGGGTTTTGTTTTGTTTCTAAATATGTAAAATTTGATTTCATTCAAACAGTAAATTTATCCCCAAAATGAGTCAATTCTGAAAAATACGGAAAATCGCTATATTTTCAGATTTGTAGGCCGCGTGACGTCCAAATAAATTACTCCAAACTTTTAAAAATTATGAAAATGTAAAGTAGACACATTGGAAATGTTATTCTTGCAGTTATTAGGTGGTAAATCGATCTGCCTGACAACAGCGGTGATTTTGCATTTTCGCAAATGGAATTTTTTTCTAAAAATTCATCATTTTTTTCTTTTTTGTAAATAAATGCAAACTTATCAGCCAAATTTACCACTACAATGACGTAACACATGTGGGTAAAAAACCATCTCAGAATCGCTTTGATAAGTAACAGTGTGTTTCAAATGTTTCAAAAGTTTACCATATAAGAGACGCAGGCAGAATCTAAAAAATGGGACTGAGCCTTAAGCTGTAACATGCTGCGTCCTTAAGGGGTTAGACAAAATAATTGAAACAAAAGGACAATGACTGGAAAGCTTTATCATTTTCTATTTTTTATTAATATATTAAGGAGTTTCTCAATGAGTTGTTGAAGGGTCTTGTATAAGTGACGATTTAGTAAATCCCTATCAGTTAAATAATTTATTACGGTATAGTTACAGAGGTCATGTCAACAGGTTTAAGTTCATTTAAGTTCATTAAAGGTTTTAGGATACAGAACTACTCCTTCCATTATGCAAAGCCATTTTGTCGGTCTTGTCGTCACAGATTGTAAAAATCTCTTACTGAGAACACGATGTTACAACAAGCCAGACTTTTCTAATCGAAAAAAGTATGAGAAATTAACAAATCCTTGTTCTTCTTTAACTGTGCTTCTTTTCAGCATTGAGGGGCTAATAATGTCCCAAAGGTCCTACAAGCCACACTGTCTATTTATGACTAGCAAATATCATGATGGCTGCTGCTGGAGCAAAGTTTTAGGGGCATCTTCCAATTGCAGAAGTAGCAGGTATTGTTGAAGTTAGCTGAGAACAGATATTGAAGGCCTCTTTTTAGGATTGGCATCAATATTATATCCGTGTTCATGAAAACCTGACACTTCACCATCAACTCGTTGAAAATCTAACCCTCATTAAAGTGGTTGGACCGTTTCTCTACCCTACCCTATCCACAATGGATTTTCCAGACTTATGGATGTCACAGAAAGGATAATACTGGGAAAGTGCAAAGAGTTATTCGATCTACTGATCACAACTAATTTACTGCCGTAATTGCAATGACGGAAAAATTAATATTGCAAGGAGTATCTTCTCTAGAATTATGGGATTTGTAGAATCTCAATTGTTTTGAAAGTAAATATTCCTAAGATCACTCTTTGCAAATATGAATTTTCCTTCTGAGGCAGCTCCATTTAGGGTATTAAAATTCAGGATCCTAGAAATTTTCTTGTTAGGTGACCATAGTTATTGGGAAAACATTAATGCAATGTAGTGATAACATTTGTTTTTAAAAAACAGTTACAAAGCTAGCAAATAAACCAATAGGCTCGCTTACCATTTACAGCTCACTCAATTGTCAGTGTTACCATGGTGGTAATGACATCTTCATCCTTCTTGTGAACTAAAAGCGTACCTTAAAGTATACTAATTTTAAACCAATTTTATCATATTCTCCCCTTTGAACAACAAACAATGTTCTACCTTTTCTTTCTAAAGTTATAGCATTTTCTGTTCTGAAAGTAGTTGATAAAAATTTTTCTCACCAGAGGTGAGTGGGCAGGGACTAATATCTTCAGTCTATGCCTCACGCTGAGGCCAGTTCGCTTGCCCACAGATCCAATGATGCCTTGTGTTCTTTTCAAAGTAATTTAGGATTAACTGCAATTTTAGTGTTCCCCACAAGTAAATCCACTGAGCAATGCACAGTGCACATACAGTGATATGGTGAACCCTGCAACTTCCATCACTTGAGAGCAGGGACATGTAAATACGTGGTTAGTAATCATTAGTACTGGAAGGGGATAGATGAAGTATAAGCTTGTGCTGTGTGAGGACAGACTAAGGGTAGATATTTTATCATCCTGCATCAGAGGCTGATTCTGCGGATGACAAGGTGTGGGAAGGGAGCAATAACGACAGAGAACTTTCTGTAGAATCACAGACTAGGGGGTGGAGGACTGATGAAGGGAATAGAGGAGATCTTTTTACCTCACAATTCTGTCAGGAGCATCTGTTATCCACAGTCTTTGGACACCCTCCAGCTTCTGCTACATCAACTGTAACATGACCTCTCCTGTGGGGTGTGGTTCCATCAGGGAGCAGCAGCCCTCGCCTCCCCTGAAATGCACAACAATAAACAAATCTATGGACTCCAGGGCTTATCAGCAGAAGACAAGGAAAGCAACTATTGCAGCTCTAGGTATCTGAGTGAGGTAAAGCAACTGCTGGATATATGTATCAAAGATAATAGCAAAGTTTTTTTACATCCCAAGACTCTTTATAAATTTATGATCAGTCACACCATCAGCTGTCTTTGTATGACACTATGTGACCAACTAAGCCTCAGCAGTGCCGGGCCATCAGTTAAGAGGTGCATTGGTCACTTCATAGTGGACATGTTATTTTTACATTAAAGCAAATATCTAGTTTAGGTAAAATACAATAAATTGGATAACAATTATATCTTCTTATATTAGCCACTGTGCACAACATATAGAAAATGTACAGGAGAAGGAGTGTCTATTTGTCTATTTTGACAATTACCACTATGACAAAACGCCCGTGCAGAGACCTTGAGATCACTGTACTCAAGACAAAGTCATTTAGCTAAAATATGAATACAGATGAAGAGAATGTGAGAGAAAGGTCCGAAAATATAAAATGTCTGAATGCGCTAAATTTGAAACAAGATAAAAGAGTGACCTTTGTTTTATCTGTGTGCATTTAATATCTTGAAACCACAGCTCAATCCTAAGAGAAGAAGGAGGAAAGGCGACACCTTTCACCTTTACCATTGACATCGTACGGAGAACTTTGAGCCCAGTGTGGTGTAATATTTTTGAAATCCAAGGAACTTGCCCTGCTTTTCTGATATTTTCTATATGCATTGCTTCACGTACTCCTGCATAATCATAATCAAATGCTTTTCAATGTCATGGTTTAAATTAAGATTCGAATCCTAAGGTTACACAGCTTACTATGTGAAATACATCCTGTTTGGTCTGGGCCATAAAGGAAAGCGATTCCTGCAAAACAAGTTTTCTAATACTGTTTAATACCACAGAATTCAGGTCAGTGCTTGTCTTTTCTATTATTCCATGTTACAGGATTGTTTAATAAGATGTGAGATTGTTATTCCTGGAATGGAAAAGGGAAAAACTCAAGGAAGAAAAACTCACTTTAGCCAAGTGTGACAAGGGGCCCAGTAACAGTAAGTAACACACTTCACACACATCTCTGTGTAAATAGTGATCTCTATAACGCATGCAAACTGATTTATCCCCTGTGATAAAGCACTTTTTTTAACTAGAGCTGAGCGAACAACTCGTCCGAGCTTGATTGCTCGTTCGGCATTAGCTTACTCGAAACTGCTCGTTGCTGCGCGGACAAATACTTTGCTTTGCCCGTCGAAAAATACCATCTTGGTCATTTTTGGGCGGCCAGAACAGAGCGCATCACAGCCATGGAGACTCTGCACTCCACCCACATACGTGGTACCCTTACACGTCGATAGCATTGGTGGCGGCCAATCAGGGACCCTGGGGATAGACTAAGAACTATAGCCGCTGCCCTCTCACTGCTCGGATCATTCCTGTCTGGATAGGCCAGGGAGAGAGCTGCTGCTGGCAGGGAAAGCGTTAGGGTGTTCTATAGAATAGTGTTAGGCAAGGAGTAGATTTCTATAAAAGAACCCCGACAGCCCTTCTTAGGGCTACAATAACGTCTTATTTTACTTTTTTGGTTTGCCTGTGCTGGGTTGCTGGCCATTAGTGTGCAGCTATACCCCCATATTGTGATGAATTTGCAGGGGACTTGCGACCGTTTGTGTTTAGCTCTTAGTGACCACATATCCACCTCAAACCCGAAGTCCGACACTTTATTAGGGGTTTTGATTGAATTAGGCAGAGTCTGCTTGATTTATTTTTGTTTATTACGTTTATTTCTTTTATAACATCAAAGTAAATCGGGCAAGCGTGTTGCTTTCAAGTGGCTAGAAATAGCCATAGCAATAGGATAGTAGCATCGTTTTGGTTTAAAAAACCAAACAAAAAACAATTTAACAGTTTACACTTTTATTTGGAAAATGTTTTTAACCCAAGGGCTAGGGGGTAAGAAAGACGAGGGGTGGACGTGGGCGTCCAACTACTGGAGGGTCAGAGGCCGTGGTCCTGGGTGGGTGTACAACACACCTGCTGATGGGGAGCAGGGAACGCCGCCGAGCTACACTCCCTAGGTTCATCATTCTCCAGTTACTGTGCTCGTGGTAGCACTGTTGAGGCCAGAAACAGTGCGAAGAGGTTGATGTCGTGGATTGCGGACAATGCTTCTAGCCATTTTGTCCACCACGTTCGTCCCTTCCCACTCATTCCACCCATGTTTCCCGAATCAGACTTCTCCAGCTCCTCCACTTCAGCCTCCTTCCCCCGTCTGCCCCATCCCACAAATTTGGCATTTGAACCTGCATAATTCGAGGAACTTGTTTTCTGGACCCTTCCACAGTCACAAACCACTTTCCGGTTGCTGCTGAGCTATTTCCGATTCCCGGTTTTTCCACCGTTCGCAGTTTCGTGGGTGATGATGACATTATTGAGGTAGTTGAGAAGTGTGTAAAGAGGTGTCAGACGATAGAGGAGGCCGGTTTGTCAGACAGTGGTGAAGTTGTTGTCAGGGTCGTAAGTCCAGAGGGTGAGCAACGAGGGATCGGAGGATGTGAGGTGGACAGACCCAAGCTGGGTTTGACTATGGCCGGTGAAAACAGTGCTTCTGAGACGGAGGAGATTCCTATAGCAGAACAGGTTGGAAGAGGCAGGGTGGGGCCCGGCGGGAGAGGCATGCCAGGGGAGCTGGTGCATCACCGCCAAATTTTTCATTCACTATCAAGCTCCCGTGGCCGAGGCTGATTTTCAGAAGTCTGGAGGTTCTTTAAAAGAAACACCATATGACCCGACGGCTGTGGTGTGCACCCTGTGCCAACAGGATCAGCGGGGTTCCACACTAACCAGCTTACTACCCACATTATGCCAGGCATTGAAGCAAACAAAAACCCCACTCATGCACCTCCCGTGCAACCTCCGGCCGGGCACACCACTGCTCCTTCCCCTGTTTCATCAGCCCCCCTTCCCTCACCCCCCCCGGCCAAAACACCTCCCGTTGAAAACCCCATCTTGCCTCCACGATCCTTCCACGTATCCACCACCACCAGCGTCAGCTCTCCATACCCAGACCAGACGCTGGAGCGAAAAGGAAGTATAGTGCAACCCACCCACACACTCCCAAGCCCTCATGTCCACATCTTCCAAACTGCTTAGTGCTTATCCTGCAGATGCTGCCCTATAGCTGGTAGAAGACCGCGGCCTTTCGAAACTTGTGGCGGCGCTGCCCCTCGTAATTCGGTCCCCAGCCGCCACTAACTTTTCCCATGTGCCGGCCAACCATCCTGTACAAGCCGTGTCATACACACTCCATTCCGTTCCACGCCGTTTCTGACAAGGTCCCTTGACCACGGACACATTGCGAGGCTGCCGTGCAGGGCCACTATATATAGCTGATGCACATTGGGTAACTTGGTGTAGGCTGGGACCGAGTCTACCCTGGGGGCCGGGTCATTATACACTGCCGACGCCGAGGATTGGGGGGCCTACCTCGGTCCAGTCTCAAAGGCCTACATGCCTACGACCTCCTCCCACCCCCCCTCCTCCACCTCCTCCTCTGATACCTCCGTGGGCAAGACCCATCATCGGTAGCTCTAAGGCACAGCAGCAGTGCCATCTCTAGTAGCTCCTGGCATTGGAGCGGCCAGCTCCATCCAGATCCACTAACATAGTTTTAATTGGCAGCCCTTTATCTACTACTCTCCTTCCTGCCATCCATACATCACCCCTTATCACCGAGCTGTGTCAGCAGAATTTTGGGTGTTTTCATGGCTCCTCCTCCACATCAAACTTGTTAACTTTTCGCCACCACCGCACCCTGCTGTGTAATCCACAAAATATACTGGCAAACTTTTAATCATTTACAATATTTTTCAGCGCTTCTTGCGCATCTGTTTACATTCCGCTCCCAGCCATATCCCAAACTTATACGAACCCAACGCTGCTACACTTGATCTTATACAAAAGGTACTTGAAGTCCTGGTTTGGGGAGGAGCCGAGAGCAGGGGCTTGAAATTGGCGAAAGCTCGCCTTGCAGGCGGAGCGCCAGCTCCATCCCAGATCCACTAACATAGTTTTTTACCTGCAGCACCTTTCATTCTACATACTATTCACACCTGCCTCCATACATCCGTCCCCGATCAAACGATCTGTGTCAGGCAGAATTTTCAGGTTTTCACCAGATACAATAGTGGAACTCGGAACTCGGCCCATCCTGTCGCCGCCATGCTGGAGACCTGAGTTGCAATCATAGCATCGCAAATATGGAATTTTCCCCTACTTGTCGCGCTTAGTCCTGGAACCATTTCCGAAAAACAATAAAAATAGAACCACTATTCTATTTTTCCCATCTTCCTAGGTGAAATATTCAAATGACCCGGCCTGCCTTGAAAATTATAATTTTTCAAAGTAAACGCTTCTGGCCCCAGCCCATTTTGGGTGGGGAAAAAAAAAAAAAAAAAAAAAAGGGAGCCGAGACAGGTGCTTTTGGACAGGCGAAAGCTCGCCTGGCAGCGACCACGCCAGCTCCATCCCAAGATGAGGCCAGCCTCAGGAGGCATCCATGCATGCTGCCCCCTGCTGTTTCCTGTCCATTTTTGCCTCCACAGCGTCCACCAATGTCTCCATGTGCGCAACTTTTAATCTCCTATACCCCAGAACGCTGGAGCACGGAGGATAATGCAGCACATCATCCCCTTTCAAACGGCTGTTTCAGGCTAATTTTGCAGGTGTTTCAAACCAGATACATAGTGGAACTTGGCCCATCGTCGCCATCCATGTGGAGACCTGAAGTTGCAATCATAAGCACGCAATATGAATGCACCATACTGTCGCTCCTTAATCATGGAAGTTGTCTCCATGGCTTGCCTCCACACATGTCGTCCCCTTATCACAAGAGCTGTGTCAGGCGTAATTGTTTTCGGGTGTGTCACCAGATAAAACGTTCTGGAACTTGTTCACTATGAGTCGCCACCATGCTGTGTTATCGACTAAATATAACCGTCAACCTTTTGTTCACAGAAATAAGGAAATCATTTCGAGCACTTGATCTTGCCACCTCCTTAGTGAGCCTTATCCCATTTGGGGTATGTCGCCATAACATTCTCTAGCCTGCCACTGCTGCTGCTGCCTCTCCATGCCGTCCCTATAGTGTCAGGGTCAATTATTGCAAGTGTTTTAGATGCTATCTAGCCTCATTCAGTCCCTCTGTCATGGCCATGCCTGTTGCTTGCATATTTTGCATAATGGTGCGATAAGCAGCCCAGAGGCACCATGCTGCTGCCCCCTGTTGTTTCCTGTCAATTTCCGTGGTGTTTCCATCCCTTTTCTGAGGTTTCCCCAGGTGTTTGGCCAAGCGTTCCCTGTACAGAGCCTTGGTCCCCTTGAAAAGCACGGGAAAAGTTTGTCTCGAATAACGAGTAACCCAGGCATTTTTAGTGTTCGCTCCCTCATCTCTATTTCTAACCCCCTCCACATCATTTTCATTTCAAGTGCATGTTGCATTCAGAGTGCCATTTTCTCTGTGCTGTAATGCTCGGAGCCTGTGACACACCGTCTGAGAGTTTGGTGTTCTGAAGTGTCCGGTGAAGTTGTTTCCTTCCTCCTGCACAGCTGGTCGGCATGGTTTCCTCTCATGGTCACCACCACCAAGTCACTTGAAGCTTGCGGAAAGATATGGCAAGAAATACTTTGCAACAACACATCATTTATTTTCTCTCACAAAACAACAATAAAACGCCAAATAGAAAATCAGTTCTCCTCTGGGTGGTTGGAATACGTGTGCAACAGATGAAGCCGACAAGGCCAAACTCGAAATGAAGAACATATTTAACTATAAGGCTGTGTTAATATTGGATTTTTGTTCGTAATTTTAGACTATTTGGATTTGCACAGAGTTGCCTACTGTTTTGTTGCCATCATCTTCCTGATCTCTGACGCTTGCAATGTAGTATTGTTTCTATGTACCAGTAGGGTGGGGCCCCCTCAATTTCTCCGGGGGCCCCAGTCAACCCCAAGTTACGACTTGCAGCTTTTGGCCTTCTAATTTACATGAAAAGTATAGATGTTAGCGTGAAGATTGGCTTAATGCCATGGTGGAGGTAAAGGGGCTTACTCACTTACTGTGAGACTCTCTTTGTAGTGTGGTTTAAATCCGGCCCCACAACATGACTGGAAAATGGTGCCGGTGATGCAACCCCACCGCCTATTTGGTCCTTAAATTAGTCCTATGGTACCGGATCATGGCACAGTGCGCGCATCTGACTGTGGCTGCACTGTGGGTATCTAGGAGAGGGAACGCTCCCCACTCCCTTCTCCTGGCTGTGTGCTAATGCTGAGTTTAGGGGTGTATAAAATCTAGGAGATATGACTTTGTCTTGTTTGTCACCTAAAGCTACATTTATGTCAGTGGTAAGGCCCGTTTCACACTCTTGCAAGTGTGATGCAATTGAACTTGCATCACGCCCGCAATGCATGCTGCCGGATCTCCCGGCCCGAACCTGTGCCAACCGGACTGAACTGACATGCTGACATGCAAGCACACGTAGCGAGTGGTGTGCAAGTTAAGATGTTTCCAAATGTTAAACTATTAGCCTCAGTGTTTTCCAAAGAAATACCCTTGAGATAAACATGTCCAAAAGTATGTTGTGGTGAGGAAGACTATATTGTGTCTGTATTATATGAACATCCAAATGCCGTTGCCATGACTGTGCCCAATTCTTTCATTTTACTGTTTCCTGAACGGCAGACATTTTTAGCTGTTAGATCGATTGTCGTTCTTTGTTTGCCTTATAACTAAACAATGACAGAACACAAATTCTTCATATTTAATGTTCGAAAACAGGAAACCGGAATCCTTCCACCAAAATCCAGTCAAATGTAAATCTGACATTTCCCTAAGGCAATAAATGCAATGGCACAATTCCTCCTGTTTAGGAAGTTCAAGTTTCATCCCAAATCTGACTCACTCAACTGATTTACCAGGGCTGTAGTTCTATTCTTACACCAAATGCAAGTCAAAATAATTCAAAAATCATGAAATATAATTCTATATAGAGCATTTGACTTCTTAAGCTGCATGTCCTAAAAAGAACAAGATGTTCTGATTTCACAGCGAGATAAAACAGAGACCAAAGGGAATTATAATTGGTCAGCGGGCACAACCAATATGACTTTTTTGCTTGTTTATTGGGCAGGTAATCAATCTGTTACTTTGACCAAGTCTTTGTTTAAATCAGTTTTATTTTTTTTTGTCTATTACCATCAAGTATATTGCAGGCTCTTAGATCACATTTAAATAAAAGAAATTATCATGAATACATATTATATTATAGTCCGCTTTTATTTGTGTCGCTTTCAATCAATACAAGCGCATGCTGAAGTGGGAAAATTGAACTGAGTTTACTTGACCGGTGAAGGCTGAAAATGTCCAGTTGGGTCATTTTATTTATAGTACACTAAGTTCGTTTCCTCAAGCATTTCAGTAGCATGCAGTGTATGGCATTGTGATCATTTTCCTGGTCCCTATTGACACACATATGTAAAACTGTCACCTCAAGAGATCTGAATTCTTAATTTTAGAATTTTTGTCATAGTTACATGTTTAAAAAAAAAGTATAACTTATATACCAGACCCCAACAGAATCACTCTTCATTGTGCTTTTTAATAAACGCAAAACTTTATCAGTCCAAATTTACCCACTAATGAAGTACAACATGTGGGGAAAAAATCAATCTCATAATCACTTAGATAGTAACATGAGTTCAAAAGTTTATAACCACCTAAAGCGAACGCAATCAGAATCCCAAAAAATGGGGCTGAGCCTTATCTACAAAATGGCTGTGTCCCTTAAGGGGCTTCAAGATAAATAACTTTGTTGCAAACAAACACAGAAAAACAAGGACAAGAACAAAAACAAAATCAGGATACTGGATACCAGAGATAATTGGATGGTGCAGAGTCTTCTGGTGGGATGTGGGGTGCGGCCGATTCCCAAGACCGCTGGTGGCTGGTGCTAGTGCCGAGTCCCGGAGCTTCTGGCCGGGATGGGTGCTAGTGCAGATTCGAGCTGCTGGCGTGATAGCAGGATCAAATGTCCTCGGGGCTGCTGGCCGGATGGTGTGGGTGCAGAGTCCCGAGACCGCTGGTGGAAGGTGCCAGTGCAGATTCCCGTAGCTGCTGGCGGATAGCACGATGCAGCAGTCCCGGACTGCTGGTCCCGATGGTGCCAGTGCAGAGTCCCAAGCTGCTGGTGGATAGCAATGGATGCAGAAGCTCCTTGGCTGCTGGCGGGATGGTGCAGTGCAGAGTCCCGTAGCTTGCTGGCAGAATAACCGGGATAACATGGGTTGTTTCTGATTGACCTCTGGGGTCCAGCATTGGGTTGAACCAGGGCCCACCAGAGAAGCGCGCTAAAACTCCTGGTGGGCCAGTCTGACACTGCTTGACAACATACCTAACAAATGGCCCCAATCAAAGATAGAGTGGCGCTATTTCATTTCACAGTCTAGAAGGTTATTCAGTGACTACAATTTAATAGTTTCCTTTCCATATCCAGATCGTTCCATGTCTTGTATGTTGTGTAGCAATATATATGATATTGTCGTTGGGGGATTTGAAATCCATAGTTGCAAATTATATGGTGAATAATCTGTTTCACTACTACTTATAATGAACAAACTTTTATATACAGCGTTATATAATAATTACTGATACCAGGAAGCCTTCCCATCAGGTGACTTTGTGCTTCCCCTAAATTTTATTTATCTTGTTCATGTAGAGGGGGATACGCTCCCTATATTACTCAGCCCACCACTGAAAGGTTATTAGATCTTGAGCAGAACATGGATCTTTAACTCCAGTTATATAAAGCCACCATGTTGTCCTTTGACTATCTGATTTTCAGCCATGTGTTTATATGGGTCAGATAGACGGCTGTGATCAACGCTCAAAAAATTGCTATTTGACCTTTTCCATGGCACAACAAATGTGCATCGCTAATGACATGTTTCATAACATAATAAGACTTGTACATATAACGCAATGAGTCATAAGATTTTAATGTTTTTTTACTTTCATCTTCCTAGATAATAAAAAGTTTTTGATTCCCAAATCCTATGCCGTCATTTGAGATATTTTAAATGTGTTAGAAAGAATCCTGTAAAGCAAAAAAAGCAATAAAAGATGAAAAACAAATATGAAAGCTCTCCTTCTGTTCCCCTAATACACCATACCATAACCACTAATGTCTCTGTTTGCATGCAGTAGGTGGAGAGATCTGTGGGAAGTCATGCCTTGCCTTGCCCTTTTGCTTTATTTGTGGCCATTACAAAAAAAGAAACCAACAAAAAAAGGGTGTGGGTTGGTGTTGTTTGTTGTTTTTTTATTGTTTGTTTTGTATTACAGTTTTTTTTCGTTGTTTATTTGGTTTGTGTATTATGTGTGATGTTGGATGGGGGGTGGTGGTTGTGAGGTGTGTGTTGTTTTGTTTTGTTTGGGTTTGTTGTTTTTTTAGATGGTTGTGTTGGGGTTTGGGATTTTTTAGTGTCTGTTGGGTTTGTTAAGTTTTTTGTTTTTGATGTCTGTTGTGTGTTTTTTTGTTGATGGTTTATGTGTTGTTTTTTAGTTTTATTTGTTGTTTTTTTTGTTTTTGTTTTTGTGTGGGTTGTTGTTGTGTTTTTTGTTTTTTGTTTCTTTTTTTATATCGGTTTTTTGGGGTTTTTTATTTTAGTTTTGTAGGTGGCGGTTGTTGTAGAGTGGAGTGTTTGTTGGCTTGGTAGTGTATGTTTTTTTTGATTGTTGAGGTTACTTATATTGAGTTAGGCCTCTCGTCCGCTCCGCCCCACTCGACGCCCCCCCCCCCCTCACACCCCCGCGCCCCGCTGCCCTATCTACTTCCCACCCGTACCCCCCGCGCGCCTCCACCACCACGGCTCCTTTCTCCCATCTCCCTTTTTGTTTCATGAAGCCTGATTCCCCTTGCCCACCTTGCCCCATCCTTTCGTCTCGGACGATGGGAGTTTTAGGAGGACTTTGATGGTTATACTCCCATAGCTCTAACGTGGCTATTTGCCGCCACCCCTTGGAGGGTATTGTATTTTGTTGAGATGGTGTTTTTACACAAGCTTGCTTTTCCAAACACGCAAAAGTTAGGGTGTCTACGCAATTGTGGGAAGTTGTTTTACTCAGCATTATCTGCCAGATTGATTTCTGCACTTGGCATCTAAAGGAATAATGAACAATGTAATTTTTTGCTGTGGGATAACAAAAAGCAGCAGAAAGATGTTTCTTGCTGCGATTATTTCTGTACACTCAAATGTAAAGTACCTGCTGCGGGTTTGAGTGTGAAATCTGGCAGTAATCGTGACCTGTGCAGTTATGCTTTGCCTATTCAGATAATAAAAGGAAACCTGGACCGGTTCAATAGCCTATTGCATTCTTTAGATTAATACATTCAGTGGTTTGTTATGCTTATTTTTTACATTACCACCTGGCTCCCTCCCGCAGCTCGTGTGATCCCAGGAGGTGACAGTTCAAACGAGTCTTCTTCTCAATCCCTCATCTTCTCCTCCTCACTCATGGAGCCGGGAGAAAGTGAGGGAGGGTCAGGAGGAAAAGGAGCCAGGTAAGTAAAATGATGCATTAAAAGCCTGGATTTATATATGTTGCTGGCAATGCATTTCCAAAATGACATGCATAGGCTATTGGACCTTTCTTCAGGTACAAATACCTCCCTGATTTGATAGTTTCCATCCCTTAATTATAGTGTGGATTCTGGAGGCGGAATGCACACATATAATTTCATTATTGCAAGATGCAAAGGGTGAGCAAGTTTGAGCTCCTATTCCCTCTGCCGCAAATCGCATGCACACAGATAGTTTTTATCCATGTAACTATCTGCTCCACCTCGGTATTTCATATTTTTAAGAGGTCTTATTACATAGTGTTAACAATTTAAATGCCAGTTTGTAAACATTCAACAAAAGCAGGAAGGGGGGAGGGAACCGGGTGACCGAAAAGGGGAGGGCAATCCTCTGTTGTGTCCAAAGAGCAAGTAAGTCAAAAGTCTACGGGTCTAGAGGCAGGCCAGTAGGAACACGGTAATAGTCCCTACACGCATATCCCCACTAAATACTGGTTCTGATTGTTGACAGAAGCTGCAGATATGCTGAACATAGCTTCTTGTGTACCGAAGTACTTCCTGAGCAGCAAACTAAAAGTATAAGAGCATGTCCATTCCTGCTATTGTTTGCGGCTAAGCATTCTCTTTCTATTGTCATGTGTGCCTAAGTGGACCTCCCATGCTTGATGACACACAGGCTGCAAACATTGTTGATACCATTGACAATTGATCGTTTTTCTTTGTTTGTGGCTTGTAATTATGCAGAGTTCATGTACATTAACCTCAAATCTGCATGAGAAATGACTGTTTTGGCTGCTTTCTACCGCTCTTGGAATCACCGCAGACATTGCATTGCAGTATTCTACCTACCTGCTGAACTGTCTCCCCTGGCATAGTGTATTTGAGTATTGTTTTTCTAACGGTGCAAAATGTTATAGGAAATCCAAAACTTGGCCCAACGCAAAATGTACAGTATGAAAATTGTTTGCGATTTTTTATGGATTTAATAGATAATATACTATGCTGCAGTTGAAATGGGTTATCCAACTCACCCTGTGCCCTTAGTAAAGGAACAAGCTTCAACAAGATTACAGATGAAATAACATGAACTGGAATTTGAATACATGAAGGACTAGTCTATATTAGTCCTTCTGGGCAAACACTTATTATAGAGAGGTTTAATCAGCCAAACATCTCACAATATAGTTTTACGGTAAAATGTGATTTCAAGGACGATTTGTATCTTTGTGAATCAATACTCTGACCCATGTGAAGGATCATTTGTGATGTCTCTAGGTCACCTGGGGGAGGGGGGTAGGTGTAAACCCAGGAGTATATGGACATTTGGGAATTCATTTAATGGTGAATAGAGACGTAAAGGCAATATACAGAAACTGATTTGGATAGAGAGTATCTAGGTGAAGTGAAATTGTCCTTGACAATGTGTCTAACCTGTGATTGGATTTTGGCCAACAAAAAGAAATCAGTTTTACAAAAAAAACTTAAAATCGCTGAAATTATGTTACGGCTAATACAGATGGCTGCAACATTACATATTTACCAGTGGAATTACATTGTGTTATTGTTGTTCTCACCATTTAAAGGGAGGTCTCAGGATAACAAATTCTCACCTAATACAGGTTCCAAAAACCTTTTAAAAATGAATTCCCATGTGTTTATAATTACCATAACTTCAATCTGTACCTCTCTGCTCTGGTAGCTCTCTCCCTCCTACAACGTATCTAGTGATTGGTTGTAAAGAGCGATCCAGTTCCTTAGAGGACAGAGGAAGGAGGGAGGAACTCGCAGAGCAGAGAGGAGGAGATGATGATGAGGATGCATTGCAGTCTATACCAGATGCCCCCGTGACCGATGCAGTTTTGGCTGGAAGGATAAGTGAAATGTGTGATCTTGATAACGGGTTCCTTTACTTATCCTGTAATTCAGTAATTTACAAAAATTTGAATGGGTTAGGATCTGACTGCTGGGCCCCGACCAATTAAGAATACCCTCCAGAATGTTAGAAAATTGGGAGTGTTTTTCTAACTAACTGAGTGAAGTGGGCATTCTACAGAATTCCTGACACATACCTTAATACTTTTGAACACTGTACTCTTTCTCTGTGCACTCCCATGGCGTCTACTGGAGAAAGCTGAGGGCTGTGTCTGAAATTGCAACACTCCGGGGTGTATAAATTTAATGATAGTACAATGCATTTATTTCCTGTATGACCCCTTATCGCATGTGACTCTTAGGCTGAGCCCCTCTCCATAAAGGTAGGTTTGCTGCAAAACACCCACAAATAAACACCTGCAGTATAGTTCCTCCATCTGCTTAGATGCCCATCACTGCATCGGGAGGCCGCGGGTCTTTTTGCTAGGACAGCCTAGGGCCGGGCTTTAATTTCTGATCATGTGTTACAGATGTTGCCAGTGGCACTTTTAATACATGATAAGTAAGGTCCCCATATACTGGATGCCAATATTGTAGTACGAACAGTAATGGTAGGATCAATAAGAAACAACCTAGGGTTAAAGTACCTGAAACCTGGGCAAAAAAAAAAAATCACCCCTTTTTCCTAGAACTGTACCAATACACATTAACATCATAAACATGTTAGTATTGCTACCTCCCAAATGTCAGATCACATATAATAACAGTTTTTCCGAACATTTTAACCCATAACAGTAAAATAGCTCCCAATGTCCAAAGTACCTTTTCGCAACATATAAAATTTTATTAGAAAAAAATGATCAAAAAATCATACAGACCTCAAAATGGTAGTAGTGAAAAAAATCAACTTTGGCACACGGCTCCATCACCGAATATGCAAAAGTATTAGAGGCAGAAGAGGCAACATTTTTTGTAACAGAATGTTTACATTTTTTCTAAACACATAAAACCTAATTTCACTGCCTTTGGGGATTTTTTTCCGCTTCCTATTACATGGCAATGAATATTCAAATACATCACTATGAAGTCATTGTTACGCAAAAATAAGCCCTCACAACCTTCACATGTACAAATAACAATTACATATTTTTGAAGATCTATGTGGTAAAAAATGGAACTCAAAACGAAAAAGGGTCTGTCCCGTTAAGGGGCTAATCCGGAATTCCTAATGGTACCTTCTGGATAACAGTTTAACTTAGCCTTAGGGGTCGTAGCTTCGGTTACACATTCTTTTTTCCACGGCCAACGGATAAGTGAAATACAAGCCAATGTGACAACTCATAGAAATTATTGGCTTAGTAAGACATCTGGAAATCAAGGAATCACGACGTGAAAACCAATGCCATGTGATGAGCCCTTAGTCTTAGCCCTCATTTATTGTTAGAATGAGATTTATAGACCAGTGTTTTTACATTTGTTATTGTTGAAAAGTTAGCAATGTGAACCTTGCCCCTTACAAGTATGCCATTTATCCTCAGGGGATGGCCTGAATACTGATTCTGGACACCATAACATCTACATAATTGCTCTTTACTTCTAAACATTTAGTCACCCTTTTTGATATCGAATGGAATAGTGACATGTGACCATGTGATTTTCATATTATGCAATGGCTGTAATTTTATAGCTATATAAAGCCAATACAACAACACTAGTGACACCTACTGGCTATTTCCAGTAGGAATCAGAAAAAATATTGGCTGAATTGAAGCGAATAAGTTTTATTATCCAATACACAACTCATTAGTATCAAATTACTCTTACAAAAGGTCGTCCCTCTAAATACTAACATATATGATAACGGTGTATCCACTATGATAAATACCTCCGGTCGAGTCTGCTAACATCATCACCCTCACTACTCATTAGTAATAAGGTGCAGTCTGTTTCATAAGAAAAAAGACTGGTCAATCTACTTTCGTCTAGTTAATTAAAACCAATCCATAAGCTCGCTTCGAGTTACATTAGTATTCTTCCAATGTTTCTTCCCTCCTTATCCATAACTCATCCATTCTTTACTTTTTATATCTTTACTTTCTTCCCGGTTCATCTCTATCCTGTCTTTCTGGATCAACATTTTGCAGGAGAACACCTTGGGAGTCATTGGACCACTTCTGTCTGCATTAAGAGGCTCAAAAGCAGCACTACCACTCTCCATATCACCAAGAGAACGATATATTTACAATTAGAAGGCATGAATCTTATGATTTGTCTGGCTTAATCTATAGTAGCCTTTTAACAACTTCCCACACCCATTTATAATTAATCTCCCCATCCTTTCCACCCGTAGCTAAAAATGCTGCAGCGAGTTGACGGTTAGGAGAGCGGTAATGGTCATCCGTAATTCCCAGGCACATACAATGTACTACAATAACCCAATAACCACCGTTATGTCAGTAAAAAAATAGGGTTGGGAAAAAACCAGAAAAAAAAAAACAGGGTTCCCCTTGTGTATGTCCCTGCTAATAAAACGTTGATGAATTTTCAGGATCACTTAACAATAACGTATGTGGTACGTATGTGTCTATATTAGTACCGGGTCCTTACATTCCCCATGAAAAAGTAAAACAATGTGGCATCATTTTCATCACATGTGCAAATTCTTATTGGAAGTGTCCCTGAATATTCACAAATGATATTCCGTCTTCGAAAGCAATTTTGTTGTCATTGGTAGTTCTGAATAATCCTTTTATCGTAAAGAGGGACCTGTCACCCAAAATCATAATAAATAAAAAAATTAAAACCATATAATAAAAAAGAAACGAAAAAAAAAGACTCCCCCGGTCCCCTAAGACAAAATCTTTAACGAATAAAGTCTCTGATCATGGGGGAATGACTTGCATTACATGCGACCGCAGACTTCAGGCACCGAGCTTCGTCTCTGGCCCCCACAGCCTCGTTTGTCACCGCCCATAACCCCTCCTTAGCCCCTTTCTCGCCAGCAATTTTTTGTTTTCAATTATTTGGAATGTGGTTAATAAAACAGATCCATCCGACGCTCCTTGACAATAAGCTGTTGGATCCTCATATCTCGGGGCTGCAGTTTGGTGTTAATCATAAGGGGCGACACTCCCCCAGTACCCCCTGTCCGCTAGGACCTATAGGAGACGCCGCAAGCATTGATGCATATATTGCGTATCCTCTGCCGACTCGTCACTCACCAAGCCATATTGCGGGCCAGATGCCGAATGTTATTATATTCATCCAGCCTGTCAATAAGCCCGACGCGGCCGCAGCCCTGTCATGCAGCACGGCGGCAGCCATGGGAATAAGCCCACGCCTCTGTTGTGCGCGTCGCGCATCGTGGCAGCCAACACGCGATTAATTCCAATATCTGCGATGCTTGCCGGCTTCTGCTATATGTCCTAGCTGACGGGGTGTGCTGGGGGAGGTCGGCCCCAGAGCTTCTGACTAACGCATACTTCATCCTAAACGAGATCCACCTCTTATTTTGTAAAGGTCGGATCTGTTTAAACCACCTTTCGACCATAAATTGAAAAAAAAATTGCTGGGATAAAGGGCCTAGGAGAGAGGTTGTGGGTCGGGCACAGATTGGTGGGGGGCTATTCGGGGTGACAGGTCTCTCTTAAGAATAAAAGGCAATTATTGCAGAACTACCAATAGACAACAAATTAACTTTAGCAAGAGGAATATCCATTTGTAGAATTATTCGACACTTCCAATAAGAATTGCCCAATGTGAATGAAAACATATGCACAGTTGTTGTCTTGTCATGGGAATGTAAGGAGGTAAGGTGAAGAAGGGGCTAGGAGGGAGTTATGGGGGGCACATTTGGTGGGGGACTACAATTTTGGGTTGACAGTCCTCTTTGAGTTAAAAACTCATAGATATATTTTTTCCCTTATGTCATGTATTTTTTTCCTCATATGCCTCAGATCACAGTAGGCCCTCTCGTTCAATGTGTCAATGGAGGTTTGAGGGAGGCATACATTGGGGCTCATTTACTAAGGGTCTCGCTGCTCACTTTCGTCGAAACTGTATGCCTTTTTTTGGGGATTCTGGCTTGCACATGTTTTTAACAAGTGTCCTTCGCTGTGATTTTGGCATCACCAATAGTTGTTTTTTACCAGCTGCCACTGGCTTCCCATTCCAACACAATTAGGGGCATGTTGCATTAGGGGTCGGACCATGCACTTCGGTGAACTCTGGGACTGGGTAAGTAAATGGTCGCCATTGTGTTTATAGCCAAACATTAGATTTCGGGTCCCAGAGTTTAGCCAGAATTTAGGGGTTTTCATTAGGCTCAATCCTGCCTGAACACTCCACCAGCAAGAGGCCGCGATCAGAGTGGCACTGATCATGAGTGGTGACGTCTATAACTGTCGACGGACATTTTTCTGTGGATGGGTCACTCCCAGATAACTTACAGCAATTTATATGGTAACAGACCTAACCCGAGCCTTCAATGGGTCTGTCCTCATGGTATGGAAGTTTTTTTTCAGGACAAGCTGCCAATTTAATGATGTGCATGTGTCATGAGCCTGAACTCCCAAGACACAAAACTCAGAAGGTCCTTTTCCTGCCCACGTTTTATGGTTGGCAATCTCACACTCCATGACACACAGGCCACCCGCAAAGAACTCGGGCTCCTTATTTTGCAACCTGCAAAATACACACTGTGCAAGAGACTTTAGACTTTTTCCTACAAATGATGAGCTCACCAGTCTCCAAGACTGGTAATCTCCTCAACGATTAAGGCTTTTTCTTCTGTCCAGTCATGAATAATCCTAGGCAAAACAAATAGATCTGCCCGGGAATGGATCATTAAAGAAGTCCTCCTTTATCAAAGAAGTAAACAGACAAATTAAGGTTCCCAACAAACTAAATAACAAAGAAATGCAAAATTAATAATATTCCTAATGGAGCATTACGTACTTAAAATAAAACAGTTCCACGTTTCTGAATCTACACATTCCGGTGATCCAACTAAGAAGATCAGTTCATTCCCAACAATAACATTTTAAATTTTAAAGCGAGTTCACATTGGCACCTGTTCACGTGCGAGAGATGGTGACATCAGGGACCAGGCGGGACTGGAAGAATGAATAAATTAGCAGCCAGGTGCACCAGTGACAAGTCATTATTTTAACTCTATATTGCCGAAATTGCTGCATCAAGGTTAGGCACTGCCATGTAGTATAAAATGCATACAGCATACCGCCATGTAGTATAAAATGCATACAACATACCGCAATATAGTATAAAATACATACAGGGTGCTGCCATGTAGTATAAAATGCTTCTGTGCATTGGGTCTTGATAATATCTACTTTATTAACCACCAAATGAGGTACCTATTCCTTTCCGAATCCGAGCCAGAGGGGTACTTGACTAACAGCCCCTACGACTCTGGCGAAGATAATGAATCGTTTTGCTCCTTGCTAACCCTCAATATCTCTACAGTATGCGCAAAATACTGGCCTTAATTTAGTTGTGCCTTGACATGCAAGGTCGAGTTTGGGGTCCTGTCCATACAAGGCACCTTTTTTGTGGATCAAATCTACTTCTAAGCATCCTAAATACTTAGGAAACACACTCTGATTTCATTCATGTCATAGTCATTACCTTATGCCGATGGCCATTTCTCTTGTACATTTGGCCCCAATCTCTCAGTTTTAGTATCCCACTTCCTTCAATGTCCTTTTTGTCCACTAGCTTCTTTTATTTTCGCGCAAAGTCAGTGAAATCCGCATAAGGTAAATGGGGGATCAATAAATCACAGCTGTTTTCAGGCATAGAGATGTGATACAGTTGGTACAATATTGAAAAAAATCTAATCTACCCTATTGAATACGTAACAATAAGCTCAGGGCCCCTAAGGTTTTGAAATAGCATGTACTTGATTACTTACTATTTTCCGGTCGCCTCAAAACTGGCTGAGTCACGCGTAAGGATAACTGTCGCGTTCGATACGAAAATCTCTAGAATACTCCTTGATAAGTCATGATGCTGAGTAACGCAGGTAATATTGTTGCGCAGTCTGATCCCTTTGCCTGAAATTCAACGCCGATGCTTTCCCTCAATGTAGTCCATCTGCCTTGCAAACTGCCACTTATTGCACCACTGATTATTATTTTGTAGCCTGCCCTCTGTGTCCCTCCCTTATTGGGGACGGTCCTCGTCAGTAACCCCACTGAGGGTCTTCCTTAAACACCACGGGGTTAAGACGATTCTCCTCATCAATGCTCTCGTAAGCGTTGCAATAGGTCTTGGACTCTAGAAAGAAAAAATGGAGAATTCTTGTTAATTATGAATTATATATTTGAGTCGCATGCTAATTAATAAGAAATAAAACACACACCCCCTCATACTTACCACTGGTTGGTACTCATCAGCGGCATACACCATCTGCTGATTCATCTTCTGAGCTTTTCCTAAAGTAGAGAATAAATCTTTTTTCATTTACCCATTTCTAAAAAAAAAAATCAGCAAGAGTGTAAAATTGTAAAGAGACAATACAGCGTGATTTTGTTCGAATCAAACATCATACTCTGGGAGCACAACTTCTTCTCTTTTCATAAAGTAAGTCATCGACTTCATGGGCCTCAGCGGATGAATATTAGAGTAATATCTATATATTATATAGAAAAAAATCAGGGGATAAGTACAAGTAGTCGTAGCCATAGCAGCTGCTATTGGGCCAAGCTGTGTCCATGGGCCCGCAGCATCTGGCCTGCACACAATGGTTCTTTGCGCGGCATGGGTACCCACCAGGTCGTTCCTCAGATTCGACAGCCAGTGGTGGCTGCCAAGTAGTAATGCATGAAGACAATCTTACGCGCTAGGTGATGGGCCTGAGAATAGCACCGGAAGGCACAGTAAGGACACTAGGAACTGCAGGAGCTGGAACATGGATCGGAATACAGGACGGAGGACGCATGTCGGAGGACGGACTGGCACACAGGAACTCACGGTAGCAGAGTGAACGAACTGCCACAACACAGGACGCAGGTACGGGCGGAACTGCACACAGGAACGCAGGTACAGAGGAACGGACTGGCACAGCATGAACGCAGGTACAGATGAACGGACTGGCAACAACCGAACGCATGTACAGAGGAACGGACTGGCACCCGAACGCAGGTACAGAGGACGAACTGGCAACACAACAAAGCCTTAAAAACGCATTTACGAGGAACTGACTGGCACACCGTAACGCAGTCAGGGAACGGACTGGCCACACAGAACGCATGTACCGAGTAACGGACGGGCACACAGTAAACGCAGGATACACCGGATGGACTGGCACACTGACGCAGGATACACATAGTCGGCCTGGCACCAGGAACGCAGATACACAGGAACGGACTGGCAACACCGGAACGCAGGATACACAAGAACGGACTGTCAACACAGGAACGCAGGATACACAAAACGGACTGCGCACACAGGAACGCAGGATCCCACAGGAACGGACTGGCCATGGGAACGCAGGAAATAGGAGCTTTCTCTTCAGAAAGGCTGTGAATATCCGACAATGGTCACGGACAGGGCAGGAATTTATATGAGACCAGCTACAATTATCCTAGAGACGTACTTGGCATATCAAAAGACTATTGCGGTGCCAGGGCACAGAATGGCATCATATCATGGAAGATGATTTCGCTTCACAAATGTTGAGAGGCAGCACTAGAATGTCAGATGTCAGCTCTTCTACATGCATCAGATCTTGAAATTCTGTCCCCTTTAGTGCATTTAGCACTTACCCTCCTTTTCCACGTTCGGGGTCCCTTGATAAATAGAATAGACTATACATAATTTGATAAAACAGCAGATTGATAACAAACCTAGATTAAATATATAGGAGTCGCAAGACTCCTCTTACATAGATGTTTAGTAGGATGCATATCATATAAGCTAGACCTAAGATATAAAGCCCTGGCATTTACGATACTACTTTATAGTAAATAGTATTACGTAAGCATCATTCCATCCACTTGGCTATCATACCATTATTTTTATTGTGTGAGATCTATTATTTGCCTTTGCCCTTGAAATCCTGACTGTAACACTTTGGCTGAGAGAGGCAGTAGCTGGACAGGATGGAAATATTCTCTGTGCACTGTGTAGGAACAGGAAGTGTAGTGGGCGGGTGCCTCAAGAGGCCTGGAAAGGTGTCGTGGGTGGGTTGCAGCCCCGTGTAGGCTGTGAATGGGTGGATACATTCCTGCTGTGTTTACAAGTACAGATGCACTGTGGGGAGTGTATTTCTGCAGCACAAAAAACGTCCATACAGGGAAGCTGAGATTGGAAACATTTGCAGGCTGATTGTAACCCAATATTCGAGGGGGGATCAAATTTTGAATAAGGGTAAGGCATGGATCATTATGGTGAGAGTGATGCTACTGGGACATCTGGTGAATTTTTATAGTCCCGGATAACCCCCTTTAAATATTGTTTTGTGTAATAAAGTTATACAATTTTCCAACATACTTGATATTTCACTCACAGCTGTTTCTAGATCTCTGCTTTCTTCATTCTATTGAAAGCTTCTTGGTTTACACACTACTCCTTCCATGGTAGAAATCTACCATGGTCATGTGTGTCACACACTCGTTATAACACACAGCTCTGATTAACTCTCTGTGATAACTGATGAAGACGACCACCTGAGAATCTGCTGCTCTTCTTTAATAATAGAGATTCACCTCTCTGACAACTGGACATGTGGACAGTCACAATACCATAAAAAAGTCTTCCGGGGGATTCTAACATAAAACATCTCCTTTATGACTTCATCAAATACATTTGGGAACAACTTTATACAAATACGTGGATTGAGACTGCTAATTTCCAGCTTCCCGCTATGGTGAATTGATAGAATTCAATACTGAAAACATCAAACAATATCAAGCATAGAATAAACTGATTGTGTGGGTGTGCTAAGAAGAATGCATTTAACTTTCAGCTCTTCTTCATTCTTCCGCAACCTGTTGTCCTTCCGTTCAATAGAAAGGAAGCATGAGGATGGCTAACCGGAGGAAGGCTATCAATAAAAAATAATGCAGTAATTTGGCAGTGTCCATTTAGACAGGAAATTGTACTGGAATCACATATATTTGCTGGCGCTGTGTCTTATCAACTGTTTTAGTCCTAAAATCCAGTCGTTTTAGATTGTATTATAAGCATTCCAGAGGCTTTTAGTAGCACAACAGAATGGTTCACAGGCTAAGAAAAACTCTGCTATCCAAATCTGAAAAGCCAAAGAATGTAGCAATCAACACTAATTGCTCCGTAACTTTTATAAGGGCCGGTGCCTACACAAATCAGCCAAAATATTTCCTCAACACCTGGTCTAACAGGGCACTGTGAAAGTCACAGATTGCACGCAGCATAACAACATACATGACATCTTGCAAATAGCTTTGTAATTTTAGTCTCAATACTGAGAATATGACCACTGAGATGAACAATCTATTTCTTTTGTGTATTTCTCCTTTTAAGAGCAAAACAACCACTTGTGTTTAACAAAAAAACCTATAAAATACTCAACTGCACCCCTCTTTATTCCCGATCCCGACAGTGTTCTTCTTTAATCTTAGAAAAAACAATCCAAGAACAAAAACAACTAAAAATACTCACCTACCCCGCTCCACTTCATTTTATCCCGTGGTGTTCTTCTTGACACACCGAATCACCTAGAAAAAGACTTATAATTAGCGCCGGACAGTGGGGACGGATGTTTTCAGTGCTCTCAGCTACTATTATGCACACCCATGCCATCCTCTCCCCGCATACTGTGAGCATTGTTTTTTGATTTTGCTGGAGCATTGGAGAGCAGGTTGCAAGGGACGTACAAATTACAGGCCGGGAGACCGACATCTCGTCCCCACTGTCCTGACGCTAATTATAAGTCTCTTTTTCTAGGTGATCCGGTGTGTCAAGAAGAACACCACCGGGATCAACATCAAATGGAGGTAGGTAGTATTTTTAGTTTGTTTTTTTTATGTACTTGGTTGTTTTTTCTTAAACTGTGATGAGATGAAGGGGGCAGGAGGTTAACGAAAAGACATTTTATTGGTGGGTAACTATAAAGATGGCAATTTAATTTTCCTGCTGGACTATTCCTCCCTGATTGGCTTCTCAGAGGGTGGAGATTGGTGCTGGGTTGATGGAATCACTCTCACATTTGGTCTTGGAGATCTTTCATCTGAACTTCCAGCTCCTCCTCTTTATCAGAACAACAGGAAGATCCATCTCAGTCCACACAGGACACGGGAACATACGGGACACAGGATCACACAGGAACCACAAGACGCAGGACACAGTACGCAGGAGACACAGGACGCAGGAATATATGCTGGGAGACTTTTTCTAAGGACAGAAGACAAAGATCCGGCGGGATATGCAAGGAAGTGGCAGGCTTTTATAAAATTCCTGGAAATGCCAGCACAATTAGTGGGTGGCTGGACTTTCAATCTTTCGAGCGCTGATGCCGGGTGGTAGGTGGAGGGTACATGCGAGCAGCACTGCGGGATCTTGAGTGTGAGAGGTACAAAACATGGGGGAAAGCTGGGGGCCGTGTATGAGCCGGGACCAGAGAGCGAGGCACCCATAACTTACTGCACATTGGTGCATGTATTGAGTAGGTAAAGTCAATTAAACAAAACGGTAAATAAAGATGAACTTTGTCCCAAATTTATGCATAGTGCTATCAAAAGTGCTTTCTGTTTTTAGGTCTATTTCTATTTAAAGGTGTCTTGCAGTAAGATTAGGGTAAAATAGTCTGCATTATACCACTCAAATCCCGGATGAGACCCTGTCCCTGTGACCGAGAAAAATCCATATATATGTTGGAATATGTCAGTTTCTGGATTTAATACAGCAAAGATTTTACACCATAAAATCTGCAAATTCTCCTCTGCACATTTCTGCTATGCAATTGGAAATATGTCTAATTATGAACACATAGAGGCACACTTACTAAGAGCTTTGCGCAGTTTTTCTGGTGGACTTTTTTGCCTTTCTTTTAGGTTAGAACTGCTTGCACAGGTATTTAAGAAGTGTTTGCACCACAAATGTGTTGGCACGCAACCGTTTTGTGGTGCAGCTGCAACACAAATTAGGGAGGGGTCGTTCACTACCGCCATGTAGTATCAAATACATACAGGTGCTGCCATGTAGTGTAGAACGCATGCAGCGTCCCGCCATGTAGTATAAAAATGCATACAGTGTACCACCATTTAGTATAAATGCATACAGTTACCGCAAGTATAGTATAAAATATATACAGGGTACTGCCATGTAGTATAAAATGCATACAGCATAACCGCCATGTAGTATAAAAATTCATATAGTGTTCCCATGTATATAAATGGCATACAAGGTACCTCAATTAGTAATAAAAATATACAGGGTGCGGCCATGAGTATAAAATGCATACAGCATACCGCCATGTAGTATAAAATGCATACAGCGTGCCGCCATGTAGTATAAAATGCATACAACATACCGCAATATAGTATAAAATACATACAGGGTGCTGCCATGTAGTATAAAATGCATACAGCATACCGCCATGTAGTACAAAATGCATACAGCATGCCGCCATGTAGTATAAAATACATACAGGGTGCTGCCATGAAGTATAAAATGCATACAGCATACCGCCATGTAGTATAAAATAGATACAGCATGCCACCATGTAATATAAGATAGATACAGTGCACTGCCATGTAGTATAAAATGCATACAGCATACCGCCATGTAGTATTCTGTGCATTGGGTCTTGATAATATCTACTTTATTAACCACCAAATGAGGTACCTATTCCTTTCCGAATCCGAGCCAGAGGGGTACTTGACTAACAGCCCCTACGACTCTGGCGAAGATAATGAATCGTTTTGCTCCTTGCTAACCCTCAATATCTCTACAGTATGCGCAAAATACTGGCCTTAATTTAGTTGTGCCTTGACATGCAAGGTCGAGTTTGGGGTCCTGTCCATACAAGGCACCTTTTTTGTGGATCAAATCTACTTCTAAGCATCCTAAATACTTAGGAAACACACTCTGATTTCATTCATGTCATAGTCATTACCTTATGCCGATGGCCATTTCTCTTGTACATTTGGCCCCAATCTCTCAGTTTTAGTATCCCACTTCCTTCAATGTCCTTTTTGTCCACTAGCTTCTTTTATTTTCGCGCAAAGTCAGTGAAATCCGCATAAGGTAAATGGGGGATCAATAAATCACAGCTGTTTTCAGGCATAGAGATGTGATACAGTTGGTACAATATTGAAAAAAATCTAATCTACCCTATTGAATACGTAACAATAAGCTCAGGGCCCCTAAGGTTTTGAAATAGCATGTACTTGATTACTTACTATTTTCCGGTCGCCTCAAAACTGGCTGAGTCACGCGTAAGGATAACTGTCGCGTTCGATACGAAAATCTCTAGAATACTCCTTGATAAGTCATGATGCTGAGTAACGCAGGTAATATTGTTGCGCAGTCTGATCCCTTTGCCTGAAATTCAACGCCGATGCTTTCCCTCAATGTAGTCCATCTGCCTTGCAAACTGCCACTTATTGCACCACTGATTATTATTTTGTAGCCTGCCCTCTGTGTCCCTCCCTTATTGGGGACGGTCCTCGTCAGTAACCCCACTGAGGGTCTTCCTTAAACACCACGGGGTTAAGACGATTCTCCTCATCAATGCTCTCGTAAGCGTTGCAATAGGTCTTGGACTCTAGAAAGAAAAAATGGAGAATTCTTGTTAATTATGAATTATATATTTGAGTCGCATGCTAATTAATAAGAAATAAAACACACACCCCCTCATACTTACCACTGGTTGGTACTCATCAGCGGCATACACCATCTGCTGATTCATCTTCTGAGCTTTTCCTAAAGTAGAGAATAAATCTTTTTTCATTTACCCATTTCTAAAAAAAAAAATCAGCAAGAGTGTAAAATTGTAAAGAGACAATACAGCGTGATTTTGTTCGAATCAAACATCATACTCTGGGAGCACAACTTCTTCTCTTTTCATAAAGTAAGTCATCGACTTCATGGGCCTCAGCGGATGAATATTAGAGTAATATCTATATATTATATAGAAAAAAATCAGGGGATAAGTACAAGTAGTCGTAGCCATAGCAGCTGCTATTGGGCCAAGCTGTGTCCATGGGCCCGCAGCATCTGGCCTGCACACAATGGTTCTTTGCGCGGCATGGGTACCCACCAGGTCGTTCCTCAGATTCGACAGCCAGTGGTGGCTGCCAAGTAGTAATGCATGAAGACAATCTTACGCGCTAGGTGATGGGCCTGAGAATAGCACCGGAAGGCACAGTAAGGACACTAGGAACTGCAGGAGCTGGAACATGGATCGGAATACAGGACGGAGGACGCATGTCGGAGGACGGACTGGCACACAGGAACTCACGGTAGCAGAGTGAACGAACTGCCACAACACAGGACGCAGGTACGGGCGGAACTGCACACAGGAACGCAGGTACAGAGGAACGGACTGGCACAGCATGAACGCAGGTACAGATGAACGGACTGGCAACAACCGAACGCATGTACAGAGGAACGGACTGGCACCCGAACGCAGGTACAGAGGACGAACTGGCAACACAACAAAGCCTTAAAAACGCATTTACGAGGAACTGACTGGCACACCGTAACGCAGTCAGGGAACGGACTGGCCACACAGAACGCATGTACCGAGTAACGGACGGGCACACAGTAAACGCAGGATACACCGGATGGACTGGCACACTGACGCAGGATACACATAGTCGGCCTGGCACCAGGAACGCAGATACACAGGAACGGACTGGCAACACCGGAACGCAGGATACACAAGAACGGACTGTCAACACAGGAACGCAGGATACACAAAACGGACTGCGCACACAGGAACGCAGGATCCCACAGGAACGGACTGGCCATGGGAACGCAGGAAATAGGAGCTTTCTCTTCAGAAAGGCTGTGAATATCCGACAATGGTCACGGACAGGGCAGGAATTTATATGAGACCAGCTACAATTATCCTAGAGACGTACTTGGCATATCAAAAGACTATTGCGGTGCCAGGGCACAGAATGGCATCATATCATGGAAGATGATTTCGCTTCACAAATGTTGAGAGGCAGCACTAGAATGTCAGATGTCAGCTCTTCTACATGCATCAGATCTTGAAATTCTGTCCCCTTTAGTGCATTTAGCACTTACCCTCCTTTTCCACGTTCGGGGTCCCTTGATAAATAGAATAGACTATACATAATTTGATAAAACAGCAGATTGATAACAAACCTAGATTAAATATATAGGAGTCGCAAGACTCCTCTTACATAGATGTTTAGTAGGATGCATATCATATAAGCTAGACCTAAGATATAAAGCCCTGGCATTTACGATACTACTTTATAGTAAATAGTATTACGTAAGCATCATTCCATCCACTTGGCTATCATACCATTATTTTTATTGTGTGAGATCTATTATTTGCCTTTGCCCTTGAAATCCTGACTGTAACACTTTGGCTGAGAGAGGCAGTAGCTGGACAGGATGGAAATATTCTCTGTGCACTGTGTAGGAACAGGAAGTGTAGTGGGCGGGTGCCTCAAGAGGCCTGGAAAGGTGTCGTGGGTGGGTTGCAGCCCCGTGTAGGCTGTGAATGGGTGGATACATTCCTGCTGTGTTTACAAGTACAGATGCACTGTGGGGAGTGTATTTCTGCAGCACAAAAAACGTCCATACAGGGAAGCTGAGATTGGAAACATTTGCAGGCTGATTGTAACCCAATATTCGAGGGGGGATCAAATTTTGAATAAGGGTAAGGCATGGATCATTATGGTGAGAGTGATGCTACTGGGACATCTGGTGAATTTTTATAGTCCCGGATAACCCCCTTTAAATATTGTTTTGTGTCAATAAAGTTATACAATTTTCCAACATACTTGATATTTCACTCACAGCTGTTTCTAGATCTCTGCTTTCTTCATTCTATTGAAAGCTTCTTGGTTTTACAACAACCTACTCCGATTCCATGGTAGAAATCTCCATGGTCATGTGTGATCACACACTCGTTATAACACACAGCTCTGATTACTCTCTGTGATACTGATGATAGACGACCACCTGAGAATCTGCTGCTCTTCTTTAATAATAGAGATATCACCTCTCTGACAACTGGACAATGTGGACAGTCACAATACCATAAAAAAGTCTTCCGGCGGGATTCTAACATAAAACATCATTCCTTTTTATGACTTCATCAAATACATTTGTGGAACAACTTTATACAAAACGTGGATTGAGACTGCTAATTTCCAGCTTCCCGCTATGGTGAATTGATAGAATTCAATACTGAAAACATCAAACAATATCAAGCATAGAATAAACTGATTGTGTGGGTGTGCTAAGAAGAATGCATTTAACTTTCAGCTCTTCTCATTCTTCCGCAACCTGTTGTCCTTCCGTTCAATAGAAAGGAAGCATGAGGTATGGCTAACCGGAGGAAGGCTATCAATAAAAAATAATGCAGTAATTTGGCAGTGTCCATTTAACAGGAAATTGTACTGGAATCACATATATTTGCTGGCGCTGTGTCTTATCAACTGTTTTAGTCCTAAAATCCAGCGTTTTCAGATTGTATTATAAGCATTCCAGAGGCTTTTAGTAGCACCAACATGAATGGTTCACAGGCATAGAAAAACTCTGCTATCCAAATCTTGAAAGCCAAGAATGTAGCAATCACACTAATTGCTCCGTAACTTTTATAAGGGCGGTGCCTACACAATCAGCCAAATATTTCCTCAACACCTGGTCTAACAGGGCACTGGAAAGTCACAGATTGCACGCAGCTAACAACATACATGACATCTTGCAAAAGCTTTGTAATTTTAGTCTCAATACTGAGATATGACCACTGAGATGAACAATCTATTTCTTTGTGTATTTCTCCTTTTTTAAGAGCAAAACAACCACTTGTGTTTAACAAAAAAAACCTAACAAATACTCAACTGCACCCTCTTTATTCCCGATCCCGACAGTGTTCTTCTTTAATCTTAGAAAAAACAATCCAAGAACAAAAACAACTAAAAATACTCACCTACCCGCCCACTTCATGTTTATCCCGTTGGTGTTCTTCTTGACACACCCGAATCACCTAGAAAAAAGACTTATAATTAGCGCCAGGACAGTGGGGACGGATGTTTTCAGGTTGCTCTCAGCTACTATTATGCACACCCATGCCATCCTCTCCCCGATACTGTGAGCATGTTTTTTGATTTTGCTGGAGCATTGGAGAGCAGGTGCAAGGGACGTACAAATTACAGGCCCTGGGAGACCGACATCTCGTCCCCACTGTCCTGACGCTAATTATAATCCTTTTCTAGGTGATCCGGTGTGTCAAGAAGAACACCACCGGGATCAACATCAAATGGAGGTAGGTAGTATTTTTAGTTTGTTTTTTTTTGTACTTGGTTGTTTTTCTTAACTGTGATTGAGATGAAGGGGGCAGGTGGTTAACGAAGAAGACATTTTATTGGTGGGTAACTATAAAGATGGCAATTTAATTTTCCTGCTGGACTATCCTCCCTTGATTGGCTTCTCAGAGGGTGGAGATTGTGCTGGGTTGATGGAATCACTCTCACATTTGGTTCTTTGGAGATCTTTCATCTGAAATTCCAGCTCCCTCCTCTTTATCAGAACAACAGGAAGATCCATCTCAGTCCCACACAGGACACGGGAACATACGGGAACACAGGATCACACAGGACCACAAGACGCAGGAGCACAGACCGCAGGAGACACAGGACGCAGGAATATTGCTGGGAGACTTTTTCTAAGGACAGAAGACAAAGATCCGGCGGGATATGCAAGGAAGTGGGCAGGCTTTTATAAAATTCCTGGAAATGCCAGCACCAATTAGTGGCGTGGCTGGACCTTTCAATCATTTCGAGCGCTGACGTGCCGGGTGCCGTAGGTGGAGGGTACATGCGAGCAGCACTGCGGGATCTTAGTGTGAGAGGTAACAAACATGGGGGGAAGCTTGGGGGCCGGTAGAGCCGGGGACCAGGAGCGAGGCACCCATAACTTACTGCACATTGGTGCATGTATTGATAAGGTAAAGTCAATTAAAAAAACGGTTAATAAAGATGAACTTTGTCCCCAAATTTATCATAGTGCTATCAAAAGTGCTTTCTGTTTTTAGGTCTATTTCTATTTAAAGGGTCTTGCAGTAAGATTTAGGGTAAAATAGTCTGCATTATACCAGCTCAAATCCCGGATGAGAACCCTGCCGCTGTGACCGGAGAAAAATCCATATATATGTTGGAATATTCAGTTTCTGGATTTTAATACAGAAAGCATTTTACACATAAAATCTGCAAATTCCTCTCTGCACATTCTGCTATGCAATTGAAATATGTTCTAATTATAAACACATAGAGGCACACTTACTAAGAGCTTTGCGCCAGTTTTTCTGGTGGAGCTTTTTTGCCCTTTCTTTTAGGTTAGAACTGCTTGCACAGGTATTTAAGAAGTGTTTGCACCACACAAATGTGTTTGGCACGCAACCGTTTTGTGGTTGCAGCTGCAACACAAATTAGGGGGGCGTTCACTACCGCCATGTAGTATCAAATACATACAGGTGCTGCCATGTAGTGTAGAACGCATGCAGCGTCCCGCCATGTAGTATAAAATGCAACAGTGTACCAACCATTTAGTATAAATGCATACAGTTACCGCAAGTATAGTATAAAATATATACAGGGTACTGCCATGTAGTATAAAATGCATACAGCATAACCGCCATGTAGTATAAAAATTCATATAGTGTCCCATGTATATAAATGGCATACAAGGTACCTCAATTAGTAATAAAAATATACAGGGTGCGGCCATGAGTATAAAATGCATACAGCATACCGCCATGTAGTATAAAATGCATACAGCGTGCCGCCATGTAGTTAAAATGCATACAACCTAACCGAATAGTATAATAATAACATACAGGGTGCTGCCATGGTAGTATAGAACATGCAGCGCACCGCCATGTAGTATAAATGCATACGCTGTTTCCGCCATATTATATAAAATATATACAGGTTGCTGCCAGAGTATAAATAAAATGCAACTAAGCATCCGCCATGTGTATAAAATAGATACAAGCAGCCGCCATGTAAATAAGATAGATATACCAGTGC
>CM033642.1:217249413-217368508 GCA_019512145.1 Engystomops pustulosus
GCACTGCCATGTAGTATAAAATGCATACAGCATACCGCCATGTAGTACGATCATACATACATCCCTAATACCTCAAATTCAGCAGCACTTTACAAATAAACAAGAAAACTTTACAAGAAAAAATAATATAGTTACTTGCTCTTTTGGTGTCCGGGTGGCAGCGCTGGTGGCTGGCAAAGTCGTCAGGTCGCTGAGTCGAAGGGCGGCCAGGTGGCTGAGTCGACGGATGGCTGGCCAGGCTGCAGCACCGGCGGGCAGCCCCGTAGCAGCCGCTGCTGCACGATCAGGCGCACTGCCGGAGGCGAAGTACTCAACTCGCATCAAGGCAGGTGCGCTCCTGGATACAGCTATCCAAATGAGACCATTGATTGACTGCAACAGTGACCTGCCACTCCTACCTACAGCATAACTGGCTCAGACTGGCAGTGCAAATATAAAGGGTTGAGGTGTCATATTTTTAAACCCGCTGATGTACATTTAAGACAACTCCTGTAAGAAAGAGTTCTAAAAATGTAATAATATGATGTAAGCTTCTTACAGTAATTTTATTTGTGCAATTTGTGGATTTCATAACAGCTTTACCAACACAATAAGTGACTAGTTAGAAACATTCAATTACGCAGCTGCACGTATTCTTTATAATGTTAAATCCCTGATTTATTTACTTGTAAAATAACATGGCATTAAAAGGAACTATAATTAACGGCTTGGTTTCAGATAGTGAGTTACACATCACGTGCACAAGTTTGTGTGAATGGTAAGTAAATAACTAATAACAAATTATGATCATTATACTAGATGAATAGGCATGTACGGTCTTATGACAAGATTACACAACTTTGAATAGGAATAATAGCAATGTATTGTTTTTCATGAAAATGCAATAGACACTGCAGTAAAGTCTTGTGTGAATATTAGTATTCCCTACGAGGCTAATCTCCATGTTTTGGAAACATATTCATTCCCCCCCCCTTCCTTCCTGAATTTATATATTAATATCAGAGGAATTTGGTTTATGGAGCATCTATCTGCCTCCTACAATAGTAAACCTCTGGTGCATTCTGTTTGCTCTACATTAGTTCTTTACTCATATTTATTACTGTGGTAACATGACACATATTGTATCCTGTATTTGTCCACTTTTCATTCTACATTGCCCTTTTAGGCCATCTGTGGCCCCAATGCAGGGCCAGATTTTAGGGGGGGAGGCATAGAATGCGAGCCCCGGGTAATGCAACCGCCTGAATCGCCAACAGTGTATTTGGCGACGGGCTCCCCGGCCCGAATCGCGGCAATGTTCCTCCCATCAATCTATGGCAGAGCGAGTGAACAATAAGCTGCTCTGCCATAGACGATCAGATGTAAATAAAGATGGCGGCACCCAGGGCGGTGCCATCTTTATTTACATCTGATGTCCACCCTGACACCACAAGGGAAGCTAAGGACGGCGTGCTCCGGGGGAATGATGGAAGGTGAGTACAATTTAAGTATTATACCTATGACTGTATATAGTTGTTATGGGGAACGTATATAGTTGTTATAGAGGGTATATAGTTATTATAGGGGAACTTTATATAGTTAAAGGGGGTGTTTACAGTTATTATAGGGGTTTTATAGTTATTATAGAGGGACTGTATATAGGTATAGTTGTTATAGGGGGCTGTATATAGCTATTATAGAGGTCTGTATATAGTTAATGCTGTGGGGCTATACATAGTGATTACTGGGGGGCTGTATGTAATGATTACTGGGGAGCTGTATATAGTGATTACTGGAGGGCTGTATATGGTGATTACTGAGGGAATGTATATAGTGATTGCTGGGGAGCTGTATATAGTGATTACAGTGGGAGCTATATATAGTGATTGTTGGGGGAGCTGTATACAGTGATTACTAGGGGCCATATATAGTGATTGCTAGGGGAGCTGTATAGAGTAATTGCTGTGGGAGCTGTATATAGTGGTTGCAGGGGGGAGCTGTATACAGTGATTTCTGGGGGAGCTGTATATAGCGGTTGCTGGGGGAGCTGTATATAGTGATGTCTGGGGGCTGTATATAGTTATTTCTGGGGACGCTGTATATAGTCATTGCTGAGATGCAGTATATAGCAATTGCTATTCCCTGTCTGGACTACATTCAATGGGGGCCCCTACCATATTTTTCACCAAGGGTCCCCCACCAACCTTAATCTGGCCCTACCCCAATGTGCATGCATTATTGCTTTGTTATATTTTTCACTTCTGTACAAAGTTGGAAGAAAAAAAGAAATACAGTACATAAATGGTTATTACAAATAATAGGTTTATTAATTCAACAACTACTTATTATCAGTACAACAGTAACTTTACTATGTAGTGCTGCTGACTAACCTAATTAACCCCTTAGCGCTCTGCGCCGTAGCTGTACTGCGCTGAGTCCCGCGAATAGCGCTCAGCGCAGTACAGCTACTGCGCAGAGACGATGCCGGTTCAGTGCTGTATAGCAGCCGAACCGGCATCGTTAGCCGCGGGATTTCAACGGTAATCTACCGCTGACATCCCCGGCTAACACCCGCGGTCGGAGTGGGCTCCGATCGCGGGTGTTTAACCCGTTAAATGCCGCGGTCAACGCGACCGCGGCATTTAACATGCCTTCTGGTAGCAGCCGCTGCTGCACGATCAGGCGCACTGCCGGAGGCGAAGTACTCAACTCGCATCAAGGCAGGTGCGCTCCTGGATACAGTTGTCCAAATGAGACCATTGATTGACTGCAACAGTGACCTGCCACTCCTACCTACAGCATAACTGGCTCAGACTGGCAGTGCAAATATAAAGGGTTGAGGTGTCATATTTTTAAACCCGCTGATGTACATTTAAGACAACTCCTGTAAGAAAGAGTTCTAAAAATGTAATAATATGATGTAAGCTTCTTACAGTAAGTTTATTTGTGCAATTTGTGGATTTCATAACAGCTTTACCAACACAATAAGTGACTAGTTAGAAACATTCAATTACGCAGCTGCACATATTCTTTATAATGTTAAATCCCTGATTTATTTACTTGTAAAATAACATGGCATTAAAAGGAACTATAATTAACGGCTTGGTTTCAGATAGTGAGTTACACATTACGTGCACAAGTTTGTGTGAATGGTAAGTAAATAACTAATAACACATTATGATCATTATACTAGATGAATAGGCATGTACGGTCTTATGACACTGAATACACTTCTGCTACAGGAGTAGGAAGCAATACGGTACCTCATGAAACAGAGCAATAACTACACTTCAGTAGTTTGCATTGTAATATATTAGTCCTATACATTTCAGAGGCAGGTTCCAAAATGATAGAATTGCTTAGAATTGATTTAAAATATGTGTCGTGACTATTCTTGACATAGCACATAGGGCCACATTTACTAAAAACAATGTGCAGTTTGCCTGTGTAATGTGCAGGGGGCGCCAGATTCAGGAAATGTTGCGTACATTCTGCATGTTTCTGGCTCTCCCTGCACTGCTCCGACAGAGTGCACCAACTTTTTTTGATGCACCTTTAACAATGTGGTGCATGGTCTGACTGATCACCGGAACACCCCTTTTACTGATGAAATATGTGACTCGTCAGGAATAGTGCAGCCTTGACACAAATGAGTCGCGCATGGACACTTTTTAAATACATGTGCAAGCAGTTTGAACAAAAAAATAATGTGCAAAGTCGGACCAAAAACTGACACGGGGGCTTGAGTAAATCTGGCCCAGTGTGTTTATGAGACAAAAGGCCTGAAATGCCCTTTCTGCACTTGACTGCTGCATATTAAGGCAGGGGATAGTTACCTAGCTCCCTTCAGTGAGTGGTGAGTCCTGGGAAAATGGGGGCCGCTGCAGAGGCTGTGTGCCTGTGTCTCAGTCTCCTCTCCTCCACAATCATGTGTCTTCCTTCCTACTTCCAGTCATGTGCAATGAGCAGGCAGGGAAGGATGGGGGATGGTGTGGAGTAGAGGAAGAGTGCATGAGGAGAGTGAGACACATGCTCCTGGCAGGGAGCCAGGTAATGCGAAATAAAGTTTTATAAAGTGCTAAAAAGATTCAGAATGCTGACAAAGGCATTTTTAAAATCAGCAAAGCATAATATATTGGAACCTGTCACCAGCTAAATATCACATTCCTGGTGACAGGTATGCTTTAAAGTATTACAGGTTATCAACTCCCATTTTATGCCACTACTAAAACATTCCTGTGTAGGGAACTTTTTCAGCTTTACCATTTCATTTATCTTTAATTTTATATAAAATGATTCAAATGAGCTGGGTGTTTGGCTTCCCCACTGGTGCATTTGTTTAGTTTTTTTTTTTACTTTTCTACATGGTGTATCAATCATCATGTAAAGAGGCTACACTGGCCTATGTAGAAAGAAGATGAAGGGCAAGATCATAATTTAAAGACAAAATAATTGATAACAAAAAAGGAAAATGACAGGAAAGCTTTATTATTTTCTATTTTTTTAATAATATATTAAGGAGTTTCTCAATGAGTGAACTGAGTTTGAAGGGTCTTGTAACAGTGACGATTTAGTAAATACCATCAGTTAAATAATTTAATTATGGTATAAGTTACAGAGGTCATGTCACAGTTTAAAGTTCATTTAAAGTTCATTAAAGGTTTGTAAGGATACAGAACCTAAATCCTTCCATTATCTAAATCTTTTGTCAGGTCTTGTAGTCACAGATTGTAAGTCTCTTACTGAGAACACGATGTTACAGCCAGAACTTTTACTAATTTCGAAAAATATGAGAAATTAACAAATCCTTTGCTCTTCTTTAACTGTGCTCCTTTCACCATTGAGGGGGCTAATAATGTCCAAATGCCATCTACTAAACCAACTGTCTAATTTATTACTATGCAAATATCATGGCTGCTGCCTGTAGCAAAAAGTTTAGGGGCATCTTCCTAATGTGACAGAAGTAGCATGTATTGTTGGAAGTTAGCTGAGAACAGATATTGAAGGCCTATTTTTAGGATAAGGCATCAATATTAGATCAGTGTTCATGAAACACCTGACACTTCACCATACAAACTCGTTGAAAATCTAACCCTCATTAAAGTGGTTGGACCGTTTCTACTACCCATTTCCACATGTCATTTCCAGACTTATGGATGTCACAGAAAGGAATAATACTGGGAAAGTGCAAAGAGTTATTCGATCTACTGATCACAACTATTTATTGCAGTATTGCCAATGAAGGAAAAATTAATGATTGCAAGGAGTATCTCTAGAATTATGGAATTTGTAGAATATCAATATTTGAAAGTAAATATTCCTAAGATCAACTCTTTGCCAAATAGGAATTTTCCTTCTGAGGCAGCTCCATTTAGTGGTATTAAAAATTCAGGATACTAGAAATTTTCTTTTTAGGTGACCTAGTTAATTGGGGAAAACAGATTAATGCAATTGTAGATGGATAACATTTGTTATAAAAAAAACAGTTACAAAGCTACAAATAAACCAATAGGCTAGCTTACCATTTACAGCTCCTCAGTTTTGGAACCAGCAGCTCAATTGGCAGTGTTACCATGTGTAATGACATCTTCTTGTGAAATAAAAGCGTAACTTTAAAATTATACTAATTTTACCAAATTATTATACATGATTCCCCCTTTGGAAACAAACAGAGCAATGTCTACCTTTTCTTTCTAAAGTTATAGCATTTTCTGTTCTGAAAGTATTTGATAAAAATTTTTCTCACCAGAGGTGAAGTGGGCAGGGACTAATATCTGTCAGTCTATGCCCTCAAGCTGAGGCCAGTTAGCTTGCCCACAGATCCCATGATGCCTTGTGTTCTTTTTTAAAGTAATTTAGGATTAAATCCATTTAGTTTCCCACAAGTAAATCCACTGAGCACTGCACAGTGCACATACAGGATATGGTGACACCCTGGCAGCTTCCATCACATGGAGGAGCAGGGAACATGTAATAAGTGGTAGAAATCATTAGTACATGAAGTCTATAGCTTGTGCTGTGTGAGGACTAAGGGTTAATATTTTATCTGCACAGAGCTGATTCTGCGGATGACAAGGTGGGAGAAGGGAGCAGAGAAAGACAGAGAAAGTTCTGTAGAATCACAGACTGGGGTGGAGGAACTGAGAGGGAACAGAGGAGATCTTGTACCTCACAATTCTGTGCAGGAGACATCTGTATCCACAGTCTTGGACACATCCAGCTCTGCTACATTCACTGTAACATGACCTCCTCCTCTGTCAGCAGGGAGCAGCAGGCCCTCGCCTCCCATGAAATGAACATCAGATAAACAAATCTATGGACTCCAGGGCTTATCAGCAGAGAGACAGGAAACAACTATTGCAGCTCTGAGGTAATCTGAGGTAAAGCAACTGCTGGATATATGTAACAAAGATAATAGGCAAAGTTGTTTTACATCCCAAGAACTCTTTTTAAATTTATGAGCAAGTCAACACCACAGCATGTCTTTGATGAAACTGCATGTGACCAACTAGCCTCAGCAGTGCCGGGCCATCAGTTAAGAGGTGCAGTTGTCACTTCATATAGTGACATGGTTATTTTTACATTAAAGCAAATATATAGTTTAAGGTAAAATACAAATAAATTGGATAACAATTAATATCTTCTTATATTAGCCACTGTGCACAACATATAGAAAATTTACAGGAGAATGGAAGTGTCTATTTGTCTATTTTTGACAATTACCAGATGACAAAACGCCCCGATGCAGAGAACCTTGGAGATCAGCTGTAATCAAGAACGAAGTCATGTATCTAAAATATGGAATACAATGAAGAGAAATGTGAAGAGAAATATCTAAAATATGGAATACAATGAAGAGAAATGTGAAGAGAAAGGTCCTAAAATATAAAAATTGTCTGAATAGACGCTAAATTTGAAACAAGATAAAAGAGTGACCTTTGTGTTATCTGTGTGAGATTTAATAGCTTGAAACCACAGCTCCATCACTAGTAGAAAGGAAGCGGAGAAAGGCGACGACCTTCACCTTTACCATTGAACACTCAGTACAGGAGAACATTTGAGCCCAGTTTGGTGTAAGGAACTTGCCCTCATTTTCAGATATTTTCTATATGCATTGCTTCACGTACTCCTGCATAACATAATCAAATGTCTTTCAATGTCAGGGTTTGATATTAAGATTCAGATCCTAATATTATCAGCAGCTTACCTAATGTGAATAAATCCTGTTTGTTCTGGGGACATAAAGGAAAGCAGATTCCTAGCAAACAAGTTTTTAATCTGTTTAACACAGATATAAGGATCGGTGCCTTTTCTATTTTCTATGTTACAGGATTGTTAATAAGATGTGATATTGTTATTCCTGGAATGGAAATGGAAAAACTCAAAGGTAGAAAAAACTTCACTTTAGCACAAGTGTGAAAAGGGCCACAGTAACGGTAACACACTGCACACACATCTCTGTGTACATATGTGATCTCTATAACGCATGCACTGATTAATCCTGTGATGAAAGCACTTTTGTTTCTAACCCGTCCACCATCAGTTTCATTTCAAGTGCCATGTTGCATTCAGAGCGCCTTTTTCCTCTGTGCTGTAATGCTGGAGAGCTTGTGACACACCGGCTGAGAGATGTGGTGTTCTGAAGTGTCCTGTGAAGTTGTTTCCTCCGTCAACAGACTAGTCTGCAATGGTTCCTCTCATGGTCACCAGCACCAAGTCACTTGAAGGTGCGGAAAGATGATGGCAAGAAATACTGCACAACAATCATTTATTCTACTCACAAAAAAACAATATAAAAAGCCCAATATAAAAATCAGTTCTCCTACTGGGTGGTTGTGACAGGCTGAAATGTCACAGTTGATTCATTTTATTTATAGTACACTTAGTTCGTTCCCTCAGCATTTCATAGCATGCAATGTACGGCATTTGTGATCATTTTCCTGGTCACTATTGACAACAGTATGTAAAACTGTCACCCCAAGGGATCTGAATTCTTGAATTATTAGAATTCTGCATAAGTTACATGTTTAACGTATAACTTATATACCAGATACCCAACATATTACTCTTATTGTGCATAATTATTTTTTTTTTTGTTAATAAACGCAAAACTTATCAGCCAAAATTTACCACGAAAAAACTATCTCAGAATCACTTTGATAAGTAACAGTGTTCAAAAGTTATAACCACATAAAGCGACACAAGTCAGAATCCAAAAAATGGGGCTGAGCCTTAAGCTACAAAATGGCTGCGCCCTTAAGGGGTTATGGATATTTAACTCCTAGTTAATATAAAGCACCCATGTTTTCCTTTGACTAATCTGATTTTCAGCCATGTGTTAAATATGGTCAGATAGACGGCTGATGATAAACGCTCAAAAAAATTGCTATTTGACCTTTTCATGGCACAACAAATGTGCATCAGCTAATGACGTTTCATAACAATAATAAGACTTGTCATATAACACAGTGAGTCATAAGATTTTAATGTTTTTACTTTCATCCTTCCTTGAGATAAATATAAACTTTTTGATTCAGAATCCTATGCAGTAATTTGAGATGATTGTATAATGTGTTAGAAAGAATCACTGTAAACAGCAATAAAATATGAGAAACAAAAATGAAAAACTCTCCTTCTGTTCCCCTAATAAACCATTACCACTATGGTGTCAAGCAACTTGACATCTTCCAGATCATGTTTGGCATCATCTAGAAAATCAACTTTGTAGTAACATGTAATCTGTTTGCATGAAGTCACAGAGGTGGAGAGTTCTGTGGGGAAGTCATGCATTGCCTTGCCTTTTGCTTTATTTGTGGCCATTACAAAAGTTTCCTGATATACCTCAATAGTTTCATGAAGCCTGATCACCTTGCCCCATACCTTTCGTCCTCGGACGGTGAGAGGTTTTAGGAGGACTTGATGGTTAATCCCATAGATCTAAACAGTGGCTATTGCTGCCACCTTATGGATGATATTGTATTTTTTTGAGATGTGTTTTACAAGCTTGCTTTTTCCAACACTGCAAAGTTTAGGGTGTCTACGCAATTGTGGAATTGTTTTACTTCAGCATTATTGCAAAGATTGATTTCTGCACTGGCATCTGCAGGAATAATGACATGTAATTTATTTGCTGTGGATAGAAAACCAGCAGCAGAAAGATGTTTCTGCTGCAGATTATTTCTGTAACACTAATGTAAACTGCTGCGGGTTTGAGATGTGAAAATCTGCAAGTAATACGTGACCTGTGCAGTTATGCTTTGCCTATTCAGAATATAAAAGGAAACCTGTGACCAGGTTCCAATAGCCTATTGCATATTCATTTAATGAATACATTCAGTGTTTTTAATTGCTTATTTTACATTACCTGGCTCCCTGCCAGCAGCTCGTGGTGAGTCCCAGGGAGGTGACAGTTCAAACTGAGTCATCTTCTCAATCCCTCATATTCTCCTCCTCACTCAGGGAGCACGGGAGAGAGTGAGGGAGGGTCAGGAGGGAAAAAGGAGCCAGGTAAGTAAAATGATTCATTAAAAAGCACTGTATTTATATATATTGCTGGCAAAGGTATTTCCAAAATGAACATGCCATAGGCTATTGGAACCTGTCTTCAGGTAAAATTTACCTCCCTGATGATAGGTTCCCTTAAATTATAGGTGTGGATTCTGGAGGCGGAATGCACACATATAATTTCAATGATTGCAATGCAAAGGTTGAGCAAAGGTTGAGCTCCTATTCCCTGCTGCTGCAAAATCGCATGCACACAGATGATGTTTTTATCCATGTACTATCTGCTCACAGCCTCTTGTATTTCATATTTTTAAGATGTCTTTATTAAATAGTGTTAACAATAGTGCCAGTTGAAAACATTCAACAAAAGAGGAAAGGGGATGGCAGAATCTATAGTTGTGTATGAAGAGCAAGTAGGAGTCAAAAGTCCTACGGGTATAGAGGCAGGCCAGTAGGAACACGGTAATAGATCCATACAGCATAGTCAACACATACATCTGGTTCTGATTGTTGTACAGAAAGCTGCAGATATGCTGAACAATAGCTTCTTGTGTACCAGAAGTACTTCCTGAGCAGCAAACTAAAGTATAGAGCAGGTCCTATTCCTGCTATTGTTTGCGGCTCAGGCAGTCTCTTTCTATTGTCATTGGTGCCTAAGTGGAGATAGATGAAATATACTATGCTGCAGTTGTAAATTGGTTACTCCAAACTCACCCTGTGCCTTAGTAAAGGAAAAGCTTCAAACACAGATGACAGATGAAATATACATGAACTGGATTTGAATACATGAAGGATATAGTACTATATTAGTCTTCTGAGGCAAACACTTATTATAGAGAGGTTAATCACCAAACATCTCACAATATAGTTTTACAGCTAAAATTGTGATTTCAAGGACAGATATTGTATCTTTGCTGAATCAACACTTCTGACACATGTGAAAGGCATCATTTGTGATGTCTCTAGGTCACCTGGGGGAGGGGGAAGGTGTAAACGCCAGGAGGTATATGGACATTTGGGAATTCATTTAAATGGTGAATAGAGACGTAAAACAATATACAGTAAAACTGATTTGCATAGAGAGTGATCTAGGGTGAAGTGAAAATTGTCCTTGAAAATGTGTCTAACCTGATGATTGGATTTGCCAACAAAAAGAAATCAGTTTACAAAAAAAATAAAAAAAATCATGCTGAAATATATGTTAAGGCTAATACAAATGGCTGCAACATTCACATATTTTACCAGTGGAATTACATTGGTGTTATTGGATCCGACTGCTGGGACCCGGACCGATCTAAGAATTGCACCCCCAGAAATGTTGAAAATGGGAGTTCTAACTAACTGATGAAGTGGCATGTCTAGCATGAATCCTGACACTCCATTAATACTTTGAACACTGTACTCTTTCTCTGGCACTCCCATTGGCGTCTACTGGAGAAAGCTGAGGGCTGTGTCTGAAATTTGCAACACTCCCTTAAAATTTAATGGAATAGTACAATGCTATTTTTTCTGCTATTAACCCCTTTACGGCATGTGACATATTAGGCTGAGCCCTCTCCATACAAGGTAGGTGTTTGCTGCAAAACACCCACAAGTAACACCTGCATATGGTTGCCGCCATCTTACCTTAGATGCCCATCACGGCATCGGGGAGCCGCGGTCTGTTGCTATGACAGCCTAGGGCAAGGCTGTATAGTTTCTGATCATTCGTTACAATGTGCCAGTGGCACATTTTAATACATGATAAGTAAGGTCCCCATATACTGCCATATTGTAGTATGGCAGTAAATGGTAGGATCAATAAGACAACTTAGGGTTAAAGTACCTGAAAAATGGCAAAAAATAAAAATAAATTCACCCCTTTTCCTAGAACTGATATAAAAAAAAATACACAGTAACAATCATAAACATGTTAGGTATCGCTACATCCCAAAATGTCAGATCAAAATATAATAACAGTTATTCCGAACATTTAACCCCATAACATAAAATAGCTCCCAAATGTCCAAAACGTAACCTTTTCGCAACATATAAAAATATTTATTAAAAAAATGATCAAAAAAAGTCATACAGACCTCAAAATGGTAGTAGTGAAAATCAACTTGCAACACGGCTCCATACACCGAAGTATGCAAAAGTTATTAGAGGCAGAAGATGGCAACATTTTTTGTACAGAATGTTTACATTTTTCTAAATTTATTAAACACAATAAAACCTAATTTCACTGCATTTGAATTTTTTTCCGCTTCCTAGTACATCGCATGGAATATTAAATACCATCACTATGAAGTGCAATTTGTTAAGCAGAAAATAAGCCCTCACACAGCTCTTCACATGTAAAAATAAAAATTACATATTTTTGAAGATGAGGTGTAAAAAATGCAAATGCGAAAACGAAAAAGGGTCTGGTCGTTAAGGGGTTAATACGGGAAATTCATAATGGTACCTTCTGGATACAGATGTAAACTTATCCGTTGTCCGTGGAAAAATAATGTGTAACCGAAGCTAAGATCCCTAAGGCTAAGTGAAAATACAAGCCAATGTGACCACACACATAGAAATCAACGGCTTAGTAAGACATCTGTGGAGATCAAGGAATCACGGACGTGAAAAAACAATGCCAATGTGAATGTGCCCTTAGTCTTAGCCATCAGTTATTGTTAGAAATGAGATGTAATAGAACACAAGTGTGTTTACATTTGTTATTGTTAGAAAAGTTACAATGTGAACTTGCCCTTACAAGGATGGCCATTTACCTAGGTGATGGCATGTAATATGATTCTGGACACACAGTAACATTCTAATCATAATTGCTTCTTTACTTTAAACATTTAATCAATCCTTTTGATATTTGAATGGAATAGTGAAATGTGACAGAAAGATATGTATCATATGTATGCAAATGGCTGTATTCTATAGCTAGATTATAGCAATACAACAAGTTTACTTTAACATTTGAAACACTAGTGACACCTACTGGATTTTTCCAATAGGAAATCAGAAAAAATAATTGGACTGAATTCATAGTGATAACTTAGTTTTATTACCAGAACAAGCCATTAGTATCATTAGTACGATTAAAATAGGTCACAATCTAAAAGTAATAACATAGAGGAATACATGTTCCACTATTAATAATCAGGCAGCACTAACACAGTAAGCGACTCATTAGTAATAAATGTCAGTCTCTTTCATAAGAAAATAAGACTGCAATCTACTTTCTGGCTAGTATTACATCATACAGCTTTCCAGTTACTTTGGCTTCAATGTCCCTGAAGCCAGAATCTGCAAGGAGCTTGGTATATTCTGTTGGCGTCCGCTCTCTGCCTTCTGTCTGGATCAACATGTTCAGGGAGAACAGCTGGGAAGTCAGTGGACCACTTCTGTCTTCATTTAAGAGGACTTCAACAAGCAGCACTCCACCTCCTCCATGTCACCAAGAGAAAAGAATATATGTTACAATTAGAAGCAGGAATCTTATGATTTTCGGCATGAATCTGATAGTAAGCCTTTTAAAACTTCCCAAACTATTTATATTATTGATAAAATATCATTTTAAACAGTGCTAAAACATTGCTGCGAGAGTTGAAGGTAGAGAGCGGTAATGGTCAGCCGTAATTCCTAAGAACATAAAATGACTACAATAACAAATCACAGTTATGTCACAGGGAATCCCATTGTGTATGTTCCTGACTAATAAAAATGTTGATGAATGTTCAGGATAACTTAACAATAGTGTAATTATGTGTCTATATTAGTACCTCCTTACATTCCCCATGAAAATAAAACAACTGTGCATCAAGTTTCATCACATTGTGCAATTCTTATTGGAAGTGTCTGAATAATTCTACAAATGGATATTCCTCTTGCTAAAGCAATTTGTTTGTCATTGGTAGTTCTGAATAATCCCTTTTATTCTTAAAGAGGACCTGTCACCCCAAAATAGCCCCCCACCAATGTGCCCGCCCCATAACCCTCTCCTTAGCCCCTTTCTCCCCAGCAATTTTTTTTTTCAATTTATGGTCGGAATGGTGGTTTAAACAGATCCAGTTTTTATATAGATATAGATAACTATAGATATAGTTTTTCCCAGATGCCTCAGATGTAGCATCACAGTAGTGCCCTCTCGGTCAATGTGTCAATGGAGGCTGAGGAGGCACACATTGGGGCTCATTTAGTAAGGGTCGCGCTGCTCACTTTCGTCGAACTGTATGCCTTTTTTTGGGGATTACGTGGCTTGCACAGGTATTTAACAAGTGTCTGCGCTGTGATTTTGGCACACCAATAGTTTTTTTACGCAGCTGCACTGGCTTCCATGCAACACAAATTAGGGCATGTGCATTGGGGTCGGACAATGCACTTTCGGTGAACTCTGGGGACTGGGTAAGTAAATGGTCGCCATTGTGTTATAATATGCCAAACATTAGAGTTTCGGGTCCCAGAGTTTAGCCAGAAGTTAGGGGTTTCATTAGGCTCAATCCTGCCTGAACACTCCACTAGCAAGAGCCGCGATCAGCACTGGCACTGATCATGAGTGTTGACGGACATTTTTCTGTGGATGGTCACTCCCAGATAACGTTACAGCATTTATATGGTAACACCTGAACCCGAGCTTCAATGGGTCTGCTCATCCATGGTAATGATTTTTTTTCAGGACAAGCTGACATTTATTGATGTAATGTGCATGAGCTGACTGCCCAAGACTCAAAACTCAGAAGGTCCTTTCCCTGCCCAAGTTTATGTTGCAAGCTCACACTCTCATGACACACAGGCCACAAGCAAAGAACCTCGGGCTCCTAATTTGCAACCCGCAAAATACACATGTGTAAGAGGCTTTAGACTTTTTCCTACAAATGATGAGCTCACCAGGTCTACAAGACTGGTAAATCTTCCTCAACAGATTAAGGCATTTTTCTTCTGTCCAGTCATGAATAATCCTGGCCAAAACAAATAGATCTGCCTCAGGAATGGGATCATTAAAGAAGTCTCCTTTATCAAAGAAGTAAAAAGACAAATTAAGGTCACACAAACATAAAATAACAATAAATGTCAAAATGAAATAATATTCTAATGGAAAGCATTACAGTAATTACAAGTAAACAGTCCACGGTTCAATGAATCATAGCACATTCCGGTGATCACGCTAAAGAAGATGTCAGTTCATTCCCAACAAGACATTTTAAATTTTAAAGGAGAGTTCACATTGGGACCTGTTCCCATTGCAGAGAGATGGTGACATCAGGGACCAGGAGGGACTGGAAGAATGAATAAATTATCAGCAAGGTGCACCAGTGACAAGTAATTATATTTATAACTCTATATTGCCGAAATTGCTGCATACAAGGTTAGAATAAAAAGTCATAAGAAGAAGGATTCCTTAGGATCTTATAAGAATGCAAATACATTTTCGAAGGGGATACATGGAAAACAATGGGGCACATTTACTTAACGGGTCCTGTCGCGATCCCCAGCTTCCCCGCTGAGGTCTGTCAAAGTTCACGTTCTTCTTCCCGGTGCATGTGAGTGCATTGTCTTGCGACACAATTTGCATTTTAAATCCGCGCTCAGTCCGAATCAGTCGGGTTATCCGACGGCCACGCCCCCCGATTTGTGTCCCATGAAAGTTTGCACGATTCCGCCAAAATCCGATCACGTGCACCAAAAACCCCTGTTGAATGTGCCGCAAATCGGAAATAGTCGGGAAACCAGACGGGAATGCGGTGTGCGGACCCCTAGTAAATGTGCCCCAATGTCTCCTTTTGCTACCTTGAAAGGCAGCCCCCTTAACACCAAGTATGACCTACAAGACGTCTAATAACACGATGTGGGATTAAGCCAAACCAGTATACCTATTCCAGAAGTAGAAGACTCCCACATCATCTTATTAGACTTGTTGTAGGTCATACTTGGTGTTAAGTGGCTGCCTTTTAAGGTAGCAAAAGGAGACATTGTTTTCCATGTAATGCCTTGGAAAACATATTTGCATTCTTCCCAGAATCCCCTGGTGGAGCATCTATAGCTTTAAGTCTCCACACGCCTATAAGGCGGCCTTAATTGGCAAACTCTTCATAAGGAGAACTCTTACTTTCTGACCATAGGAGCTTGTAAGAAAGACTAGTCAGCCATCAGTAAACCTGATGGTAGAGGTCCTTCAAAGGCTACTAAGCATCTCCTAAATCACCCCATGAGTGACACCATCTTTGCAAGGGCACTTTTTAAGCTTCCTTGTCTCCTAGCAATCTGGTATTTGAGAGAAAATTCAACATTTTCTGAAAACAAGCAAATAAGTGCTAAATAGAATTAGCTGAAAATACTAGGAAATTGGTAGGCTCCAAAGTATAAAGATTTCTCAGAAATTTTGTATGGTCTTTGAAGCGCCATCAATTAAAACATTAAGCGAGGCTCTCAACTGACTTCAAATTGTCAAGTATACCATGGTCATTCTCAGTCACCAATATATTATATTAATAATTCTTTAACAGTATAAAACTGCATGAATCCTGGAAAACCCTGGCTTGTCTGTCAGTGCCAAGTTCGCAAGACCTACTTTGGGAAAATCAGTGGACTATGGGTCATAACTTCCTCTTATTTCCCAAATGGTGTCCTGTGGTCCAACGAGGCCACAGGTCGGATGACCCTTGGCACTTCCATCCATGCTTAAATGCAGAAGACTGGCAGATCTGCAAAATGCAGGAACCAGAAGGCAGAGTGGGGCAAGTACAGTTTCTGGCACCCCTGCCCTGGCTCCGACAGGATTTTTTTAGGATTCCTGCGAAACTCACTTAATGTGACTCATTGTAGGTTATTAACACTGTGGCACAGAGTGTTATGGCGGCCCTTATAATACATTTTTAAAAGCTTTTGTTACTGTTTTGTATACCAAAATCATGTCGCATAAGACATCATGCTGCAGAAAGTCTGGGTGCTACATGAGAAAGTTAAGGTGCTAGATCAGTAAATACAATATACACTAGAGAATTACATTACCAGCAAATACATATGAAGAAAAGCAAAACAATACATATTTTGATCTTTGCTCATGCTTTATCCTTTCTATCATCATTACATTTTTCATGCACCTTCAAGGAAATGTATACGTTGCTCCTCATCGGTTACAAATTTTTTCTTAGCTGTTTGTACAACTGAAGGCAGGTCCATAATAGTGACTGTTGTCTCGTTGTATGTAGATACAAAATGTTTTGCAAGACCTCCAGTGCATCCTAAAATAGAAGCAAATCATTTGTTTTATGTAAATTGACTAGAAAACAACACGAAAAATAAGCAATGCCACTAATATTCAGGTACAGAAAATATCTGCATTGGCATTCAATAAAAAAGGTTTTCACAAATAGGCTGACTGTTTTATCATACAACTTCCATTATTTCATGGGAAAATTCTTAAGCTTAGGGCTCATTCACAAGAACGTGAACATTTTGCGGGCCGCAAGCAATGAGACGTGTGCTGTTTCTTGTGGCCCGTTTGACATCAATGTCCAAAGTTAATGAGGGGCAGGAAAAAGGACCTGCACTGTCTTTTGTAGACCGCAACATGAACGTGACCTATAGAAACAAAGATTTCTGGCCAAAGCAGGCAGTCATGTGCATGAGGTTTTACACATATACTGTGCATCATTGGATACGTATTTAAAACACTGAACACCCAGGAGGTTACTAAACACATTAGCAACAAATTTATGAAAAGTGTGCTAAGGTTAGACAGTGCAGAGTATGACTAGACAGTCTTATTCTGCACCAGATTTATATAAGTGTCTAACCCTTGATGATAAATCTGTCCTAGTATAAGACGGTCTAGTGGTACTCTGCACCTCCTATTAGTTGGCTTATTTTACACCAGAAAATTAGGACAAAATACTGTCGGGTCAGCAGTATTTTTGGCGAATGGACCTTTTTGGTGTGGAAAATAACTACCAGTCATCCAATGGTAGTAAACATAGAAGCTTTATATAGAATTCCAGCAAGCAGAGATCTAAAAAAACTGAAGAATTGATACAGAAAGAATATTAGAAAATCGTATAACTTTTTATAATACAAACAATAACATGAATTTGCCATAATGGGAATACCCCTTTCAGTGACCTTACAAAAGCACACTACATCATTCATTTATAGAAGACAATACAATATTCATAATAATAGCTGCTGCAGAACTTGATTAGATAGATGATTAAAAAAATTAAAAATTAAATAATTAAAATTAAAAAAACAAACAAAAAAAAAACACTAGTATCATGGCTCACGTCACTGGACTGATGCAAACAATACAACACAAGTTTGCTGCAGCCCACCGCACTCTGCTGCCTCTCTGCAGGGCCGGACTATAAGGGAGAGCATGACCGGGCCAATCAGGCGGTCGCATAAATGCCGAACCGCCCGTGGTATATTGGGATCCGGCTCTATGGTCTATATGGCGGCGCTACCATCTTAATATACCTCCCATGGTATCCTGACACTGCGAGGGAAGAAGATTAGGTCAGCGCACATCAGAGGATCTGAGAAATGTGAGTACAATTTTATTATTTTACCAAGGACTGGATATAGTTATTATGAGAGATGTATATAGTTATTATAGGGGGCCTGTATATAGTTATTATAGGGAGGCTGTATATAGTTTCTTTATACAATAGGTTGTAAGAACAACAGAAGTGCTGCACTAGCCCTAGTTCATGGCAAAATTAGGGGTTAGTATTTATGGTTAACTCACAGAAAAACTTCCTGTAGAAGCAATTAAATGAATATCATACATACATAGAGGGGCTACCTGTACAAAAGCTTTATATTGTATTTGAGTATTGTCTTGTACGTTTCTCCCATTTCAGACCTCTATACAATGTGAGTTTTATAGATATAGTAAATACATGTATGTAGATACAATTCTATAGGTCTGTGAAATAAACTATTACAAACATTTTGTTTTACCTCCAAGATCATAGACTGAGCAGAACACAGAGAGATCAAAAGCTTGGATGATATCTTTTCCACAAATAGTCCATATTGTATCCATATGGTACAAAAATTTCAGCATCTCCTCTTCTGATCTAATATAATAAAATCAAAGAAATTGGTTACCTGAAAAACAGCATAAGTTTTTTCATACATGCAATTTTAGGGAAACCTGTCACCAATCTGAGGCCAAAAGGAACTAGTATAATGGTGACCCCAAACCTCAGCTGCATAATGACCAGTCAATGACCTACCAGTCAGTCTTGTTGCATAGGGATTGTTTCCCACTGTAACAGATGCTGGCAAAGATCCAGTTACTGTAGAAAACTAGACACTAGAATAAAAAATGTAAAATTTGAATGCCCATTGGGCTCCTTCATGCAAGCTGTCACAATCTCTGTACACTTAGCTCCCCCAAGTGGCACCTGCGATGAAGTGCATGGATCTATGTAGCAGAAGGAGGCTCTCGTCAGTGCTCCTCATACCCTTGACGGTTGTGTGGTGGCTGCTCCTTTGTTTAGCTATATAAGTTAAGTGGTTATTGCATTAGATTATTTTTACACGGGACATGATTAATATTTTTTACGTTAGCGTCCGGTTGCACCAATGCTGTCTTCTATTGTATAAGAAAAGAAAATTGTCCAATTGGGACATAAATACCCACTTTTCACTACAATGTAGCTTTTATTAGTACATATAAAAGATGGATATAACTTCATCCAAGATATATCTGGTTTTAAACTACCGTAATAGACAGTGATAAACTGTAGCTTCTAATTCATAGAGGGGGATAGTTTATATCAATATAGTCAGTGTTTGTCTTTACATATACATTCTTGGTGCTGTCAGAGTGTTATTATAGCAGTAGGACCAACATTAATTGTTCCTGGACTCAAAAAAGGAGAATACAGGCAGTCCCCGGGTTACATACAAGGCAGGGTCCTTGGGTTTGTACTTAAGTCAGAACTGTATATTTTATAATTGGAGCTCCAGACAAAATTTCATTTCTGCCCCAGTGAGCATTGGATTTTATAAATATTTTGCTGTAATGGGACCAAGGATTATCAATAAAGCTTCATTACGCCTGACGCATCACTGTAGCTACAGCATTCTCAAGGTAATCAATTCCATAAAGGGCGAAGACACAGCACTCACCGATGCAGGTAACGTAGACAACTTTATTTGGACGGACACAGGACAGGGGCGATGCACGCTACGACTAGGCGACGGGGCGTGTCTACGTTACCTGCATCGGTGAGTGCCATGTCTTCCCCCTTTATGGAATTGATTGACTTACTTCGTTATTGCATGGGCACCTCCGTGAAACAGATGTCTTGATGCCAGTTCACACAGACAACCGTTACTGGGTCGGAGCCCTTGCCGTGTGGAGCTGGTGGTGCCGGTCCTGCTGCTTCTTTGCATTCTGAAGGTATGTTTGCTTCATAATGCATCAAATCAAATAGTAGGTTTCCTTTAACAACATTTTGCTTTAACTGTGGTGAGGAAGGGTTTGTGGTTTTCCTATTGTTTCTTTAACCACACAGAGAATAACTGATTTTAAACACCCCATCTACATATATATATATATATATATATATATATATATTGTCATAGCCCTTAATAAGGTCCAAATACAGGTGTGAACTGGGCCGTAGCGCTTGGACTTTCAGGCAGGTTTCCAATGCTGGGTTAGTAATTTTGACTCCCTGAAAAGCTCCTTTGACCTATTTATCCATTTTACTTTTAAAAACTCTCCAAAAAGTTTTGGTACCAGTTATAGCAGAATATTTGCATAATAAATTGCACACTTTTTCAGATTTTATACATGAGAAACATAGAATAGACTTGTATATTTATTAATGCAATAGAATAGTGGCCAGGCTTGTTTACATCTTCTCTTAAAATTTCTGATGTGTTTAAAGTTTTTAGAAATGTTCACACAGTTATCTTAGAATATTTACATAACAAAACCAGGCTCTCGGTGTTTATGCAACTTACATATACAATAGACTGTGAAGCTTCAATTTATTTCAAAAGCCCCATTCTAAAATGCTGAAAAGCAATGTTTTCTACTTACCTGTAAATAGCTTCAAATACTTCTTTAGAGGATATCCCAAAACCCCTTTCATACTGACTTTTTCCTTCTCTGAAACACAATGAATAACATAATTTCGTTATTCTAGAATTATTATTTTGTTAGATCTATGGTTGACAAAACATTTCATTATTCACATTTTTCATGTCCAATTATTCCTGGCTTTCATTCCTGTACCATTGCTACATTGAAGTTTCATCTTCTGCACAAAATAATGAATGTTCTCAATAATGTGACATTATTTTGTAAAAACATTCTTGGAACTGCTAAAAGTAGTTTTAGATAGTAATGTCCTTTAAATAGGATAGGTCAGTGGTGGCAAACCTTTTACAGAGCGAGTGCCCAAACTAAAACAAAAACCCACTAATTTATTTCAAAGTGTCAACATGGCCGTTTAAGCGATAACTTATTGCTTTCTGCTTTGTCAAAGCTTTCAAACTCATTGGCGTCCTGAGGACATCAATACAGTAGAAAGATGAGAAATTCAGATTATTATTGTAGTTTCCCTCCAGGGTCCCTTGTACAGGAAGAATTGCAGGGCCCATGGCAGGAGCTCAGATTATTATCCATCCCTATCCACATCTTCTCACTTCTCCTGCAGTCCCAGGCAGCCAAGGATGCAGGACTGCAGGAGGAAGCCATGGGTCCTGTCTTATTAACTCTATGCTGAGGATCTGGGTGCCCACAGAAAGGGCTCTGAGTGCCACCTCTGGCACCCGTGCCTTAGGTTTGCCACCACTGGGAAAGGTCATCAATATCCATTAGGAGAAAAATTCCAATTCAGGATGAACTCCACTTAGATATTTATAAGATATTTATATGTTTCTTTTGGGAAAGTTTACTCTCTTATGGTAACTTAATGTTGTTTAGTAAAAATAGAATCTGAATAGATTTAAGGGGAAAGTATTGCTCAATGTAAACCTGCACCAGATATAACTAGCGGCTCCGTCCTTCTGATGTACTCAACTGCTGATGTGCAGCCAGAAATTCTACTACAACAGGCAGGACCTTGCGAATTGCACTCTAATCGATGTTAGTTCATAGAAAAAGAAGGTTCAGGGTGGATCAACATCAACTTGTACAACAGATCAGATTCATACTATTCATAAACTAGCACAAATTTAACATTATAAAAGTGAATTCTTCCTGCTTATTAACCAGACAGTACCTTATAGCTTCTGGCAAGAAGTGCCAGAGCTTATATGTGGTTTGCGAGTAGTATGTGATCATGTGATAAAGCGTCTTAGGGCTGGACTTTACCAAGTATAGAGTGGAAACATCAGTATTGGAATAATGACCTTAAAAGAAAAATAAAATCAATCAGTATGACAGCATCAGACATGGGAAATATCAATCATATACAAAACAGATGCATTCTGAAATGAGAAAAGCGAAATTAAGGCCCCTTTTACACTTGCATTTTTCAGTAACGAGTTCTGCGCATGTGATTGATGTCAAAATTCAAATTGCATTCTGACCCATTGGGGCTCATTTACTAAGGGTCCGCACTATCTTCGGAATACACGATTTCTGATGTGCGCAGCATTTTGAAAGGGTTTTTGGCGCATGCGATCGGATTTTGCCGCATCGGCACCGGCTTTCATGTGACACAAATCGGGGGGCGGGCGTCGGACAATCCCATGGATTCGGACTACACATGGGATATAACAAAGCAATTTGTGTCACAAGACATGCACTTACATGCACCAGGAAGAAGAAGGTGAACTCCGGCGCACCTTATCGGGGAAGCGACACATGCAGGAACTCTTAGTGATCTTAGTGAATCACGGCAGATGTGGATTCCAGAGGACAACGCACCTTGGGGATAGGTAAGTAAATGTGCCCCAATGTATTCAATGAGTTTTTACAGGCACATTTTTTTCACACACACTTTTTATGGCAATGCCCATGAAACTCTTTGCATGTTCTACTTTTGCAATTCAACAAAGACGCATCAAAATACATTGCACTCTGAGAATTCACTGATCAATTGCAATAGAAAAGATGCGATCATTGGAGCGCATGAAAAACACATTGAAAACACCCCAAAACACAGGTGAAAAACAGACACTGAACAAACAGACTAAAAACTGATTGCTCTCTGATAAGACTCATGATCTGCAACACAAGTGTGAAAGAGGCCTTAGAATTGGAAAGTTTGGAGAAGTTGAACTGCACAAAGCAAAATAGATGTGGATGCCTGGAAGAAGAGGTGAGTTTGCATTGTAGGTTTTCTGGAAGTTACCTTCATTATTTTTCAATTCAACTTTCAAAAGCTTCAGTCCAACACAGGCATCAAGCAACCGCTCCATTCCGTCTACACTGGTACTCAAGCGAGAAGCAATGGTTGTAGCCGCAATTGGTTCCTGTACTTCATGTAGCAAATCAAAAACTCCCAGTTCACATGCCGTAAACATGGTCTACAAAGAGTAAGCAATAAATTGTTTTACAATGTTTACTACACATCAGCACCTGAATTATGGCATCAGATATTGCCCTTAGAAGTTATATCATTATATAATTAACCTTTTCAACAACTAACCAACATAAAAATATGTAGTTGAAGTGGTATGTGTGGTTGGGTGCCACACTGAAACCTGACCACGTCATGTAGCAGCACTGCAGATGTGTGCAGAGGGCGTCAATGACAATTGGGAAACAGAATATTGTGACACAGTTTACAGTTGAGATGCAAATAATTGGCCATTTTAGCCTGGGACTATATATGTTGTGTTTGCGTGGGTTTCCTCTGGGTCGTCCGGTTTGCTCCCCCACTTCAAAACATACTGGTAGGATGATTAGATTGTGAGCCCCATTAGGGACAGGGACCAATTTGGCAAGCTCTGTGCAGTGATGTGTTATCTGTGTGCTCTATGTACAAATAAAGGAATTATTATTATTATAGTAAACTGTGAAGTATAGAGCTTCACCAGAGGAAAAAGTGGGCAGAGAGGTCCATTTCTATGTTTGATGTTCCACAAGTCGGGGACTGCCTCCTTTTTGTTCCAGTGCATTAATGCGGCTATAGGAATTGCAGGCTGAATGCAGGAATGTGACCTCATTTTTTTTTTAATTTGGGGGACTTTGTACTCTAGGAGAAGTTTAACAGAATGTGGATGTAAAAATGCTTTTTGGCAATTGCTAAGACACCTATTACTAAAGTAATGGAGGAATGCCAATGGGTGGACTTCTGGAAGAATACCCCAGAGCGTATTTTGTAGACACCAACCGAGTTATAGGAAATGACCAGGCATATTAGATGACAAGAAACATTGTATTTGAGAAGAGATTTATATTTGATCCCAAGGTCATAATTTCAGAGCTAATAACAAATGTTTTAACTTCTTTCAAGTTAACAGTCACATGTTTCGTTTATTAAACATGCATAAGGATGTAAAGAAGGAGCTAAAAGGGAACCTGTCACCATATTTTCACAAATACAGCTATGGGTTCCCATAGAACCCTATTAACTATCTGACACCCTTCTTTTAACTAAAAATGGTTTCCGTCACATCCTCAAAATCCTGCCATCCGGCCCCTCCCATCTACTCCTCCCTATGTCCCATGCCTCTTCTAAGCATGTCATGTGACCAGGGTGATGTCAGCTAAAGTCCTTTATCCAGTTACGTTTGCAACATCTACCCCATGTATGCATCTGATCACATGGCAGTTTTATGGCATGGTCACAGCATGCCGCTATGGACTTACTCCTCCCCACGCTGTAATTTCATGTGATCAGATACATACAGGGGGTGAACGTTTCAATGTAACAGGATCTTAGATGACTTCACTCTGGTCACAAGAAAAAGTACTCAATGATGTAACAAAGCTCTCTCTCAATGTTCCACATAGCAGCTTGTCCTAGCAGTGAGAAATGTCAATCAGGAACAAGGAGGCAGGGTAATGCAGTGATTCATATACAGTGAGTTTCATATATACGTTAACAAACTGAGTTTAATAACATTCCAGCCATGGAAGGAACCATTTAGGGATATGGGCAATGTTTTTCATCATAGTTTTTTTTTATATCATATTTATTTTGGGTGGGTCTAAATGGCAGATTTTGTTTTTAAGCTGAATAACCATCATGTAGAAATTGTTTTGGAAACTGGTAAGCCTTTCTTGAGGGAAATTATGCTGAGAGAAATTAAAGATAAAAAAGTTTGCTCTGGAAAAAGTTGGATAGGGAAGAGAGAAACTAAGAACGGCAGTTTAGATGGGAATAGAATATCTAGGGAACAGGACAAAAATAGAATTGAAAGTATATACAGTATGGACAAGAAAAGTATGCAACAGTGTCCAGGAGCTCTCTAACCTCTCCGGATATAGGGATTATAATAAGAAAGATGGGACAATTGTTAAAACTAAATGAGAGTAAGTGTCAGATTTTTCTTATTAATGGTGAGACTAATTTAAAAAAAAAAATTAAAAAGTTAATTTATAAAGTTATAAAGTTAGTTTAAATTGTACTATTACTTACTTACTAGCTGAAAATCACTGCTCTATACAAATAAAGGAATTATTATTATTATATAGTAAACTGTGAAGTAGAGAGCTTACACCAGGAAAAAGTGGGCCAGAGGGTACATTTGTTATGTTTGTGTTCCACAACTGTCGGGGATCTGCCCGTATACTTGCCTCCTTTTTGTTGTCCATGCATTAATGCGGCTATAGGAATTGCAGGCTGATGCAGGAATGTGCCTCCATTTTTTTTTTAATTGGGGGACTTTGTACTTCAGGAAGTTTTAAACGAATTGGGATGTAAAAAGCTTTTTGGCAATTGCTAAGACACCTATTACTAAAGTAATGGAGGAATGCCAATGGGTGGACTTCTGGAAGAAATCTGAACATCTCTGTTGCTATTCATGCTAGAACAATCCAATAATTTGGTTTGTTCCCTCTAATAGGATATCATGTACTTGGAGAATATGTAATTAGCATTGGTAGTCTGTATTGGAAGAAATTGGGATTATGGTACACAACACAATTTTTGTAGGATGGAGAGTTCTAAAGTAGGTAGCACTTGGCACAAGTAGTAAGAAAAGAAGTTAGTATCGAGAAATACAATCAATTGCACAGGCTATGTAACAAAATAAAATCCAAAGAAAGGACAGTAAGCGAACATGTCACAAGGAATGTAATTTTTAGCTGGTGACAGATTCCAATATCCTATCCACTGCTGATTTAAAAAATGCAAAAATGCCTTTGCCAGCATTCTGAATATTGTCACTTTTTTTTTTTTTATAAAACTTTATTTTACATTATCTGGCTCCCTGCCAACAGCATGTGGGAAGTAACCAGGGGTGGGGTAGGAGTGGGGGTGTATTGTCATGTGCATTGAGCAGGCAGGGGTATGGTGTGAAGGAGAGAAGAAATGCATGGAGGAGACCGAGACACAGGCTGCTGAAGCTGTGCCAACCTCACTACACACTGCTGGCAGGGAGCCAAGTAATGTGAAATTAAGTTTTATAAAGTAGTGACAGTATTCAAAATCAGCATAGCATAGGCTACTGGAACCCATCAACTAAAAATGAAATTTCATGGAGACAGGTTTGCTTTAATAGTGGAGGATAACAAAATGGTGCTATTCTTAAAGGCAGTTTCACAGGGAAGGAAAGGTGAATAAAATAATGGCAATAATTTATTAAAGCACAAGAAAGGTCTGGGTTCAAATGATTAAATTAAGGAAAGTTTATAAATGGATGGAAGTAATTAGTAGTAAGGAGCAGGATTTTTGGGGGACAACTTAGCTAAATGGGGCAAAATACCTTATTGTGCATAGGGTCACACAATGGGGCAGATTTACTTACCTGGTCCATTCGCGTGTTGTCTGCACTGGATTCGGGTCCGGCTGGGATTTATTGAGGCAGTTCCTCCGACGTCCACTGGAATACACCGAGCCGGGTGTCAGGTTTGCGGGTAGTGGATCCACTGGACCACTGCAGACGATGACTCAAGTCACTACCTGGGACCGGAGTCTAAGTGGTACCCGGTTTTCACCAGAGCCCGCCGCAAAGCGGGTTAGACAAGCTGCGGTGTGGTACCACCAGGTCGTTCCTCAGGCGTGACTCGTCTGCAGTGGCGGCTAAGGTTGAGATACAAGAACGGCAGTCAATCTCGTGGTCAAAGTCCAGGCACAGAGTCAGGGCAGGCGGCAGAGATGCAACGTCAGGGTTCAATCCGGGGTCAGCAACAGGAGGTCCAAGCAGAGGGGTAAGGAACACAGAACAGCAGCACGGAGGAACACGGAAACACAGAGGAGCTCAGGTAACACAGGAACACGGAGGGACACAGGAGACACAGGAACGCAGGATACACAGGTACGCAGGCAAATCGCAGTAAAGCTTTCTCTCAGGCTGTGAGGCACAAAGATCCGGCAAGAGATACAGGAAGAGGCAGGCTTAAGTAGATTTGGTGAAAATGGCCAGCGCCAATTAGTGGCACACTAGCCCTTTAAATTTGCCAAAGGTGGTGCGCACGCGCCCTAGGAGACGGGGACGCGCGCGCCGTGCTGCCGGAGTCGGCGTGGGAACGGGACGGGGTAAGATGCCGGGGGACCGGGGCAGCCATGGACCGTGGCACGGGTGCCCCTGCGACCCGGGAGGGGGGTCACAGAGGCACCCGTGACACCGGGCTGAGTGAAGGTAAGTGCAAGCTCCGTGACACATTTTTTGTTTTAAATGCGGCGGTTTTTCGGAATCCGTCGGGTTTTCGTTCGGCCACGTCCCCCCATTTCCGTTGCGTGCATGCCAGCGCAGATGCGCCACAATCCGTTCTGTCTGGGATCATATGTGGTGGGATTATACTTTTCGGTTAGAATTAAGGGAAGCAATCCTATAAGCATACAGTTGGAGTTGGAATATGGATATAGAAATGCTGATTGTAGGTCACATATCAGAGCCCATTAAACATTATGAAGTGAGAGAGAGGTTGTACAAATTACTATTTGCTGCCAGATTATTGTCAGAAAATGAAGAAAAACCAAGCATAAATGAGTGGACAAACCTAGTATCACAAATAGGATTATATGAAAAGCTAAAAGGGAAGAAAAAGTGGAAAAGTAAATGAAAACTCTTCTCAACTTGGGACCAACATATATGGCTGTCCTAGATCAGTGACCACAGGTAGGGAGAGTGGGAGGGCGAGTTGGATAGAGAATAATGGGAGGGCAATAGTATTTTATTTATTTAAAGTGGCTGATGCCATAGTCGATGAGCCGCCAGCACACACGGACCCATTACTTCTGCACAGAGGAATCAAGAGAACTTGCATGGTGCTTTGGAAAAGTTATTTTTTTATGTGATGGGCATACTGTGAGCAAGGGGCTGGCAGGCTATAAACTCATGCCAGGGGGCTGGCAGACTATATACCAGGGGCATGAGCTGGCTGCCAGGGGGCTGACCGGCTATACATTGAGGGAAGGCAAAGTGCTGGCCAGCTGTACACCGGGGGCAGGGAAGGTGCTGGCCAGCTATACGCTGGGGGCAGGCAAAGTGCTGGCCGGCTATACACTGGGGGCAGGGAAGGTGCTGGCTGGCTATACACTGGGGGCAGGCAAGGGGCTGGCCGGCTATGTATTGGGGGCAGGCAAGGTGCTGGCTGGTTATACACTGGGGGGAGGCAAGGTGCTGGCCAGCTAAACACTGGGGGGCCGGAAACTGGCTATATACTAGGAGGCTAGCCAGCTATACACTAGGGGGGGCAGGGAACTGACTATAAACTAGGAGGCTAGCCAGCTATACACTGGGGGAGCAGGGAACTGGCTATATACTAGGAGGCTAGCAAGCTATACACTGGGGGCAAGGAACTGGCTATATACTTGAAAGTAGGCTGTGAACGATGCATTTCTCACCATAGGCTTATGCTTGAGGCAATAGGGTTTCCCACTTTTTTTTACTTTAAAATCTGATACATGTATGACAAAATGTCTTTAAGAAAAATGTAATCTGGCACATGAATGTGCTGAGCTTTTTGCTTTTAATGTAAAAAATGGAACCTGAATATGATACTTGATAAAACAGGAATTAAGTTAAGATGTGTAAACATGTCTATTTTTAGCTAGGATAACACTTGGGTATGATTTTTTCCTGTTATATGCACATTTTTTATAAATGGTAGTTGAGAATATAGTCAATAGCTAGTAGACATACTAGCAATAGGTACTTGTTTTCTTTATCACTTTTGGGGTAGATTTAGGTGACAGCAAGTTATGTGAGGATTGCTTGAAACATGACTGTGATGCACCAGAGGGGTACCCTAAATAAGGCTCCCTTTCACACCCCTCCTCGTCCACTTGGCATTGAGATGACATAAGGAGAGGCTTAATTCCTAGGGGCTTGTATGCCAGTTTTCGAGTGTAAAAGCCCAGATAAATATGGCCCTTTGACGCTTTCCCATGGTTTTGGAGAGACTTCAGTCCACTTTATTATATTACTGGGTGTTTAGACGGCTTACAGGCTAAGCTCCCTCCATACAGAGGAGTCTGTTTTATTTTACAGCTGTCACCTTCCATTTACTGCAGCAGTTTACCTGTTAGGTCAAACCAGACAGTGGCACCTAAACAGCAGTATTGGCACTAGTGACATAATTAAGGGGGATATTGGTTGCCGTGGTCAGCAAGAAGTCTCCATGACAACATAATGGTTACGTTCACCACCGAGATTTCGGCTTATACACGAGTCAATAAAAATAATAAACTTATACTCACCCTCCGGCGACCCCGATGGTTTGCGCGGCTCTCGATGTTTGCGGCTCCTCTTCTATCTTCTGCAACAGCCGACTGGGGGCGGCCATGTTATCTCCCAGGAGGCGCTTACTATGATGCGGCCGCTGCTGACGTCATAGTATGCGCCTGCCGGCCGGGAGATGACTTGGCTGCGCCCAGCCAGCTGTTACAGAAGATAGAAGAGGAGCCGCAGGGAAGAAAGAAGCAGAGCCGCGCCGACATCGGGAGCCGCACTGACCATCCAGGCCGCCGGAGGGTGAGTATATAAGTTTATTTTCTTTTCAAGTGCTGGCTGGCAGGGTATATTCTACAGGGGGGAGGCTGGGCTGGCTGTATTCTACAGGGGCAGGCTGGGCTGGCAGGGTATATTCTACAGGGGGCAGGCTGGGCTGGCTGTATTCTACAGGGGGCAGGCTGGGCTGGCAGGGTATATTCTACAGGGGGCAGGCTGGGCTGGCTGTATTCTACAGGGGGCAGGCTGGGCTGGCAGGGTATATTCTACAGGGGGCAGGCTGGGCTTGCTGTATACTATTAGATGGCAGGCTGGGCTTGCTGTATACTATTGGGGGCAGGCTGGCTGTATACTACTGGGCAGGCTGGGCTGGCTGTATACTACTGGGGGCAGGCTGGCTGGCTGTATACTACTGGGGGCACTGGGCTGGCTGTATACTACTGGGGAAGGCTGGCTGTATACTACAGGGGCAGGCTGGCTGTTACTACAGAGGCAGACTGGCTGTATACTAGGAGCCAGCTGGCTTTATACTACAGGGGCGGGCAGCTGCTATATACTGGAAGGCTTTGAACCAATGCATTTCCCACCCTCGACTTATACTCGAGTCAATAGGTTTTCCTAGTTTTTGGTGGTAAAATTAGATGTCTCGGCTTATACCTGGGTCGGCTTATACTTGAGTATATACGGTATTTATAATTCTCACAATACAACTTTGTTAAAAACATACAATCCTACTCCTCATGCATGGGAGTGATGCGGCTATAGACTTAAAGCCTGACTTAAGATCTGCGACAAAACGACTTCATCTGGCACATAGCCACATCCTATTTTTAACATTTTGAAATACCTTTTAAATAAATGTTAGTGTACTAGTGTTCCTTTTCTCTTTGAGTGATAAGCAGGACTAAGTGAACGACTGAAGACGGAGGAACTTTGGGATTAGGTGTTTCATTTCTGAGAGATCTGCTTCTTGACAGCACACTCAGTGTTGTGACACGTACAATCTTGGTGCTGTTCTGTAGCAGTGGACTTCACGATTCTTCTTTTGTTTCTCTCTAAAGTTGTGGTGCTTGAAGGTCCCAGTATCAGAAAGGTGTTTATATTTTGGATTTTAGACTTTTTGGCAATTGGGACTATTATCTACCTTTTTCCTTTCCGGCCCTGTCATATTGTAAAAAAGTTATACCTGTGATTGCACACTGCATAGTAGACTAAGTTTGTCTCTACTGTCCATTGAGGGGAGTAAAATATATGGATTTAGTATTTCTCATTTAACTGCCCTCACCCCACACTGCTGGCTGGGAGCCAGGTAATGTAAAGAAATTATTAAAAGTGGTAATGTTCCTTCCTGATGACCGATTCACAATTGTTACAATTTTTCATGGGGAATACAAAAATGTAATAAAATAGATATAGATATCTCACCATAGTAATAGGTGACTACATTAAGTACAGTCTAATGACAAATATGTCTAGATTGTATATTCCTGTTGCACTATGGTCACTCCTGTATTGGGGTATTTGAATGGAAAAAAATTGTGTTAAAAATATTGAAAGAATTTGAATGTACAGGTGGTCCCCTACTTGAGAACACCCAACTTACAGACGACTCAAAGGTAGTGAATTTACTGTTTTGTTATATGGAAATTTGATTTGGTAAGAAACAAGAACATAACACAATTGAAGTGACGTCCTGAGGTATTTATTATTTTCTAATAGTTTTCTTTTCTATTATTAAGATAGACATTTTCATTTTTGAGATCTGCTGAAATAGAGAACATTTTTGAAACTGCAAAAAAAAAAAAAAAAATTGTGTATATGCTTATAGACTGTGGAAGTGAGGGGCATAAATATTATGGGATATCTGCAGCTGAACAGCCGCTATCTTATAGAGATTTTACACTGCAGTTCAATCATTCCACCACATTGGACTTGCACAACGTTGGCATCATGGGCCAGGGATGCTAGGGGATCAAATTTTTAAGGTTGCGTTAACAATGTGTTCACATTGTAGTCATTTTACATTTATGTAAACATTAATGTGATGTAAATGCAATGTTAACGTTGTTTACATTTTGTGAAAGCAACTGAATCGCATTTATAATGGGTTAATAGTCACAATGGGGGATATTTATCAGGACGAGCGCCAGCGTATGATAAATATCCCCCAATGTGTGAATGCACCCACAAAATCTCCTAGAATATGTGCAAGTCATTGATGAACAGCAAGGTTGTGTTCAGCTTTTTAGATGCAGTCTATGATGTCCAAACCAGGAGTGGAGGGAGAGGAGCAATGATATGTGCTCACCTGCTTTTGGCTTCAAAAATTGCATCTGAACATTTGCACCCGTGTTTTTCCTTGTTGGAAGAGGAGGTGGTTGAGTTTGTTTTTAAGATGCGGTTTTCAACTCAAAAGCAAGTATGGATAATAATGGGTGAGAACATATCATTGAGGGTGCGGTCACATGTGGCATTTAAGACTGCATCGCAATCAGTTTTGAGGTAATTAATTGAGTAGTTGTTAATTTAATTGCACCTAAAACCACGCAAAGCTGATTGTGATGCACTTTTAATTGCAATGTCCAACAGCACCCTCAGAGGTGCTACCCCACTCCCGCTTTTGTTTTTTACTCCACTCCTGGTTTGGACATTGAAAATTGCATCTGAAAATCTGCATGTGTGAAAGCACCCTTAAATCGGGTATATGAGTGTAAAGTTGTACATCAACGTATCTTTTTCCTATGCCTGCAGGGGAGAGGAGTTTTGTGCAAATATTTTCAAATCATGGCAACAATTCTAGGATTCCAAAGATAAATTGGATCCACCAAAATTGGATTTAAGATTGCGTTCAGTTTTTGAGATGCAGATTTTGATGTCCAAACCAGGAGTGAAGTGAAAAAACATAGAAGTTGCACACTTCTCGATTATACGTATATGTGTTATAAAAATCAGCCAGAGGTTAGACTAATGTTCCATGAAATTGAAGAATGTACATCAGTAAAACAGAGCTCTTACCTTGGAGACTAAAAATCCACATTGATAGTCAAGAAGTTTTTGTGGATATTCAAGTTCTTCAGAGGAGCACATGTTGGTGTGATATGCAAAAGCTCAGTCAGCCCTTATAAGCTGCTTTCCTACGTGAGAGGTGTTACTCGAGAGGACTTATCAGGGCTCAGACAATTGCTTTCTCATCTGACCTACTTATGAGGCACTTGGAGCTTTAAGAACCTTTAGCATATGGGATAAATAAATTACTTGATTACTTTTAGATGAATTCATTTGCAATTAAATTATAAGTACATGGGGGACATTTATCTTAAGTCTGGGAACGTTTTGTCGTATTTTTGTAAGGCTGCATTCAGATGTGGCGTTTTTTTATGCATTTTCTGATACTTTTTTTTTAAGATGCGTTTTAGACGCTGCCCTGTTTTTTACTTTAAAGGTATGGTCACACATACCACTAGTGCTGTGTTAACAAGCCCAACACTAGCATAATGGGGTCGTGCCTCAGCCCAAATGCATTTACAATTGGTAAGTAATTCCATGTGTTCCCCTGGAAACGCTAATGAGATCTGGCATAGGCATGGCACCCTGCACTAGCGTTACATGCGACCATACCCTGAGGCTACATTCACATGCTGCGTTTTGTTTGCGTTAAAGCATGTGTTTTAAAATGCATCACGACAGTTGAGAAAAGGAGATTTGCCTAATTACATTGCTGTCAATGTTAACATTACGCATGCACGTGTTAACATTATTTTATAGTTTTCTTTAGTTGTTGTTATTGTTTTCTGATGGTAGGTTTCCTTTAAGCATTTTTTTTTCTTTTTGCAGCCTAAATGAGGCTTTCATTTAGTTTACAGACAAAGGAGGTTGTACTGGTTTCGGACGCCATCTCGACCACTGTCCGCCATTTTAAGTATTAGCCAGGGCTCACGCCGGGCGTCAAGCACTGTCCAGGATTCAAACTTAATTTTATGTAACCGGTTTGCTCGACTGCCTACTAATTCCCTTTGACATTTAATGAGAAGCCAGTCTGTCCTTCATCTTTTGTTATCTATCTTGGTTCTAGCGCCAGCTTATCTTCTTCTTCTCAGGGAAATTAGTATAAACATGTCTGTGAACAAGGCCTATTAACCTTTTTCTGAGAATTTGCTGGTAAATTAATTATGGCCAATAGCATTACAGTATTCTTATCTCCTTTTCCACGCCCCCAATGCTGCTTTTTCTGTTTTTTGATATATGACTGTGTTTTTGGAAATAAACAGTGTGATTTGAGTGCAGCTGAAGACGGTGTCTGTGTCTTGGGTTTGTTCTCTCCTCCCTGGTACCGGGAGCCATGAAATATTTAATTTGAAACTCATGGTTGAGCCCCAGATAAAAATCTCTAACATTAATTGGCCTCCCTTGGGTTGGGCATACTATTATGGACATCTGACCATCGAGGTGACCTCCACAGCAGTCCAGGCGGCCAGTGACCAGAACTGCCAATGAGCGTTCAGGGTCTATTTTTTCTATTTTTTTGTCTGCCTTGAATGTCACTTCTGTTTCACTGGCTGGATGGATTGGGGTAAGGTCATCTCCTTGTGTGATATTATGTACTTTGCCTTTAAATGTCCATATATAACAGTATGCTTAATATGTGGCAAAGGATCACTTGCATGGTGCCCGACAGTGACTGGATAGTGACGGATGGTCAGACTGTCTGTGATGTTAGCTGAAGCTGTGAGACGGGAAGGATTAACCCTTAGATGTCTGCAATGCTAGAGTGGGGAGTATTCTGTTACAATTATCATAGTGTCAGTGATACAGTTTTGTCATTAAAGGTTGCCCACAGAAGTGAGTCTCAGAGATTTGTAGAGACTCGCCCTGGCCAGGTGTGCATTCGACTCCCTCCAGGGAGTGTAAACGGTCTCGTATGACTGCAAGAACTAGTCGAGTCTGAAGGAGAGCGACTTGGAGACTCAGTCTGAAGGCAGTGACTTGAGAGTCAATCTAGTCAGGCAGTGATCCAGTGTAGAGTCCCTTGTAGACTTGGAGGGTCAGCCTGAGTGCAGTGACTTGGTGTAGGGTCAGTCCAGTCAGGCAGTAACCCAGTGTAGGGTCCTCTGTGGAAGACTCAGGTATCTAGTTTCTTTGGGGTCAGTAAATCGAGGTGTCGGCATCTGTTGTGAAACCCTCTTGAGTCTGTGGGGATAGGTTCCTTTGACATTATTGTGGTTGTGGACACTTATGATGAGTAGTGAATTGGAATTGAGCCAAGTGTATTGCGGACAAGGAAGGAGATTGTTTTTCACATGAAGGGAAAAGAAAAGTAGTAGTGAAGGTTTTGGGATGTGTTAGATGATCTTATGATTGTACAAGTGAGAAAACTTGATCAGATTTGCAAACAGACACTTAGAGCCTCTGACTTTGACGGACGGACCAGGACAGAGTGACAGAAATCCTTCAGAGTGCCCATTGAGAAAGAGACAGGCGATAAGGGACATTTCAAAGTTTTTGATGTGGAAATAATCTGAGAAAAAGAGATTTTATTATATTTAATCGGGAGGGAAAGATGACGCCTGGAATGCAGACTCCACCCCTGTATCTGGTGGTTAGAGAAGATGACACGCCCTACCATCCTTCAGTGGCTGCCATCTTAAGACCGTTATATTCCCTTCAAGTCCCTTAAAGTTAATTGCCTATGACTCTACTCTGTTGGCAGCCATAAAGGCTGGTTGAGGATAGCAGCAGAGCACCATTGAAGCGTCTTGGCAGATGTCTGAAATAAATGCCGGCTTAAGGTGATATTTCATCTAGATTTCAGACTTCTGCTAGAGATCTTGAGAGTGGGACGTTGTTTTCTGGTTTATTATGGTCCAGTTAAAACTTATTTGATCCTGACGATTAGAGAAAAATTACTAGAAAAAGTGTTGCAATGTCTCTGGTACCTGCTTTCTGGCGTTTAAAGGGTTAACCAGGTAGAGAACGGGTGGGGGATAAATCTGTGTTTTGCTGTGTAGTGTACAGAACTGACATGCAAGTGGCCTTGAAACGTACAGTGTTCAGATAACACAGGATTTCTCCATATTGAGACGTTGGAGTCTGGCCAGAATTTTAAAGAAAGTACAGAACGCTGAGCTAGAGATGGTTAAGAGAGTCCCGTGTGTCTGAATGACATGAAGCAGAGATGTAAATGTTCATGGAGGAGTTCCACTGGAACTGTTTACAGCTTTAGGACACATGGGGGATGACCTGACAGTGTAGTGTACTCCAAGTATACTTTGTTACCAAAGCTGTTAGCGGACTAGAGACAGACTAGTGCCAGACTTGTGTACAAAGGGACTGATAAGACTGGGACTGAGAGCCAGAGGGAACTAGAGACCAGTTTCTAAGACCACGCCAAAGTGAGACTGACAACATTTTCGGCAGTCTCAACTGACTGACCCAAGTGAGCGTTGCGGGGAGGAGACATTAAAGAAGTGACTGCCCACACTCTAGGAAACTGAGATGCTCCAAACAGGGCAGGACTGGGGGGGTGGTAACTAACGAGGACGTCAGCACAAGAACTGATGTGAGACTCCTCCCCTGCTAGCCCGATGATGATTTTAACCCATTCCCAGTCAAGAAAAATACCCAGAAATAACAGCCGGATACATGTAGGATGGTCCATGACCTCCAAGCTGCCAATGAGTGTACTGAAGGCCAGTGGTCCCTAGCCCAAACTGGCAGCAGTCCCCTGGAGTGACATATTATTCACGGTTATTGATTTGGCAAATGTTCTCCTCTCTGTGCCTCTACATGAAGATTGCCAGTACCTATTTGCCTTTACCAGTTCAGTATTCCAGTATAACTGATGCAGATTCCCACAAGGGGGGTAAAACTCACCCAGCCAGTACTCCACGGCCCTACAGGGAGTAGACTGGCAGACTAGCCCCTTACTGGGTGATGTTCTTTTACAGTATGCGTACCTACTGTTTCTATGCCTCAATTTTGCAGGTTTGTCAGAATGCATTTATTGACCTTATGTGTTTTCTGTTCCAGAAGGGTTGCAAAGTTTCCAGAGAAAAACTCCAGTATTGCCAGGAGAAGGTTGTCTTCCTAGGCCACTGCTTCTCAGCCACAGGCAGAGACCTGACAGAGGAAAGAAAGCTGGCAGTCCAGAATGTGCCCCTGTCCTGAGGCCCTAAGCCTCTTCACATGTTTCTAGGACTGGCCAGCTACTGCAGGCCTGGGATAAGGTCTGCTGCCTCCAGCCTGATGCTGCCCCTTGATGACTGCATTGGCTCTTCCCCATTTTTCCTTAGTCAAGAGGCAATTGATGCATTCCATAGCCTTCAGCTGGCAAATCCTGTCTGCCCCGGCCCTAGGCACATCCCACTGGATAAAACTTTTGTTTTATTTTGCACTGAGTATCTAGGCCACGCCACAGGTGTCTTAGCCAAGGAACGTGGTGGCCTCCCCAGTGGCCCATTATAAGGCCCGGTTAGACTCACTCGTGAGGGGAGCCCGTCATGTGCTAGTAGCTGCAGCCAGCAATCTGCTCAGCAAGGCCAGTGAGTTGATCCTAGACCCTACATCACTCAGTTACTGTGCAAACCCCACAGACCTTGCACAGTGTCCTCACCCAAGTACAGCCCAAGCATCGGACCAAAGGCCAGACAGCTCAGACTCCAGATGCCCCGTCACACTGAAAAGGTGCACAGCCCTGAATCCTGCCGTTCTGTCACCAGTCTTCCAGGATTCAGAGAGGGGGGGAGAGAAGAGTGTTTGACCCAGATGTTGAGTTTTTTTCTCATAGATGGCTCCAGGTCTGCAGTAGAAGACAGATGGTTCTACACTGGATATACAGTGGTCAGTGGCTCACATGAGGTAGTAAAAGCAGAACCACTTCCTCCACACAGGTCAGCGCATACTACACATATAGATATCCACCTGAAATCTATGTAACACAAATATTAATATAAATATATCCAGCAATGAATATACCTGTCATGGCCGCTCCTGCAACTGTCTGCAAATGTCCCGGGTCGCTGGCCCACCTGTGTCCCTATGTGCTCCCCTGCTCCCTGCTGGCTCAATCACCTCACCTTGTTCCAGCACTGTCTCTGGCGATCCGGCATATGTGTTCCTGCCTCCTAGGGCGTGTGCGCGCGCCATCTCCCAGAGATTTAATAGGTCAGCGCACCGATAATTGGCTCTGGCCAGCCGCTTGTTCCTTTTAAATTCCAGCCCCTTCAAAGTTATTCACAAATCATTTAGAATGAGACAACTTTTAGCAGAGATGAAGAGGGGAATCACTCTTGGCCTTGATCATATGTTGGCCTACCATAATAGTGCAGAGGTCTTAAGGTTGTCTTTCAAAGGTCTTAATGTAGGCAGCTGGATGTCTTAATTTGACTTTGAGGTAGTCCTGATCGCTGGTGAAGCAGCAAACACCTGTCGGACGGCTGCAGAGGTCATTTTGGTGCAGCGCTGACATGTCCTATCTTTCCCCGTAATACGGTGCTGCACACTATGTTTCTCTATGGAGAGGGGCGCTCACCCCCTCCTCCTCTTCCGGGCCAACCATGCTACATTATGGTGGGCACGTGGTCGTCTGAATGTAGCCTTAGTTTGCTTATGCGCCAGCAATACAGTTAAGGAATTATCTGCTCAGCAGTTCGGGTTTGAACTTTGACGTGCCCCAGTTGGTAGCAATATACTGCATTGTGAATTCTGGAGTTTCGCAGGTACTTACTCCATCAGCAGGATTTACCATAGTAATCAGTAAAATCGGCAGAGACCATAGCTGAAATCTCCTCCAGGTATGACTTGGTCTAATCTGGTGGAGATTTCTTTCTGGGGCCGGAATGCACTTCCAGAAATACTAAAAGGCTGGCACCTCTTAGCGAATCCAGCAGGGGGGAAATCAAGTCTTATTAATCCTTTAAGCAGGGTTTTTTCGCTCATTTCTCGCTCTCCACCTTCAAAAGTCCATAACTTTTTCATTCTTCCGTTTACAATTTTGTATGAGGGCTTCTTTTCTGTGTAACAAATTTTACTTCTCAGTGATGTTATTTATTATTTCATTCTGTGTACTGGGAAGTTGGAAACAAAAATTCCAAATGTGATGAAATATTTGGGCGCTATTTTCCGTTATGGAGTTCACCTTTGGCAATAACCATTTTGATAGATAGGTATTGTCACGTCCCAATATGCCCTAACATGTTTGTGATTTTTACTGTTTGTCAATTCTAGGCAAAGGGGTGTGATTTGAAATTTTGGTTTTTTAAAATTATATTTTTATTTGAAACTTTGAAACTTTTTTTTATTACTATTTTTTAGACCCTCTAGGGCAGTGGTGGCGAACCTATGGCACGGGTGCCAGAGGCGGCACTCCGAGCGCTTTCTGTAGGCACCCGAGCCATCGCCCCAGCAGGACTCAAATAATTTTCCTGTAGTTCCAAGCAACTTAAAAGATGCTGCTTTCAGTGATATTTTAAAGTAACTTGCCTGGCTACTTGGGAATGTAGGAAGAGGTAGAATGTGTAGACAGGGCCAAATTATCCCTGAAGGACTTCCTGCTGGCCCCATGTACAGAGGGACACTTGAAAGAAGCTACAATGATGCAAATTTTCCTTCTTTCTACTGTGTTGGCGTACTCAGGAGGCAGTAAGATTTAACGTTGTGGAAGAACAGGGAGCAATAAGATACTGCTCTAATTTTGGTTGGCACCTCGCGATAAATGAAGGGGATTTGGGTTTGCTGTTTGGGCACTCGGTGGCTAAAAGGTTCGCCATCACTGCTCTAGGGTATACATTAACCCTAGATGGGCTGATCGTTCCTACCATATACTGCAATACTACTGTATTTCAATATATGCCATTTTTACATAGTATTCTTTACTGTCATGGCAACTGATAGCTGCTCCCTGATGACATTCTAGGAAGAGATGCTCAGAACCAAGATGGCAGGGCCCACACAATGCTGTCTTTTAAATGCCACCAGTGGTTTCGGGTTAATACCCGTGATCAGTGCTAACACAGACCGCAGGAATTAGCGGTGGGTGTTTGCTGCAATATGCAGCAAACCCCACCCCTGTATGAAGAGGGCTCACTCCATGAGCCCTCTTCATACAGCACCTGCACCTGTGTGCCGTTATGTACGGCGCTGAGCGTGAACGGGTTAAAGTTGTTATTCTTATTCAATTCCCCCAATCTTTTGGAAATCTCACGTTTTCTGTTATAAGCATCTTAATATGTTACTTCCTGAATATTTCTTGCTTGAGTGTTTTCCCAGCAAAACTTGCCTTGTTAGCACAGCAAGTAGCACGTCAGTATCATAATGTGAAAAACACTCAGCAAGAAATATTCGGGAAGTATCATGTAGAAATTAGCTTATAACATAACAATGTATCCAAAATATCACGTTTTACCACCAAGATATATGAGATCAGATTAAGCTTAGTAACAGCAATTATATGTAATTTAGTTTCAGAGAATGACAGGTCGGTTAAAGCCAAATGCGATAAAATATGATAAAAGACAATCTGATTATGTGAAATAACACACATCATATACAGAGTCATTCCTTCTGGAATTTCTGATTTATTTGAATTTTAATTAAATATTGCTATTTTCCCCACACATACTGTTTATAATTCAGACCATCCAACAAATAGAAATGATAAATTATAAAATAGTTTAAACATATGTTCATTATACTATGACACTTGATATTTATATATATATATTATTCAACTTTTTGTTATCTTTGTTTATCTATATGTATGGTAAGTGTTTTCCCAGTAGGGTTTATTTTCAGACTTTTTTTTCATGACATGTTGTACTGCACTTTAACGCTATATTTTAGTTTAAAAATTGTGCACCATTTATTTAAAAAAATGGAATTTTGGTAAAAATTTTGAAAAATTAGAGATTTTTTGTTTTCAAAATGTTATGCTCATCATACAGTTATCATCAAATCAGGGCTGGCGTCAGCATCCGACATATCCGGGCAAGTGCTATGGCCCACTTGTGCTGGCAGGGCCCACTGGAGGCGGGGGAGGTGTGCCCCAAGGATATAATAATGATGCAGAGAGCAGTCACTCTCTGCGTCATCAGTGCATGTGCAGTGTTTGCCCGGGTTCCTGAAGGAGGCATGCACATGCAAACCTCCACCGTTCAGGGGTCGGCCGGCCGCAGTATAAGGAATTGCATGGAGGAAGACAGGCTGGACGCTGACAAAGGCAACATGTGCTGAACTTGTCATCTCTGTACTCTGCGATGTAGTGACCCTGTGTGAGAAGGCTCCAGAGGACAGCATGGTAAGAGCCAAGACGCTGGCTGTTCAATTAACCCTTTGCTGTCTTGCCCCTGACAGTCGGTTAAGGTTCTCATGCCATTGCATAGCTTCTTACTTTTGTAGTCCATCCATGCAGGGTAGTCTAAAAGGGTTTGTGTCATTACACCCTGCTGATGTCTGCCAATCATTTTCTTGTAAAATATTGCCCACTTTCTGCTCCCTGCCATTTTAATTGTGTGTCCACCTCTTTTCCAATGTCTCCCTTCCTGTTCATCCCCTCCCTCTCCTTTGAAACAATAACCCTGAAGGTACATTAACACATGGGCCACATATATTAAAGCGCTTACGCCAGTTTACTGTCTGAACGTCAAAACTGCTTGCACGTGTATTTATAACGTCTGCACCAGTTTTGTGCGGCAGCTGCTCAATGTCCGCCGCACCACAAAATTCTGCACATAAAAGGGCGTTCCAGTGCATAGTCGGACCCTCCACCACATTTATTACTGCAACTCGACAGAATTGCGTTGCATGCTCTATGTTAACAGTGCACCAAAAAAAGGTTGGTGACCCTTCCCGAAAAGTGCAGGGGGAGCCAGATTAATGAAGACCGTGTGGCAGCATTCTATAATATGCCATATATTGCACACTCCACAGGCATAAATGTGGCCCACAGTGTTTTGGGCATGTGTTTGCATAACTACACATGTGTTTGGCTGCATAGAAAACATTTTCTTTCATTGCTAGAAGTGTAAGCAGGTGTGAAAATATAAACACAGCAACTTCCATCACTGAAGAAAAGGGCTTTAAAAGCAGCCAAACACATGGTAACATCAAAAACATATGGTGGGGTAACAGGAGGGAGCTAAAGCAGGCCGTAGGTTTCTCTGACTCAAGGAGGCATAGCAAAGGAGCCCACTGAAGCACTGGCGCCCAGGGGCGTTCTTAAACCTGGAGCTGGCCCTGACCAAAATGTTTGCTTTATGTTGACATCATTTTTATATGTTAATTTATTTTCTTAGGACGTTAGGAGGCTTATAGTTTGCACTGCGATTTTTCATATTTGTAAGTAAATTTCACATCCATTTTTTTAGAGGATGATTCATCTATATAAGCGTTTTCAAGGTTTGCCTTATTAGAAACTCCCCACAAATCACCACAATTTTAAAACTGCACCCCTCAAACTATTCAAAACAGCCTTTGTTAAGCTTGTTAAAGGAAACCTACCACGTGAAATTGTACTTCTAAGCTTCGCGCGAGTGTGCGTCTAAATAGGAAGTGCCTGAGAGCCGGTGACGTCACACGTGCACGGTCCCGCGCATGGTGCGCCGAGCATGTACTACCGTGCGGCGAAGTTCCTTCACATATAAAGATTACAAAAGTGTTTAAACCGCAATACATCAGTTTATGAGAATAACGAAAATATGCTCTGGCACCAGCTCACCCTGACCTAGTGCTCGGTATTTGAAGCTTAGAAGTACAATTTCACGTGGTAGGTTTCCTTTAACACTTTAAGCTTCTCACGAGAATTAAAACAAAATGAATGGTTCTATTTGGACTTCGTGACAAAATGATTATTATTTTTCCTAAAATGTACACGTTTATGCACAATAAAATGAGAAATGCCCCACATGTCCATGTAAACTACTTTAGGAGCCCACAGCAGAACGGAAGGAGCCATTGAGCTTTTAAAAGGCAGATTCTGATACATTGTTTTTAGGTGCCATTATATATTTGAAAAGTTCCTGAGGTACGAGAACAGTGAACTCCCCCCACATATGATCCTATTTGGGAAACTACACCACCCAGAGAATTTATCAAGGTTTATATTGAGCTTTTTACCACCACACTTATTTTATAAAAAGTATTTACTTTGGCTCCTGTAAGTGAAAATCTTTTTCCAAATAAACCTTGCGTTGGCCCCTGAATTTTTATTTTTAGAAGGGGTTAAAGTGAACGCACCCCATAGTTTGTTACCCGGTTTCTCTAGAATGCAGGAATATCCCACACTTTATCATAAACTGCTGTAGTTTCGGAAGGCTCGGAAGATAAGGAGCGTCTATTGGCGGATTTTGCTGGGACAGATTTAAGGTGCTATGTGCCATAAGAAGCTATGTCCCCATTGACTATTTTAAAGGCGTCCACTACAGGTTTAGTAATGATTTTATTTTGTTGTACGGGTTATTATGGATGTGGCAAAACCCAATATGTGCTGTTTGTGTGATGATTTTCACGGTTTATTGTCTTTTGGATTTTTACACTATATGGGGCATTTAGGGGACTTTTATTTTCTATTCTTTTTTTTTTTTTTTTTAATTAGACTTTTCTTTTATCACCCCTCGGGACTTGAACAAGTGGTTATCTCAGCAGGTAGTCATGTTAGGCAGCCCTGGGGTCTTTCATTGCCGTGCCAAGTATAAGTGTGCTGATCACCGGGCACCTAAAGGATTAAACAGCCGGGATTGCGACAGTCCAGAGGCTTGGCTGTCACATATAGCTTCTCTGCTTCTGAACCTGTGCAAACCACATGACGCCAAAAACAGATGCTCACCGCGATGTTCCCCAATGTCATGGTGGCTTAAGTGGTTAAATACATGTAATCTTGACAATACAGTCCACGTTTTTGGTACAGTTTAGACTTAGACCCATATTAAGCCTATAAATTAAACATACACTTACATGAAAGGCACATATTTAGGTTACTCAATGGCAAGGAGATCAGTCTTCCTCCTGTGCAAGGAGCGCTGCAAGCTTTTGGAGGACTCCATGGCTCCATCCTCCTAGGTCCCATTGTCTCCTAGACCATCTTGATGTGATTTCCTCCAGCAACTTAGGGAGGGTATGTTTGTATCTCCCTTCCCTGACATCCTGGCCACTACACAAGACATTATTGTTTTGTTTCGTTACCACCATTTCTTACTACTGTTAAAGCTATTAATGTTACTGTCATTACATCTTCACAATTACACTACATGCTGTCACCATATGTAAGGAAGCAGCCAGGCACTCACCATATTCCACTAGCACTTACTACAATCCTTGTAATAAACAGCCTTGTCATCCCTGTATCCCATTTTCTCCTCATATCATTATCCTGAAGTTAATGTCCCTTATTGTGAAGTGCCGTTTACTGCTGCAGGAACTAAATAGACCATGACTGGATATAGCCTTTCTCCAGGAGACTCTTCTTTTCCTCCGGTTTCTTTTCGATTGGCCAAAAGTTGGTACCCTCAGGCTTTTTTTTGCTTCTGTAGCAGTGAAAATGGCAGGCGCAGCAATCTTCATAACAAAGTATTGTCCTCTTAAGTTACTTAAAGGACATCTACCACCAGGATGAAGGATTGTGAACCAAGCACACTGACATACTGGTGTGTGCCTCCTCCGGCAGAATCTGCTCTTCTTTTATTTTCTTATTCCCTGGTTTTTACAAAAAAAAGGCTTGTAAAAATGATTCAAACCAGCCTAAGAAGCTTAAAAAGGTGGCAATGGAACTTGGAGCCCCTAAAACAAATTTGCATTATTTTTAAAGCCTTTTTTCCCTTAAAAATAAGGGCATAAGAGGATAAAAGAAGAACAGATCGTGCCAGAGGAAGCACATACCATTATGTCAGTGTGCTTGGTTTACAATCCTTCATCCTGGTGGAAGATTTCCTTTAAAGGAAACCTACCACTTGGGATGGGGCTTATAAGCTGGACATGCCGTGCACCAGCTTAGGGCACATTCACATGGCCGTCTGCGGGGACGTACATGCGGCCGCATGTACGTCCCCATAGACAGTAATAGCGGCGCGGCGCAGAAGCGGTGCCACACATGTGTGGCACCGATCCGGCCCGAATACCGCAAAAAGATAGAGCATGCTCTATCTTTTGGCGTGTGTGCGGCCGTGCGCCGCTATTCTCTATGGAGGGAGCTGGTGCTGGCGCTTATCTCCGTTATGTTTTTAAATAGTTTTAAAGTGTTTTATATCCTGTTTTAAAGTGTTTTAACAGGACATAAAAGTGTTTTAACAGGATATAAACATTAATAAACTGTTAAAACACTTTAAAACTGTTTAAAAACATAACGGAGATAAGCGCCGGCACCAGCTCACCCTGAGCTGGTGCACGGCATGTCCAGTTTATAAGCCCTATCCCAAGTGGTAGGTTTCCTTTAATATGATAATAATCTTTACATAGTGCCATCATATTCTGCAGAATATATTTACAAAAAGGCCTAAAGATGGCCTCAACCATTTGTCAACCTTATATTAAAACTTGACTTTTATTTCATCATATTAAAATCTTTCTTACAATCTGATAATTAATAGTATGTCCTAGAGTGAGTTAAAAATCTACAATCTTTGTGGAATTATATGTACAGACGATTATCCTTTCATAATGGCTTGGGGACGTTTTTAGACAGCTTTCATCTCCAATATCAAGTCTAGCCTTTTGTTTTCACTAGTGGCTAGTTTTTACATTTCTATAGTTCACTTTTCCATTTCGTAGGTGAAATGAGAGATGGGACACTTAAAGGGCATCTACCATCAGGATGAAGGGCTGTATACAAATGAGCCCGAGGGGCTCCAGGCTCAATTGCATTCAATGTTTCATCCTGGTGGTAAATGTCCTTAAATTTCACCACTAGATGTCAGTATAGCTCCTCGTAGAGGAGTAGATTGTGCAAGTATATTGTTTGATACTTTATAAAAAATGTTGCCAAAACAAAAGTGTTACACATGACCATGATTATCTTGTATCTCTCCTCACCCAGGGGACTGTCACATTATATACCAGTGTGTATGAATGTGGCATGTAAAGGTGTATTATTTTCAAGTTTTTTAACTGTATGATGAAGAGAAGCAGTCCCGAGGCATAATCCAATCTCAAAAGTTATCTTTAAGGAAATCCATCATCAGGATGAAAGGCTATATGCAAATGAATCTGGAGGGGCTAAACCGTTCTATCTAAAAACGCAATAATCTACAGCCCCCTGACATGTTTTGTTACAACAGTGGCGCCCTCAGCGGTTCCGGGACTAAGTGTAGTTAGGTAGTAACTATTGTGTCAAAACATGTCGGAGGGGGGTTGTAGCGTGTTGCGTTTTTACATAGCACTCTTGAGAAGAAACAAAATGATCAATTGTAGACAATATATAGGTTGGATAGGGACGCAAAGTCAGAGATATTGAGCAATTACACCTAAATAACTCCTGTAGTCAGAGGTCGCACTAACATTTTTCCAGAAGGGTAATAATACTCCTCTCACCATTTTTGAGGAGTATTTTTAGCTGAGGAAGAGTATGGAATTTTCAGTTAATACAAATATATAACTCCAAGTTGTATAAATTGTTAATAGCCAGCCCCAAACCCCCTACCTCCCCACACTGAGCAGGCTGAGGCCTCTAAATTTATTTCATTTATTTTTGGGGGGTTGAGGGCATAACACTTTTTTTTACACGGTTTATTTTTTACTAGATAATCCTTCCCAAAAACATAAGCCTTCTGACCAATGCACTTGCGTTCACTAACTAGCAAGAGGTGTTTGGCCGCGATAAAGTTGTTACTTACTGAGCACAAGTGTTTTGGTTCAGGGGGGATTTTTTTCAATACAATGTGAAAACATTAGGGTCTTTGGGGTATTTATTTATTTTATACCTTACTTGAAATGCCTGGATCATTGTACAAGCAATGTCACCTCCTGTGTCCCCTCCTCCTTATAGATTGTAAGCTCTTGTGACCATTGTACAAGCACTGTCACCTCCTGTGTCCCTTCCTCCTTATAGATTGTAAGCTCTTGTGACCATTGTACAAGCACTGTCATCTCCTGTGTCCTCTCCTCCTCATAGATTGTAAGCTCTTGTGACCATTGTACAAGCAATGTCATCTCCTGTGTCCTCTCCTCCTCATAGATTGTAAGCTCTTGTGACCATTGTACAAGCAATGTCACCTCCTGTGCCCTTCCTCCTCATAGATTGTAAGCTCTTGTGACCATTGTACAAGCACTGTCACCTCCTGTGTCCCCCTCCTCACTCAATGTAAGCTTCTTGTGACCATTGAACAAGCATTGTCACCTCCTGTTCCCGTCCTCCTCCTCATAGATTGTAGCTCTGTGACCATTGACAAGCACTGTCAATCTCCTGTGTCCTCCCCTCCTCGTTCTCATGAAGCAGTGCAAGCTCCTTGTGACATTGGACAGCACTACACTCCTGTGTCCCCTCCTCCTAATAGTTGTAAGCTCTTGTGACCATTGGACACTGCACTGTCCCTCCTGTGTCCCCTCCATTGTTCTCTTGATTGATAGCTCTGTACCCATGTCCAGGGCTCAGGTCAACCCAACTACTAATCAATTGAACTCCCTGGAATAGTCAGTCACACAAACCTGTGAGAACACCACAAGCAGACACAGGAACCCCCACCACAGCAGACACAGGACCCCCACCACAGCAAGCACTGACCCCCAACCACAGCATCACAGGACCCACCACCACAGATGACAACAAACTCCTTTGGAATCAACGCTTCTCCACTCTCCTCCTTTCTCAGACTTTGCCAGTCTGCTAGTGCGACATGTGCAGCTGTATATATTAGAGCTAGAGCGACGTCAGGAGGGGAGGAGACTGAACCCCTGTAAAGGTCACATGTTCTGTCCTCCTGCTTGTGCTTGCCCCGCCCCTTTTTAGTGGTAATGTGATCCCCCTGCTGCTCCCTATATGTAAATGAGCTTGGAGAAGACATTGACCGGCAGCGTGAGTGTTCAGGGGGCGTGGCTTCAATCTTCCTTCTGCCGGCGAAGCAGAGACCTCTCTGCAGTGTAGTGGGTTGTGCACGTGACTGCTCTGTGCGCTCGCTGTCTCTGCTCCTTACACACTAGCAGGCGGCAGCTGCACATCGCCTACTGCGGAGAGCCAGCGCTTTTACAAGAAAATCACCAATCGTATTTATACGCTTGGTGGTTTTTTTGGAGAGTAAATCAGCCTCTGCTGCGTCATAACGCTTGTAGAGGCGTTTCGCGATCGTCTTGTAACACCTTCTAACAAAGGCTGGTTGGTTCAACCGATCTCCCCTTACTTTTTTATGAATAATTCTGGAAAGCTCTCACTTATAGGAGCGCCCGATTGTGCATAGATGTGTTTTTGTGTATCTGATAAGATATCTTTTGGTTCAATCTGCCAGATCTGTGATAGTTGCTTCTAGCCCAGAATATGTGGTTAAGCGGGGAACATAGGTATTCGCCCCTGCTATATAACCACCCACCATCCTCCTCCACAGCTACAACTAACACCCGCAACTATGATGCTGATGATTTTTGCAGATCCTACAGATCTAAGGGCCGTCTCTTGTACCTTAAAAATTGAATGAATACATGATCCGTCGCCCCGCCCTTTGATTTCATTGACTTGCAATGGTGTCCATTGGCTCCGTTTTTACATCCTCTTTTTGTTAGACCTCCCGTTATTTAAGCAGATTGAGGGATAAAAAACGGATGGCTATTCATAATAATGATCAACTGCATAACAGAAAGCAATGTATCAGTTTCTTTTTTTTAAACTGATCCGTTAAGGTTTAAATCTTCAAACTGCCGTTTTTACTTACATTAACTCCATGCGTCACTTCTTTTTTTTACGGAAGTATGCGGCAGTTTGAATTTAACCTTTACCGATCAGTTTAAAATCCCTGACCTCCAATGTAAGTTTTTTTTTGTTTGTGACAATCCGTTACGGTCAGTTTTGTCATGGACCGTTATCCATCAATTTTTTCATAACAAGGAAAGTACTGCAGCCTCCCGTACAAAAAAAAAGCGCATGATAACATACCCCGGCATAACGGATGACCTAAAATTACATTGAATGTCCATGGATTTTTTAAGTGTATTGTAAACCTCCATTCTTTACTTTTTTTTTTACAGTACAGAACGGTAGTGGAATGAGCCAAATGGCCTTTAGGGAGGTGGGAAAAAAAGGATCTTTTGGCCTATTAATTTATTCTCCAAAAAAAATGGTAACTGAAATAGAAGCCTCAACACAGATGGAATGCCCCTGTTTTTTGAGATAGACCATAATTTCTAAACCAAAATCCGAAATATAAAAGCCATTTGTCATCCAGACCTACCTGCAACCCTGTATATACTTATATAAGTTATGGCTTCAGGGCAGCCATTGTTTCTGGAAGTTTGTGCGGCCTTTTTTTTGCAAAAAGCCGTGTGCTCAAACAAGTGTCATCTACTATGGATATGACAGCAGCTCTGTGAATACTCTACTGGGCCGTCTCTCGATTTCCTCTTTCTCTTGCCTGTGAGCTTTGTAAGTACCGTCGCTTGTAGAAGCCGCCTGTCATTTACAGGAGCGTTTATAAAATGGCAGCGATACTGTTACTTCATATACTACTGTTAGTAGGTGTCAGCCTCTTTGTAGGGGTAGAAACACCTTGAGGCAACTGCTCATGCTGCTGGTGAATGCTAGGTACAACGGGGGGGTGCTGTCATTTATTGGAAGGTTTCCATCGCGCCTTGTACGTACTCCGATACAGGCAGTCCCCGGGTACAATCAAGATAGGGTCCTGTAGGTTTGTTCTAAGTTTAATTTGTAATGGTAATCAGAACGGTATTTTTATTCATTTTTTTTTTTTTTTTTTTTGTTTATTTTGTTAATCCCGCCCGAACCTTTTTGGTCTACTGTGACAATTGGATTTTAAAATGTTGGATTGCATAAGAACCAGGATTAAAATAAATCTTTCATTACGATCCCTTGATAACGGTTTACACAGCTGATTATTGTAGCCTAGGACTAAAGTACAATAAATTAAAACCAATATCCAGAGGTCCGTTTGTACTGGGGTCGTATGTAAGTCCGAGTGTTCTAAGTAGGGACTGCCTGTAGAATGCATAAGTGCTCTGAAAAACAAAAAAAATTCACCAGAAAATTATTGTAAATACCCAAATAACTTTAATTTGTTTCGGGTGGCTCTGTTTTGGCCCCTGATACACGGCCTATTGTTGAATTTCCTGGTTTCCTGTTAGGTCTGCAGCAGATCACAGGCGCTCACCGTGACTTGTCCCAAAAGGCACATCACTGCTGGGCCAGTGGGTCAGTGTGCAGACCCCATGTGCATCACTCTCTTGGATATTTGAGGTTTTTGTTATTTTTGCAATCTAGTTTGTCGTTGTAAAGCGGTGTTCAGGATGTTTTAACCCAATTTGATTTTAACTCTTTTTACATGTGCTGCGTAAGGTGGTGACCTGTTGCCTATTGGTCATCCCATAAATTCGGTCAGTAGCAAGTGACACTTTATTACGGGCAGCAGAGGTGTGATGTTATCCTGTGGTCCTAAATCTGTGTCAATTCATGGGACGCTCTATTAGGGTTAGGAAAGAATTTTTTCCCAGCCTTCTCACTATGTCCTGGATTAAAGGAAATCTACCCCGAGGATTAAAGGGATTGTAACCAAGCACACTGATATCCTGGTGTGTGTCCCCCCTCTCCAGGATCTGCTGCCTCTCGTTAGATTCCTATGCCCTTGTTTTTAATAAAAAAATGCTGGCTTAAAATTATGCCATTACTCTGAGGGGTTTCCACCAAGCTCCATTAACATCTATGGACCGAAGCCCCTCAGTTGATTTGCATATTTTTTTAACCCCCTTTTGAAAAAAAAACAAGGCATAAGAGCAGATCCTCCGTAATGGTCAGTGTGCTTGGTTTACAATCCTTCATCCGGGTTGTAATTTCTTTAAAATATCCACATTTTTTCAGCGCCATTTAGCACTGTGGCTCCATGGTTTACAGACTACATTTACCACTGTGTACCTGATACTCCTGTTATCGCTCAATGATTCCCCTCGACTTGTTGTTAACCACCCTACTGAATGTATGTTTGGCGAATAGTAGTGGATAGATAGAAAGAGTAGCAGGTTGTGGCCCACAGGGTTTCTGCTGTAGTCCTGTAACCATGAGCCAACAATAGATGTGCTGCGGAGCTGATACAGGGAGGACAGCCATGGGCCCTCTGTCCTGTTGAAATTTGTGGGGCCATTTTACTTGCTTCATAGGGCTATTTGAAAAGGTGGGGGCTTCCCCCCTTGTGTCCCATTTAGTCTGCAGTTTAGGGGCCTATGGAGGACCTTCAAGGTCCCTGGAAGACCCTTGTATGAAAATGATTTGAGAGCTTAAAGGGGTTGCCCACTTTCAGCAAATAATTGCTTTGGTCTGTTAAAGAAAAGTTACATTTCCCATATACTTCTGTATCAGTCCTCATGGTTTTCTAATCTCTGCTTGCTTTCTTTGTTCCCTTCTATAGAACGCTTGATAGAAATATACATATCACACAGGTACACGTAGTCAAAACGCCGTGCACCTGTGTGACCAAGGTCCGATTTCTATCCACGAAGCAAAACCTAGAATGCTTTCTATAGAGGGCAGCAGCAGAGATCTAGAACCGGATGAACTGATCCGAAAGTATATTGGGAATTGTATACCTTTTTCTTTACACAGACCAAAGCAATTTTTGCTGAAAGTGTAACAACCCCTTTAAGGTCCGTCTCTTTATTACTCTACAGGCAGTATCAAACTTGGCTTTATGTGAGGTAATCAAAGGGGAACATACTTTATTATGCATTTATTTTAAACAGCACAACTTGGCAAGTTTCGAAGTTGTATACAGCTCGTACTTATATTACTAGCTATGATGCACTTGGTTTGTCTGTTATTCTATGTTATTATGGAATATTAATACTAATTTTGGTATGTAGTGCACACACGTACACAATGCCTATACAGATGTAGGTACTCGTCTGATGACCATACACATTCACACACCGGCTCACAAGGCCACTCGTCTTTCCTGTCTCTTTCACATTCTGGTACAAGCGAAGATGAACTCATGATGTGTTACAAAATGCAGGAGCCCTATTTCTCCAGAACAAGGTTGTGGTGATGTATCTTGGCTTTAAGAATGTCTGACACCCATACTGGGTGTGGTATAGGGAAGTAGGCCATGACTGTGTAGCGAGCGATGCCACCATACACTTCATTTGGAGCCATGTATTATATATGTTTTGCTATAATTAGCAACGTGCAAGGATAAGAGATTAGTTTAAGTATGTATTTTACTTTATTCTGTGTGTGGCATGTACATCCAGCTCTTAGTTCTCTTTGGTTAGGCTATTGTCTGGCAACATATACAGGGCTTGTCGTAATCCCGTATGGAACTGGTGTGGTATTATTCCTGCGCCTGGTCCGCCAGCCCACAATGACCCCAAATACTTGTATACAGAGGAAATCTAATGACTTGGATTAGAGTTGGATGTTTGTCCTGCTTTTTTATGTCTGATTCTCAATAATCTGATAATACCAAGCTTCACATCTCATCATAGTAAATTTGTACTCTTCAGCCTTTTGATACATTTTTTGTCATCCCTTGCGTTTTTCAGAATTAACGTTTACCTTGAAAACTTCTTCAGCAATCCTTACTTAATAAGACGAATAAAACGACAAGGTTGGTGATACGTTATACACATCGCCGCAGAAATGGGAAATTGGAGTAAAATGAGGCACTGCCTTTTTGCCTCAATGACGTTGTTTTTAATTTTGGCAACTCTATGGAATGATTTCCTTTCTTCAAAGACTGGTCTTACAGTGAGCACCAGCACTCACGATTTCAGTGGGGGGGGGGGGGGGCACTGACTAAATGTGTCCTGGGCGCCTCCCCGTCTGTCCTGTCTGAAGGAGCAATGTAGGTGCTCTGATCCCTTTGTTAGTTACACCCTTGGCCCATGCGAGAGTTAGGTCCAATAAACTATCATCATGTACTTGCAAGATTCCAAGACACAACCAAAAATCCACTGAACTCCGGCAATTTCTGTACATTTTCATCATTCGAGGTTTCAGTCCGTACATCCTCAAGTGGTAAACTGAGCTTGTGGTGGGCACGGCCTTTATAGGGAAGATGGCGAGTCGGGTAGTGACAAACAATGACAATTGCCTAACTACCAATTTTGGTGGTTTGGATACTTAGTTCATGTACATGGAGACCCCCTGCTAGCACTGAAGCATTTGAATTAAGCTAATTCTTTAGTTCCTGTGCTTTAAGCCCCTTCCACGGTTGTCTGGTCAATTCCGGATGTAATTTTGTACGTATTTAGAAAATTGTTTCATTTCTCCTAAATTTGATTTTATTTTTTGCAGACTGCCATGGCATTTGAGCAAAGGTTGGTGTGTTTCTACAGAAGGAGAGATATTTCCTCACGCTTATTTCTTTAAGCAGACAAACATGCGCGTAAAGTATTTTATTGTTATGTATTTTCTGCTTATTCTTACCACCACTGGTGGCGTACCTAGGCACTGGTGCCAGGGAGGGCGCACTGCACTATTCTCAATGCTCATCACTGGAGCTCGGTCCAGGAGGAAATGCTGCAGCACCCAAAGCTCGGTGACCTGTCTCACTGTGACTTCCTCTGTTCTCCGAGTTTTGCATTGGTGAAGCAACAGGTCAGATCCGCCCCTCTGCTCCCTCTTTCTTCGCCTCTGGAGACCGGGAATAAGGAGGATGCCAGGAGCTTACTTGGCAGCAGCGGCCCAGTGCAATAAGAGACTGTCAGTCCCTCATACCAGGGCGCAGACCATGGTGGCTGCTGTGGTTGGTCTTTCACAGCAGCAGTTCAGTGTTGTGGGGGGTTTCCGTTGGCTTTGTCAACACTAAACCAACTAATGGTCCTATTTATTTTCCCTGTCTGTACCTAAAGGGTTGTCTGTAAGTTCCTGTTGTCCTTAAGTAGGTGGACCCCGCCTGTATTAAGATTTCACACATTTTCCTTTGATTGCAGTAACAACCCTAAATCCTGTAGTCTTTAAAGCCGCACTGTGTTTTGTGCAGTGATTTGCCATGGAAAAAATGTGTTCCAGAATCGGACGGAATGTTACCAGGACCGCTTGTGATACGGAAAGCTTAGTTTTCTTTTCTTTGGATTAAGATTATTTTGTATCAAATGGTGCCATGCGTAAGACAAATTTATCTCAGTACAAAGTTTATGGTCTTAAATTTCCCCTTCCTCGTTTAAATTGAGTTGTTGGATGACAAGGACGCCGATGTTTATCACTATCTCTGGAATCTGTAAACGCCTCCTCTTTAGTATTTGTTAGCCGTATCCCCGCACACATCCGACTCAACTATCATAGCTACAGATGGTCGCCTCGCTTATGGTTGCTTAGGGTCACACATCTGACACAGCGCGACCCGTCTTAATCCTAGCTATTCAGGCTCTCCTAAGAAACTGGTACCACACAACCATAAAGACCCGTATGTGATGTCTGAGCGGGCTGCCCGCTGGCGTCTGACACCAACACACACTCCCGTCTAATTCACACTGCGCAAGAAACCAACCAGGCTACAAGAGACAGTGGTGTTGGTCATAGATGAAATATGTTATGCTCTCGCTGTATTCCATCTTATTTGCTCGTGCTCTCTTGTTCATTGTGCGCTGTAGTCCTTCGCTCCTGCTTAATCTTGGCAGTGTCTGCCTGGGGGGACTTGAGATCAAATTAGATCCAAGCGGTAGCATGACCATTCCTTGCAGTTCGCTCCCTCTAACACCGTCTCTCTTACTGCTCAGGATAGAGTGGAGATCTTTCCTTGTTTGTATCTTCTCTATGATAGTTGTGAGTGAAGATTGACTGTTTATGTTTGCACAGGAAAAAAAAACCCTGGATATCCACATGAGTGGATAAAAAAAATGGTTCTTTTTTGTTTCTGTTTAAGGGCTGAAAGGTAAGAAGACAATGGAAAATGATCTGTCCAGAACTGGTGGATTTACCAGAAAAATTAAAGCCACCATTTAAAGCCACAGAGAGCTGTTCTTATAATCGAACAAAGCTGAGAGTCTTACCAGCCACCCACATAATTTAAGTGTTCCTCACTCACAGAGAATTGGTCGCACTTCTCCTCGGTCTTTGGAGACTTGAATGACGAGTAAGCCAAGCCTAATGCCTACTCTCTATTCATTTCGGTTCGAGAGTTAGGCCCATGGATTTTTTTGTTCTTTAGATGGGCAGCTCCCCCTTCTCCTTATCCCCCTGCCTCTCCTGTGATTTACTTGGACATCTTCAACACGAGATGGAGCAGACCCAAACTTTAGGTTCGACATCCTCCATCGCCGATCTGCCTAACCAACAAATTGTTTTGATTGGCTGCAGAAGCTGCCTTTCAGTCTGTTAATCCCCTACAACTAGTCATGGCTGTGATAGCCATGTGTCCGCTCCGCACTCAAAAGCCAGGTCTATTTGCTAAGGCATAAAGCGGCCCTGTTTTGGCTCCTTCTCAACATGTCTGGTTAAGCGAGCTTCCGAACAGAGAATGTCAAAACTTAAGTTTGGATCCGCTATCTCTTTTGGAGAACTGTCCATAAGAACACTCCTTTGATAATTATGTATTGCATTTTTTATTTGTAAAGGGATTTGTGTTATACATCCTCCTAGCACAGAGAGTACTGTCTCCCACTTTGGATTTTCCTTTAAAAGGCGTTCCCAAGTATCCCAGTTATCCTCCATCCACAGTAAGGAATGCTATCTGGTTGAGGTCCACTGCTGGGATCCTTCAACCGAACCCAGGAATCTTGTAATCGGGGGTCTTCACTTTTATCACTGTCAGGAGTGTGATGGAGAAGGCCCAACACCAATACTCCAACCTGCACTCCATCAATTTATTATATGTGGGTCCCCGCATCATACAATCACTGTCAGCTCTGTTAGTCTTCCCTCTTATCCTGCATAGGGATAACTTTTAAACTTGGGGACACCACCTTTAAAAAGAAGCCAGAACATGTAAACTTTTTCTCCGTCATTCTGGGCATAATTGAACATTTCCTTGCATTACGTGGGCAGCCATTTAGCTAATTGGTTACCGTTAGTCCCCCACACCCCCCTAGGGTCCGCAGTTATAAAATTGGTAAAAATCCGTATGCATGGTATCTCTTTGATCAATTATAAAATCACGTTTGTTTATATTGGGGTTTAGATTTTCATGTTGTGATGCTGTTATGGTATATAGTTGGTACAAGTAGTGACCAAGCTAACCCCTGCACTGTGTGCGTGTCCCTACTGCTTGGACGTATAACACAGCCTTAGGACATATTGAAAATATTTTTCTATTTCTGTAATTAATGTCCAATTTTCTTTCTTTTTTCTCCATGTTTTTAGGGGCATGGCATGGTACGTTGTTAAATGAAACTGAGTCCTAAAATCTTACTTGAAAGAAAGGTCAGGTGTATAGTTATGAGTATGAGCTCGCATCAAAAGTACAAGTCCACTGGTGTGAATGGCTTTTTAAGTAGTATTGACTTTATTAACCCACATTGTGGTAACCAAGATTGCGGTGCTCACTGCTTTCATTGTAGCTTATAAATTGAATGCGGTTGTGTCTGCTCCTCCATGTTATGTTGTTTTGCTTGTATATTGCTGGGATAAGGGTGAATGTGGCCAAGCCACCATTTCCGCAATCGTCTGCGCTACAATCTTCAACACGTGGCCAGGCTGTTCTACACTCTTGTTACAATAATATGTTTTGTTCTTGCTTTTTTTCATTCGCTCTTATCATTATTGTATTTTTTTTTCGTTTTTCAGGATTTCTTTCTTACTCCCAGTGTTATCCCCCAGAAGACTCTGTTAGCAGACACAAAGGAGAAATACGTGTGGCATAGATACCAAGCTGACCTTACAGACCTGTAGAAGAGGTAATAATTGTCTATCATGGATACTAAAGGGTTATTCCCTTTCATCAAATAAATTTATCGTTTTTAATTATGAATTATACAATTTTCCAATATACGTTCTGTATCAATTCCTCATGGTTTGTGTCTAGGAGATCTCTGCTTCTGTCATTCTATTAAAAGCTTCAGTGTTTACTTCCAATGACAGAAATCTGCCATGGTCACACAGTTCGCGGCTCGTATTGACACAGCTCTGATTATTTTCTGTGATAATGACCGTGCACCTGTGTGACCATGGTCAGATTTCTGTCCATTGCAGTAAACAATAAGCTTTCTATAGAATGAACAGCAGCAGAGATCCAAAAACCATGAGGAATTTAATATGAAAATTGCTACATTTTTCATCATCAAACAATAGGATTAATTTTGCTGAAATGGAACGCCCCTTATATGGATACATCTGGTTGGCCTTGAATGTTTATAGGTGGCTCTTGTAATACAACAGTTTTTACTTTTCACAGTGTTGAAGATGGTAGAGATCAACTTCCCTTGAGAAAAAGTTTGGGAAGCAAGCACCCCCTAACAATAACAGATAGAATCAGTTTTTTAGTTTAGCAGCACGGTAAGAAGTGATGAAATGTGTTGTGTTTTTTTTTCATTGAATGCTAAAAATGTTCTTTTGAAAACTTCTTGCCTTAATTCGTATTATCACTGATCTAATTGTGGTATATTCACCAGAAGTATAAGCCGATGCCCCTATTTTTTACCACAAAAAACAACCTGGTCAACTAATATTTTTTTACTCGAGTATAAGGCCGGTTTGGGTGTGTCACCACATTTTTTTGTGCTGAAAACTAGCTATACTCGAGTATATTTATAAGTTCTCACTTTTTAAGTATGAACCAGTCGCTGACCTGGGGTCCCTTGACTGGGGTCCAATGTCTCTTGAAATACATTTCTTTAATGTCTTTAAGTTCTCCCAAGCTATTGTCCCACACAACAATGACAGAAGACAATGACATGTGTATGAGCTGATAGAAATACTTGGGGGAGTCCCCACAGCACTGTTTGTTGTGGACTTGATCCATACGTTCCCACCCTCTGCCTTGTCTATGAATTGAAAACTCCTTCAGATGCTTAAAACTGCACAGATTTCTGTTTGGCTAAAATTTGCAAACGTTACCATGTAAGGCAAAGGCTCTATCACTAACATTGCAATTTTAGCTAATCTGTTTTAGACAAAGTGCTCTTCTGATCTTAACCTTTCACACCTTTTTTGGTCCTCCTGCATATATCCGTAGTACATTGGCCCGAGCGTTAGACTGCAGTAGCTCCGTCCGCAACCAGTCTACTTGAGTGCATCTTGCGGCGTCATAGACATCACGCTGGTACGAGGAAAGAGCATGACAACATTTGTTTGTTTGTAAAAGATAAGAACAAAAAACAACACAATATTTCACACTCACCCCCAGACGAGCCCCAAACGGCTTTTTGTTGTTTTAATCGGGTAAAAATTGTTTGTTTTTTTTTTTTTTTTCAACTGCTGAAAGATTTAGGAGAAAGCGTTTTGTCTATAGCAGGCATCCCCCTACAAGATAGGGTCTGTAATTTTTGTTCTAGTTGAATTTGTAATAAGTTAAGTTGAACTTATATATTTTATAATTGTAATCCAACCAAGCTTCATCGACACCTTGATAACTGTTATAGGCTGATTATGTAGCCTAGGACTAAATTACAATAAATTACCAATAATCAGTGGTCCTTTGTAATAGGGTTCGTTGTAAGTCGATTGTTTTTAAGTAGAAGGACCGCCCGTAGTTCTATATTTTGTAAGTTTACGAAGTTTTTTTATCTCATTTTGTAAATGTATCTGACTTTATTTAATATCAGGGTTCAGGATCACTAATTGGCCGAAATGAGAGCAAAAGTGGCCACTGCTGCTTCTGTCTTTTAGGGCCCTGCCTGCAAGAACTTTTAAAAAGGGTTTTCCATGGGTTGAAAAAACATGGCTAATTTCTTCAAAACAGCTCTTCTTCCTGGCCATAATTAGTGCATGAGCGAAAGACCAGCAAACACCTGCAAGGAAATCTACCTTAAGCCAAGTATGATAAACTTTCACTAGATCCCAGGCACATTACTGTGGTAATCTTCGTGTAGTTGGTATCCATGACCTCCTTTCTTCTAAATCACTTTAATAATTATGTTAATGAGCTAGAAGGTCTATGATTACCATATCACATAACTAGATCTGTGGTAAGTTATCCCCTGGTTTATCATGCTATAACTCACCTGATACTGCCCGCTGACTTCAGAGGTCCCGCGGATGCATGTCCCAGAGCCTGCCGACGTGTTTTAAGTTTTTCATCTGCTCCTGTTCCGAGCTACGGGAGCAAGACCCGTCTCCGGGTGCCGAGACACTCTGGAGAATGGAGATGCAGTTGTTACGCTTCTCCGTGACTCTCGCTTAATAAGCGTCATGCATAAGACAGAGCTGTCAAAAGGCTCCTAGACTCGTGTCGTTACATTACCAACTGGTCTAAAGGGGTTAACTGACTGACCCAGTACAGCTCTGGTCACATCCCAGCCACACGTTCTCATTTCCCCTTTAACCTGAGGGTCTTCTAGATGCCTCATTACAGGTAAACTTGTAAAGCAAATAATTTAAAATAAAAAACAAAGGTATGATGTCCCCCTTTTCTACCTATGGGGGACCATATAAGTAAAAAAACACACTTAAATTTTTCATATATTCATAAAAATACAATGAATTCCCATACTGTATAATAAAACTGATACATATTAGATATCAAAAGGACCGAAACTAAATGGGGTATTCAATAATCATGTGCATTGTTAGTTAATTCGAAAACTAAATTAACAAAGGAATGTGAATTACTCTTAAACCCCAAATAAAAATGGAAAACACCCCTGTTATTATGTATTTATATGCTCTATGTTCTCCAAAAAAAAAAACAGCGCAAAAAATTTTTAAGGGATCATGCCAAAAAATAAATCTAGTTATGGCCTAAAGCTTAACCATACGAAAATTTGCTAAAAATCTACGAGAAGCCTTTCAGGCTAGGGGTTAATTTTGTGGTAGATCTTTCCTTTTTAAAAGTTTATAACTTCAAGACAAAGTTGTTTGTATCTGTATAACGGCACATCCCCCGTCTTTTTTTCGCGTGGGTCATTGGCGTGTGCTACACTATGCACTTGCACAAGAATTGTGGCAGCTTGTTTCCCTTTTTTTTTTCTTTGCAGGGACGCTGCCTCGTGGTTCAGACTTTGGCCGTGTCCCTTTAACCATTGTACATTTGCCTCGTGCCAGTGTTTCCATGCCATGGACACGTTACCCACAAATTGTTATGATAATTTCTACAAGCCATCTCTGCCCTCGTACCCAAGGAGGCCCTGTCCTCTGCAGAGATGAAAGGAGGAGTGGTCCGCCTCAGAAGCTAACTTTTGTGAAGAAGCTGTTAGAAAGTACGGCAAAGATTTTACAAGACAAGCCAGCAGCGGACTTTGTAAGTAAAGCATTTTACATGGCAAAACTCAATGACTCGGGTTTTTACATGGAGCAGTGCAGTTAACCCAGAATCGCTTTACATAGTATTGCTTCTTCTAGAAACCCACATGAGAGAGTAATTTGTAAATGGTTTGGGGCCAACTGTTGCAGTGTAGCTTTTGTTTTCCTAAGCTATGTTAGATGTTCACACTTCTAATCTGCAAGCCAAAAATTTTGTATACTTATTCCATAAACTATGCAGCTTGTGGTCATCTAAGATCAATGCTTACTTCTAATGGAGATGTGATACCACTGCCAGTATATCACAAGCCCATTAAGCCTACACACCCAGTCCTTTGGGAGTTGGTAGGGCCGGCATACAGTATTAGCCCAGTTCACACCCGTTAAGGTCGTCATTTTTGACATCCTTAGTGGAATTCCACAACCAACGTGGTCAAAACAACAGGACAAGTTAATTGTTTTTAGTTTCCGTTTTTAACGGACATCAAGCGCACTTTGGCGCAACATATACATTTGTATCATGCATCGATCGGCAATCCAGCTCCCTTGTCGTTGTATTGGTTGGTAAATGCAAGATACCGGGCACGATGCCGATCGATGCATTTTGCATGAAATGCATATTTGATCGGCCCAGGGTTGCCCCATGCGCTTTGATTCCTTACAAAAACGGAAGTCAGAACGCTAACGGTGACACCACCCTACTACTGTTGGTTCGGTTTTTGCAGGAATACAATTTGATCCCATGTAGCCCTATAGTCCCCGGTATTATGATCGTCCGGTTGCAGTCCAAAACGTATGGTCACCATGATGACATGCTGAATATAGCAACACAACAATATTGAGCGCTGTGTGGCTCGGTTCTTTCACTTGCACATATACCGTAGCTTCGTTTTTAGGAACCTGTGAATGTATGCAGGATAGACTTGTAGGCAACAAGATGTGAGTTAGATCAGGGAAGAGCGAATAGCCAGGATTTTCACTATAGTTTGAATAATAACTTTTTAATGCGCCACGGTATTTAATATGCATTTTTACTTTAATCATTTTCTTCTAGTACCTTGGAAATCGTTACCACCACCTAATAGACTACTATTAAGATGTGGGAAAACACACGGAAGATTACGTCGCAGGTATAGTCCTTTAATTAGTTGTGTAGAAGATTTACTAGTTGTTCTGTGCTACACTGATCTACTGTGCCGTTTTAATGGCAATACTTTTTTTTTTAATTAATTAATATGTATTCTCCGCTTTTAGTGTTTATTATATCTCTGCAGAGAATGTGTCATAATCCTGGTACATAGGGCCAACCTCTGACTTGCAGTGCTATAAACTTGGCTATTTCTGCCATTCCATATGCTTGAATGGATATGGACCCAGCCACCGCTTGAGCATCTTGTGCGCAGTATTACATCGTGGTTCGTTAGGGCGAGGCCTCAGTGGACTTCTTTTTTTTTGAGATCTGTAGGTTACCGCGGGGAACCTTCAGTCCCTTTCGTTTTTTACATTCACATGCCCTGGTGGCTGGGTCTACAAGACGTACTCCGTGGCAGTGATAAGAAGTGACCTTAAGAGTCTCATTTACTATCTGCATTTTTTATCATCGAGTCCCGTTCAGATAGAAGTTGTTGGAACGGAATAGATGAGGTGGATTCTCAGGGATTCTTTTATGTATACTCTATTTACACTTGCACATTTCTACGTACAAAAATTATTTTGATCATCTGGAGTGCTCTGCCTCGTCACCAGAGCACCTAAGAGCTGCTTGTTCTTATATTTATTCACCCCTTTATGTACCGTCCTGTCTGGTCTACTTTTCACCTTGCCTTAATGGCAGCGTTGCGGTGGATGTGGCAGGAACAGGGGACAGTGAATAAATATAAGACAAGGCTTCTCGGTGTTGTACCGATTCACCCCATGCGATTAGCATAATTTAACCCAGTCTCCTGTGGAGTTCACAAAGGTGCCTTCTGTCCGATAATATGCTTACTGTAGCCACGATCATCCCTAAGATGGTGCCCCGATTCCTGCATGGTTTGTCCCTTACTCGATCGCTCAGGCCGCCGGAGTTTCGCCTTCTTCTTCCTCCTGGTGCGTGTAGTGGATTGTCTTTGCGACACAATTTGAAAGTTAAATCCGCACTCCAGTTCCGAATCAGGAATCGGATCTTCTGATGTGCCCACCCGCCCATGTGTGCCGCAATTGGAAGCAGCGCAGCTTCGCAAAACCGATCATCACACCAAGAAAAGCCCCCCCCGGCGAAACCCCGACACGCTCGACCAATACCCATCGCATACACACTTTAAATAGCCATGTCCAAGCCGGCCAAATCCCAAAAACACATTCAAAGTCTGACAAATTTGCGATCTTTGTCCCTTAGTAAATAAGCCACAATTGTTTTAACAACTCCATATGTGCTGAAATTGTGGTGTGTAGTTAAAGAAGTCCTGAGAAACCAGTTCCTCAGGAACTGGTTAGTATGAAAAGTCTACCACCCTACAACCAGAGCCCTTCTGGCTCATTAGCATAATTATAAAAGCCTAATTGGAATGGCTAGATACCATGGATAACAAATTTTTAGGAGATTATCACAGTCATTATTACATCATTTATCATGATGGATTTTGGTGGTAGATTTGCCGTTTTCACTACAAATCTGCATTACTATATAAGGTATTCAAAGGCTGTTTTTTTAAAAGAAAAAACAAAACAAAAACCCGTTTTATTGTACATTAAAAAAAAAAAAAAAATCGCGTACACTGACCACACGTACGTAATCATTTAAAGTGCATCCGCAAGCGTATTCCTCATGACGTACAGTGCAGGAGCATTTCCTTTGATCTCTGCCTTCTTGTTTTCTGTGTTGTTCATTTGGGACAAAATGACAGGTGTGCGGCCATTAAATACTCTTGCCGACGCCATGCCCTCCATAGAAATGCAACAATGTAAACTGAGAAATGTGGATCAAAACTCCTTTGTCTGTATATCATCATTTTAAAGAAATTAGGGACACGATATAATCATTTACCATGCCTGATGCCACTGGCCAAAGCATGCTTAAAAACCAAAAGGCTTCATATCCAGGCAATGATACTCTGGCCGCTCTGGAGGGGGCAGCCAGAGCCCTGAATGGAGCATTGTTTCACTTGTCCATGTTAAGAAGGCACTGCTGTCTTTCCCCTCAGACCAGATGAATTACTTAACCCTGGGAAAAATGGGGAAATAAGTTGAGTAGTTCACGTCACTCGGCAATGAGATACAACTTTTGCGGTTTTAGATTCCTGTATAACCCCTTTAGTGTTGGGTTTTTGGCTGAAAAATTCACATTATGTGTTTGTGTCGCCGACTCCCGCCGTACCGTAGCACACGACGGCACTACGATTTGGCGAGGGGTGAGCGTCTGCTCTCCCCCACCCCTCTCCAAGGGAACAGCCGAGAAAAAGATCGAACGTGCCGCCCCTTTCCGGCTATGGGGGGACTTATATACAAAAAACAACAACACCCCGCCTTATATATGTCTCCAACACCTTGTGAATGAGGCCTTATCTGTAGTTTGTACAGCTCTTTTATATCATACATGTTAGAAGGGAGCTTTGCCAGACCACAGTACCGCACGGTGTTCATTTTGAAGTATTTTACCGCAATGTGTATTTTTTTTTTTTTTTCATTTTTAAGTTTAATTCCTAATTTTAGTCTTGTTTGTTTTTTTTTTTTTCTTCTAGAAAACGGTGAAAGCTGCTGAGCCATAAAGCAATTAAATCAAGTATATATTCCCACTAGTATTTTCTCCTACTGGCGCATCAGTTTGATTGAGATAAACCATAGGGAATAGAAAGGGAACATAGACAACCAGAGAGTGAAGATAAAGAATTTATATATCCGTACCTGCTGTGTTTTCTGGTGGTTGAAAAATTAATTGCTGATTCCACAATCTGGATAATAATACTATTGAAACAAAACTAACAACCTGTTTTAGGTAATTGTAAAAAGGTTTACTGTAAAATACTTATACAGGGTGCACTCACGCTGCTGGGTGGCTTTCTACCCTGTAATACAGGCAGTCCCCGGGTTACATAGCAAGATTGGGGACTGTATGGTTTTTAATCTTAAGTTTATTTGTATGTAAGTCGAAATGTAATATTTTCATAATTGAGTTCCCCCGACAATTTTTTTTTTTTTGCCCCAGTGACAATTGGATTCACATTTTTTTGCTGTAATAGGAACCCAAGAATTATCAAATAAAGCTTCATGCATACATTTTATAAAGCTGATTATTCAGTCTGTTGACTATTTAAAAGCATCCGAGAGACGAGCACACCAGAGGTCAACAAGTGGGCCGAGGGGTCCCGTCTTAACTATGGGTTGTCTTTAAGTCGGGTGTCCTTAAGTAGGGGACCGGGCCTGTATTCTGCTGTAATAACCCCATATAATAGTGCTCTTAACAAATAAACGAAGACTTTTGGCTTCATTTAGGCACATTTGCTCGTCTGGATATGTTTGGGTTTTTGGTTTTGTGCGGCAGCTGCTCAATGTCCGCCGCACCACAAAATTCTGCACATAAAAGGGCGTTCAGTGCATAGTCGGACCCTCTACACCACTTTATTACTGCAACTCGACAGAATTGCGTTGCAGCTCTATGTTAACGTGCACCAAAAAAGGTGGTGACACTCTCCGAAAAGTGCAGGGGGAGCCAGTTAATGAGACCGTGTGGCAGCATTCTATAATATACCGATATTGCACTCTCCACAGGCTAAATGTGGCCCCAGTGTTTTGGGCATGTTTGTAACTACAACTGTGTTTGGCTGCTTAGAAAACATTTTCTTTCATTGTGAAGTGTAAGCAGGTGTGAAAATATAAACACAGCAACTTCCATCACTGAAGAAAAGGGCTTTAATAGCAGCAAAATACTGGTAACATGAAAAACATATGGTGGGGTAACAGGAGGGAGCTAAAGCAGGCCGTAGGTTTCTCTGACCTCAAGGAGGCATAGCAAGGAGCCCACTGAAGCATGGCGCCCGGGCGTTCTTAACCTGGAGCGGGCCCTGACCAAAATGTTTTTCTTTATGTTGACATATTTTATATGTTAATTTATTTTCTTAGGACGTTAGGAGGCTTATAGTTTGCCATTGCGATTTTCATATTTGTAAGTAAATTTCACATCCATTTTTTTAGAGGATGATTCATCTATATAGCGTTTTCAAGGTTTGCCTTATTAGAAACTCCCCACAAATCACCACAAGTTAAAACTGCACCCCTCAAACTATCAAAACAGCCTTGTTAAGCTTGTTAAAGGAACCTACCACGTGAAATTGTACTTCTAAGCTTCAAATACCGAGCACCATGGTGGTACCATGCGCGCGAGTGTGCATCTAAATAGGAAGTGCCTGAGAGCCGGTGATGTCACACGTGCACGGTCCCGCGCATGGTGCGCCGACATGTACCACCGTGCGGCGATTCGATTATAAAGATTACAAAAGTGTTTAAAACGCAACTGCATCAAATTTATGAGAATAACGAAAATATGCTCTGGCACCAGCTCACCCTGACCTAGTGCTCAGTATTTGAAGCTTAGAAGTACAATTTCACGTGGTAGGTTTCCTTTACACTTTAAGCTTCTCATCGAGAATTAAAACAAATGAATGGTTCTATTTGGACTTTGTGACAAATGATTATTATTTTTCCTAAAATGTACACGTTTATGCACAATAAAATGAGAATGCCCACATGTCCATAAACTACTTTAGAGCCCATGGCGAGAGCAGCAAAAGGAAGGAGCCATTGAGCTTTTAAAAGGCAGATTCTGATAAATTGTTTTTAGGTGCCATTATATATTTGAAAAGTCCTGAGGTACGAGAACAGTGAACTCCCCCCACATATGATCCTATTTTGGAAACTACAACCACCCAGAGAATTATCAAGGTTTATATTGAGCTTTTACCACCACCAACTTGTTTTATAAAAAGTATTTACTTTGGCTCCTGTAAGTGAAAATCTTTTTCCAAATAAACCTTGCGTTGGCCCTGAATTTTTAGTTTTAGAAGGGGTTAAAGTGAAGCACCCCATAGTTTGTTATCCGGTTTCTCTAGAAGCAGGAATATCCCACACTTTATCATAACTGCTGTGTTCGGAAGGCTCGGAAGATAAGGAGCGGTCTATTGGCGGATTTTGCTAGGACGATTTAAGGTGCTATGTGCCATAAGAAGCATGTCCCCATTGACTATTTTAAAGGCGTCCACTACAGTTTAGTAATGATTTTATTTTGTTGTACGGGTTATTATGGATGTGGCAAAACCCAATATGTGCTGTTGTGTGATGATTTTCACGGTTTATGTCTTTTGGATTTTTACACTATATGGGGCATTTGGGGACTTTTATTTTCTATTCTTTTTTTTTTTTTAATTAGAACTTTCTTTATACCCCTCGGGACTTGAACAAGTGGTTATCTCAGAGGTAGTCATGTTAGGAGCCTGCGGGGTCTTCATTGCCGTGCCAAGTATAAGTGTGCTGATCCGGGAATTAGTGGATACACCTTTAGGTGCTGCAGTCATGTTTGACGGTGGCACCTAAAGGATTAACAGCCGGGATTGGGACAGTCCAGAGGCTGGCTGTCACATATAGCTTCTGCTTCTGAACCTGTGCAAACCACTGAACGCCAAAAACAGATGCTCACCGCGATGGTTCCCCAATGTCATGGTGGCTTAAGTGGTTAAAACATGTAATCTTGACATACAGTCCACGTTTTTGTCCAGTTTGAATAGACCCATATTAGCCTATAAATTACACATACACTACATGAAAGGCACATATTTAGGTTACTCTAGAAGAAGCAACACTTCAAAACTGACTTATCTCCTTTTTGTGAAAGTCTGTTGAATGCCTTGTATTGATTTCCAAGGCTCTCAGGTTCAGCCATTCCAGGACTTTTCTTGGGTCACACTGCAATGTCACAGAAACGTGATGCCCTTTCAGGATATACTGCAAGACCACAATGTGCCTTATAGCTGGAGTTTTCATTTCAGTCAATGGCAAGGAGATCAGTCTTCCTCCTGTGCAGGAGCGCTGCAAGCTTTGGGGACTCCATGGTTCCATCCTCCTAGGTCCATTGTCTCCTAGACCATCTTGATGTGATTTCCCTCCAGCAACTTAGGAGGTATGTTTGTATCTCCCTTCCTGACATCCTGGCCACTACACAAGACATGATTGTTTGTTTTCGTTACCACCATTTCTTACTACTGTTAAAGCTATTAAATGTTACTGTCATACATCTTCACATTACACTACATGGTGTCACCATAGTAAGGAAGCAGCCGGGCACTCACCATATTCCCACTAGCACTACTACAACATTGTCATCCCGTATCCCCTTTTCTCCTCATATCATTATCCTGAAGTTCAATGTCCCTATTGTGAAGTGCCGTTTACTGCTGCAGGAACTAAATAGACCATGACTGGCATATAGCCTTTTCTCCAGGAGATTCTTCTTTTCCTCTTTTTCGATTGGCCAAAAGTTGGTACCCTCAGGCTTTTTTTGCTTCTGTATCAGTGAAAATGGCAGGCGCAGCAATCTTCATACAAAGTAGTGTCCTCTAAGTTACTAAAGGACTCTACACCAGATGAAGGATGTGAACAAGCACACTGACCATACTGGTGTGTGCCTCCTCCGGCAGAATCTGCTCTTCTTTTTTTATTCTTCCCTGGTGTTTTACAAAAAAGGCTTGGTAAAAATGATTCAACCAGCCTAAGAAGCTAAAAGTTGGCAATGGAACTTGGAGCCCTAAAACAAATTTGCTTATTTTAAAGCCTTTTTCCCTTAAAAATAAGGGCTAAAGAGGATAAAAGAAGAACAGATCGTGCAGAGGAAGCACATACCATATGTCAGTGTGCTTGGTTTCAATCCTTCATCCTGGTGGAAGATGTTCCTTAAAGGAACACTACCACTTGGATGGGGCTATAAGCTGGACATTCCGTGCCCCAGCTTAGGGCACATTCACATGGCCGTCTGCGGGGACGTACATGCGGCCGCATGTACGTCCCCATAGACAGTAATAGCGGCGCGGCGCAGAAGCGGTGCCACACATGTGTGGCACCGATCCGGCCCGAAACCGCAAAAGATAGAGCATGCTCTATCTTTGGCGTGTGTGCGGCCGTGCGCCGCTATTCTCTATGGAGGGAGCTGGTGCTGGGCTTATCTCCGTTATGTTTTTAAATGTTTTAAGTGTTTTATCCTGTTTTAAAGTGTTTTAACAGGACATAAAAGTGTTTCTAAACAGGATATAAACATTAATAAACTGTTAAAACACTTTAAAATGTTTAAAAACATAACGGATAAGCGCCGGCACCAGTTCACCCTGAGCTGGTGCACGGCATGTCCAGTTTATAAGCCCTATCCCAGTGGTAGGTTTCCTTTAATATGATAATAATCTTTACATAGTGCCATCATATCTGAGAATATACCGTATATAATCGCGTATACGCCGACCCGTATAAGCCGAGACCCCTATTTTACCACCAAAAACTGGGAAAACCTATGACTGAGTAAAGCCGAGGGTGTAGTATACAGCCGCCCCCCCCATGTAGTATACAGCCAGCCAGCCCCATGTAGCATACAGCCAGCCAGCCCCCCATGTAGCATAAGCCAGCCCCCCATGTAGCATACAGCCAGCCAGCCCCCCCCATGTAGCATACAGCCAGCCAGCCCCCCAATGTAGCATACGCCAGACCAGCCCCCCCAATGTAGTATACAGTCAGCCAGCCCCCCAATGTAGTATACAGTCAGCCAGCCCCCCAATGTAGTATACAGCCAGGCAGCCCCCCAATGTAGTATACAGCCATGCACCCCCCCCCGAATGTAGTATACGCCAGCAGACCCCACCCCCCCTCCATGTATATACAGCCAGGCAGACCCCCCCTCCAATGTAGTATACAGCCAGGCAGACCCCCCCCCCTCCAATGTAGTATAACAGCCAGGCAGACCCCCCCCCCACATGTAGTAGCAGGCAGCCCCCTGTCAAAAAAAATAAAAAACTTAATACTCACCATCGGTGTCGGATCGTTGGTGCGGGGCCCGAGTTCAGCGCGAGGCTCCCGATCTCGCGCGGTCCCGGCGGCTCCTCTTCTCTCGCCGGCATGCATCGCGTCCATGCATCTTCGGGCGGGCACAACACTATGATGCGGCGGTGTCGCGCTGATGACCATCATCAGCGGAGACACCACCGCATCATAGTGTTGCGCCCGCCGCAGATCGCATGACGCGATGATGCGGCGAGACAGCAGAGAAGAAAGAAGAGGAGCCGCCGAGACCCGCGCCGAAGATGGGAGCCTCGCGCTGACATCGGGACCCGCGGCAACGATCCGGACACCGGAGGGTGAGTATTAAGTTTTTATTTTTTTACTTGACTCGTGTATAAGCCGAGGGGAGTTTTTTCAGACACATTTTTTGTGCTGAAAAACTCGGCTTATACACGAGTATATACGGTATTTACAAAAAGCCTAAAGATGGCCTCACTGAACTCATTGTCACCTTATATTAAAATGACTTTTATTTCATCATATTAAAAATTTTCTTACAATCTGATAATTAATAGTATGTCCTAGAGTGAGTAAAAAATCTACAATCTTTGTGAATTATATGTACAGAAGATTATCCTTTCATAAGGGCTTGGGGACGTTTTTAGACAGCTTTCATCCATATCAAGAGTCTAGCCTTTTGTTTTCACTAGTGGCTGTTTTACATTTCTATAGTTTCACTTTCCATTTCGTAGGTGAAATGAAGATGGGACACTTAAAGGGCATCTACCATCCAGGATGAAGGGCGTATACAAATGAGCCCGAGGGCTCCAGGCTCATGCATTCATGTTTTCATCCGTGGTGGTAATGTCCTTAAAATTCACCACTAATGTCAGTATAGCTCCTCGTAGAGGAGTCGATTGTGCAAGTATATTGTTTTGATACTTATAAAAAATGCCAAAACAAATGTGTTACACATGACCATGATTATGTGTATCTCTCCTCACAGGGGACTGTCTCATTGATATACCAGTGTGTATGAATGTAGCATGTAAAGTGTATTATTTTCAAGTTTTTAACTGTATGATTGAGAAAGCATCCCGAGGCATAATCCAATCTGACATCCAATCTCAAAAGTTATCTTTAAGGAAATCCATCATCAGGCTGAAAGGCTATATGCAAATGAATCTGGAGTGGCTAAACCGTTCTATCTAAAACGCAATAATCTACAGCCCCCTGACATGTTTTGTTAAACCAGTGGCGCCCTCAGCGGTTCCGGGACTAAGTGTAGTTAGGTAGAACTATTGTGTCAAACAGTCGGAGGGGGGTTGTAGCGTGTTGCGTTTTTACATAGCCTCTTGAGAAGAACAAAATGATCAATTGTAGAAATATAGGTTGGATAGGGACGCAAAGTCAGAGATATTGAGCAATTACACCTAAATAACACTCCTGTAGTCAGAGGTCGCACTAACATTTTTCCAGAAGGGTAATAATACTCCTCTCACCATTTTTGAGGAGTATTTTTAGCTGAGGAAGAGTAGGAATTTTCAGTTATACAAATATATAACTCCAAGTTGTATAAATGTTTAATAGCCAGCCCCAAACCCCCTACTCCCCACACTGAGCAGGCTGAGGCCTCTAAATTTATTTCATTTATTTTTGGGGGTTGAGGCATAACAGTTTTTTTACACGGTTTATTTTTTACTAGATAATCCTTCCCAAAAACATAAGCCTTCTGACCAATGCACTTGCGTTCACTAACTAGCAAGAGTGTTTGGCCGGATAAAGTTGTTACTTACTGAGTCACAAGTGTTTTGGTTCAGGGGGATTTTTTCAATACAATGTGAAAAATTAGGGTCTTTTGGGGTATTTATTTTTTTATACCTTACTTGAAATGCCTGGATCATTGTACAAGCAATGTCACCTCCTGTGTCCCCTCCTCCTTATAGATTGTAAGCTCTTGTGACCATTGTACAAGCACTGTCAACCTCTGTGTCCCTTCCTCCTTATAGATTGTAAGCTCTTGTGACCATTTACAAGCACTGTCTTCCTGTGTCCTCTCCTCCTCTCATAGATGTAGCTCTTGTGACCATTGTACAAGCAATGTCATCTCCTGTCCTCTCATCCTCTATAGATTGCAAGCTCTTGTGACCATTGTACAAGGCAATGTCACCTCCTGTCCCTCCTCCTCATAGATTGTAAGCTCTTGTGACCATTGACAAAGCACTGTCACCTCCGTGTGTCCCCTCCTCATAGATTGTAAGCTCTTGGGACCATTGTACAAGCACTGTTCACCTCCTTGTCCCCCTGCCTCATAGATTGGAAGCTCTTGTGACATGGGACATGCACTGTCACCTCCTGTGTCCCCTCCTCGTTCTCATAGATTGTAAGCTCTTGTGACCATTGGACAAGCACTTTCACCTCCTGCCGCTCCCCTCTCAGATTGTAAGCTCTTGTGACCATTGTAAGATCACTGTCCCCTCCTGTGTCCCATGCAGTCCACCCATGCATAGAATTTTCCATCATAACTATTTTGTACTTTATTGAATACATCTTATATCAGGCTCAGGTAACCAGTATTAATCAATTGAACTCCCTGGGAATAGGTCAGTCACACAAACCTGTGAGAACACCACAGCAGACACAGGACCCCCACCACAGCAGACACAGGACCCCAACCACAGCAGACACAGGACCCCAACCACAGCAGGCACAGGACCACCACCACAGATGACAACAAACTCCTTTGGAATCAAACGCTTCTCCACTCTCCTCCTTTCTCAGACTTTGCCAAGTCTGCTAGTGCGCATGTGCAGCTGTATATATTAGAGCTAGAGAGACGGGTCAGGAGGGGAGGAGGAGCTGAGACCCCTGTAAAGGTCACATGTCCTGTCCTCCTGCTTGTGCTTGCCCCGCCCCTTTTTAGTGTAATGTGATTCCCCTGCTGCTCCCTATATGTGAAATGAGCTTGGAGAAGACAGTGACCGGCAGCAGTGAGTGTTCAGGGGGCGTGGCTTCATCTTCCCTTCTGCCGGCAGAAGCAGAGACCTCTCTGCAGTGTAGTGGGTGGGTGTGCACGTGACTGCTCTGTGCGCTCTGCTCCTTACACACTAGCAGGCGGCAGCTGCACATCGCTACTGCGGAGAGCCAGCGCTTTTACAAGAAAATCACCAAGCGTATTTATACGCTTGGTGGTTTTTTTGGAGAGTAAATCAGCCTCTGCATGCGTCATAGACGCTTGTAGAGGCGTTATCGCGATCTCTGCCTGTAGTAGTTCACTACATACGGTTTAGACACTTAAGCTAACTTTAGGGATAGGATGTGAGATTAGGATTACGCTTCAGGACTGCTTCTCTTCATCATACAGTGAAAAAACTGTTGTAAATATACAACTTTACGAGGCACATCCATACACTCTAGGTCAGTGATGGCGAACCTTTTAGAGGCCGAGTGCCCAAACTGCAACCCAAACCCCCCTTATTTATTGTGAGGTGCTAACCAAAAATTAAAGCAGTAACTTATTGCTCCCTGTTCTTCAAAAACATTCCATCATATTGGCCTCCTGAGGACAAGATGGAAAATGTCCCTCTGTACACAGAGAATTGTGGGGCCAGCAGAAGGTCTTCCAAAGATAACTTGGCCCTGTCTATTCATTCTCCCTCTTCCTACAGTCCCAAGCAGAGAAGTAAGTATCACTTAAATATATGACTGAAAGCAGTATCTTTTAAGTTGCTTGGAACTGCAGGAAGATTCTTTGTGTCCTGTCTGGTGTGCTGGGGCGATGGCCCGGGTGCCCACAGAAAGGGCTCTGAGTGCCGCCTCTGGCACCAGTGCCATAGGTTCGCCACCACTGCTCTAGGTGAAGAGAGATACATGATTTAAGGGAAACCTACCATTTGAATTGATGCATTATGAACCAAACATACCTTGAGAATGCTGTAGCGACACTGATTGTGGCACATATCTTGTTTAAACCCTGTGCCGAGTGGTTTTGCTGAAAAAAACTATTATTAATTATGATAATGAAGCTCTGTTGCTTCGGTGCCTGGGCTCGGCGCTTTTCCTTTCACATTAGTTATGCACTGCACCAGAGGATGATGTAATCACTGTTCTCCCTGACAGGCAGAATAATCAGGTGCTGCATCATCCCCCAGCTGTTGTGTATGAGTGATCAAGCTCAGGTTGATTAGTCCTGTCTTGGCTGTTCAAAAAGCGTGTGTAATGTGAATCCAGCTTTCCCAAGGTCCTGAATTTTATAATAGTTTTTTTTTCAGTTTAACTGTATGATGAAGAGAAGCAGTCCCGAGGCATAATCCAATCTCACATCCAATCTCAAAAGTTATCTTTAAGGAAATCCATCATCAGGATGAAAGGCTATATGCAAATGAATCTGGAGGGGCTAAACCGTTCTATCTAAAAACGCAATAATCTACAGCCCCCTGACATGTTTTGTTACAACAGTGGCGCCCTCAGGGGTTCCGGGACTAAGTGTAGTTAGGTGGTAACTATTGTGTCAAAACATGTCGGAGGGGGGTTGTAGCATGTTGCGTTTTTAGATAGCGCTCTTGAGAAGAAACGAAATTATCAATTGTAGACAATATATAGGTTGGATAGGGATGCAAAGTCAGAGATATTGAGCAATTACACCTAAATGACTCCTGTAGTAGTTCACTACATACGGTTTAGACACTTAAGCTAACTTTAGGGATAGGATGTGAGATTAGGATTACGCTTCAGGACTGCTTCTCTTCATCATACAGTGAAAAAACTGTTGTAAATATACAACTTTACGAGGCACATCCATACACTCTAGGTGAAGAGAGATACATGATTTAAGGGAAACCTACCATTTGAGTTGATGCATTATGAACCAAACATACCTTGAGAATGCTGTAGCTACACTGATTGTGGCACAAATCTTGTTTAAACCCCGTGCTGAGTGGTTTTGCTGAAAAAAACTATTATTAATTATGATAATGAAGCTCTGTTGCTTCGGTGCCTGGGCTCAGCGCTTTTCCTTTCACATTAGTTATGCACTGCACCAGAGGATGATGTAATCACTGTTCTCCCTGACAGGCAGAATAATCAGGTGCTGCATCATCCCCCAGCTGTTGTGTATGAGTGATCAAGCTCAGGTTGATTAGTCCTGTCTTGGCTGTTCAAAAAGCGTGTGTAATGTGAATCCAGCTTTCCCACGGTGCTGAATTTTATAATAGTTTTTTTTTCAGCAAAACCACTCAGCACAGAGATTAAACAAGATATATTACTGCATCAGTGTAGCTAAAGCATATTCAAAGTATGTTTGGTTCATAATGCATCAAATCACATGGTAGATTTTCTTTAAAGGCCATCTATCACCAGCAGAAGGGTTATAAACCAGGGTCACTGACAAACTGATATGTGCCCCTTCTGGTAAGATCTGCTATTCTTTTAGCTTTGTATACCTGTTTTTTCTTTTTTTAAGGCTTTCAAAATTATGCAAAAGAGCCTGAGGGGCTCCATAGGCGTTAACGGAGCCTGGAAAACGGGCTCCTAACTATGATCCTAAACTGCTCGCACATGGCGGGAGCAAGTAAACCTCTCATATAATTGGCGCATATTGTTATGGCTCGCTAATACCTAATGATGTGTGGATAGTTAGTATGGAAATTTCCAAGTGTTCCAAAAAACTTTCGCATGAATTGTGCCACATGCAGGTGGAAGAAAAACATTATCAAGTGACAAATACACAACTATACCTGTAATGTATATAGGCTGTAATGCTTACCACTAAGCTACCGAGCTGCCCCAATTTATAAAAGATCTTAATGTGATGAAATAAAAGTCAAGTTTTAATATAAGGTTGACAAATGGTTTTCAGTGAGGCCATCTTTAGGCCATTTTTTAAAAAAAATATATTTTGAGATTTATGGACCCAGTCATATGAATAGTTAAGACTGTGCTTAGTTTATTATTTTCCGTAACATTTTAAAAATCACAGGGGACATAATAACATGAGACATTACAGAGTACAAACAGTCATATGGAACAATAGGAGTGAGGGCCCTGATCGCAAGAGCTTACAATCTATGACAGTGATGGCTAACCTATGGCACTGGTGCCAGAGGTGGCACTCAGAGCCCTTTCTATGGGCACTCAGGCCATCACCAGAGATGACTCCAGGTATCTTCCTGCAGTCCCAGACAGCCCAGGACTTGCTGTGCACAGAGGTATTTTAAAGCGACAGCTCTACCTGGGACTATTTTCTGCTTTATTGGTGTCCTCAGGGGCTGGTATCAATGAAAACTGTGACAGAGAAGGGAGTATAAATCACACATTGCATTTCTGTGTTGGCACTTTGCGATAAATAAGCAGGTCTTTGTTGTAGTTTGGGCACTCGGTCTCTAAAAGGTTTGCCATCACTGATCTATGAGGATGAGGGGGTGACACAAGTGCTTAAGGTCTGTGAGGATGAGGGGATGACACAAGAGCTTGTATAATGGTCCAGCCACTCTTTATAAGGGAACAGAATAAAATAATTTACTCAATATTTTCTATATCATTTACTAAATAAAAATACAGGGTACCCTGGGAGTTTCTTCAGTAGTGCTATGCGTGTGACTCATGGTGGACATGCATCTTTATGCTGATCTGGTTTTTTTCCCCCTCTTTGCAAGTTTTTTTTGAGTTTGAGACTTTTTAGGTGCATTTTTGTGACTATGCCAGGGTCTTAATAAGTTAGTGGGTGCTTGTTTCTGTTGCAATGTTCCTAACTGTATCTTTCCAAGATAGATGTTTTCTTTTTCTGCAACTTTTTAGGTGAAAAAGTACAACTGACCACATGCTTGGTTCCATACATGCTTCTAAAAAGTTGCAAATCATAGACAAAGAAAATGAAACAGACATGTATCACAAGGGCAAATTTAGAAAGCTGCATGGCACTGCTAAATTTTCCTGACTTCATCAAACTTTAAAAAGTCAAAGAAAAGCAAATGATACATGTAAGATTTTTAGGTGCATTATGGAACTAGCATGGGGTCAGGCTGCACTTCGTTTTGCACCTAAAAGTCGCAAAACAGAGCAAACATCCGTCTCGGAAATATACATTTAGGAACACACAACCACCGGGTGCAAAGACGCACCTAAAAAGTCCCAAAAACCTCAAAAAACCTGCAAAAAGAAGAGAAAAAAACAGATCAAAATAAAGATAGGAGACCTAGGTGTTTTTTCACTTTTTTATGTGGGAAGCTCTGAGCATGCTAAAGTTGTGCATGAAAAAACAAAAGGCTAAAACAAGGCTACAGAGAGCCATATAACAAGCATAAACGCCATTGCAATGTGATATTCTATAACCCATCGCTACAGGAAACACAGGGCCACATTTATCCGTTTTTTTTCCCTCGAGGCATGCGTGAACAACTGATACATTCCACAAACTGACAGAACACGGATTTTCTCCACAGAACGCAGCTCGTGTGAACAGCACGTTGCGTTATAGCGCCTAGCACTGGTCTCCTCCGGGCAGCAGGCTATATTAGCTGATATTACATGACAGTCACACTGGATTACTCCTCACAAGATTCAAAAAATTTACAAATCGCTTCAGCGCTCACAGATAACACAGCCTTGCCCTGAATCAAAATGGCGATTCATCAGCTTCCGGTAAACAATAACGTCTTTTAATTATAGGCGAGTTAACCAATCTCTATGGAAACCATAGTAATGACCAATCACCTCCACCGGAACTATACCCGGCTCTTTAGCACCGCCCACATCCCAGACTGCACAGCGGCTCGGTGATCTTCCTGCCCGGATGTGTATGTAGCGGCTGAGCTCTCGGTGCGCGCTGCAGGTATGAGGGGGGCGGGATGTGGCTCTCTTATACGTCCTGACCTGGTCCTGCCAGTCTGCAGGGTGTGACCAGCGTTATAATGCCCAGGTATCACCTAGTAGTGTGCAGATCTCCATGCCAGGCTGCCAGCCACACAGCTTGTGCCCAGATCTCCTTCATCGCCTGGAAGGATGCCCCCTCCCTGTGCCAGGCTGTGCAGTCCTCCATGCACCCCTGGAGTCAGCGAAGGGTTAACATATTTAAAGGGATCCTGTCACTAGGACCTGGGCCCACAAAATGCCACCAACCTGTTTATCCAGGACAGTGACAGGATGACAATAATGTCCTCCTATAATATAGATGATGCAGAGAAAGAACTTTGATTGCATTACCTGAGACCTGTAAGGAGTAACAGGGGTGGAGATGAGTGTCGCTAGGACGTCCCCTTCTCTTTTCTATTATGTCCAACATGTCATTATATACGTGACCTTCAGCAGCTGCCACCAAGATTATAATGATGTACCCGGACATCGGTCTACTCTGGCAGGGACATCCTATTATCACTAATCTCCGCCCTCATGACTCCTTACAGGTCATTATACTACTTTATTCTAAGATCTTTTTCTGCATAAAACTGAATTTCCCACAATATAACTGTACATAACACTTTCCTGAATAAGAGCTTAGTGATGGCGTTGGCCTAAAAGTTCCTAACCCCTCCCCTACATACACGGACATGCATGTGGATGAGTGATCATGAGATTGGTAGTCTGTAAATGCTGGAGCACTTGCCTAGCATCATTTTTAGGTGTCCCTATACACTGGGTATATGTCAGTGACCCTTCGATGTAGGGAGTGACGTTCATAACTTAGAACTGTTATAGGAGCAGAGTGGTCTGGGAAGCCCCTCCAGTACCTGATCGCTTGGGTCTCTCCCATGCATAGTGTGGCGGTTGTATTTAATACTGTAAATCAGCCCTAATTTCTTCAATAGGATTAAGCTGCAAACGGCACATGTGAGGGATAGACATGTGTGTCAGATTTTGTAACTCTGGACAACCCTGTTAATTTCCTATTTTTGATAAACGGATTTCATCATTTTTGTCTTCTAGTCCAAAGTTATAAGAGATATTTATTTTTTTATTTGACAGAGGGCTGTACCCATAATGGCTGCCGCGACCATAGTGCATGATACATCGGAAGCGGTGGAACTATGTCATATTCATGGGCTGTATCTCAAGCCCATCTCAAAGATGGTCATCAGCGTAGCGCTCCCCCAACTGAAACAACCTGGAAAATCCATCTCCAACTGGGAAGTCATGGAACGTCTGAAGGGCATGGTGAGCAGCCACCAGTTTTCCACATTGCGCATCTCTAAAAGCACCATGGACTTCATACGATTTGAGGGAGAAGTCGAGAACAAGAACTTGGTCAAGGCTTTCATCGCAGCTCTGGATGGGAAAAGTATAAAGTTGAGCGGCTTCTCTGATATTCTAAAAGTCCGAGCTGCCGAATACAAAATCGATTTTCCCACGAGACATGACTGGGACTCGTTTTTTCGAGATGCAGAAGACATGAATGAAAACCTGCCTGGTGAGAGACCGGACACTATTCATCTAGAAGGCCTTCCTTGCAAGTGGTTTGCGTCTAAAAATTCTGGTTCTGAGAAGCCAAGTGAAGCTGTCCTGGTCAAGGTCTTTAGTGTGTTTGGAGAGATTAGGAACGTGGACATCCCTATGCTTGATCCCTATAGGGAAGAAATGACTGGTAGGAACTTCCATACTTTTAGTTTTGGTGGTCACTTGAACTTTGAAGCGTATGTACAATACAAGGAGTATGTTGGCTTTGTGAAGGCAATGAATGCTTTACGTGGTATGAAGCTCATGCATAAAGGTGAAGATGGAAAAGCTGTGGCTTGTAATATAAAGGTAGGTTGTGTGTATATTCTGGAGAGCTAACTGTAACCTAAGAACTCTCTAGACACCTGCGCAGGCGTTGTAAACAATGGTCCCTGATGGGACAATTAGCGAAGATGTGTTTTATCGTTCTGGTCTTTAAGGGATTGTTAAAAAAATACTTAAAGGGAACCTGTGTGCATAAATAAACCTAATAAACCACTGCAGTGCTTATAAAGCAGTTTTACACCTTGTGGACCAGGTTCTAGAATGGTGTCATCATCCAGAAAATTAAAGTGTTCTTGCCACTTCATTAAAAAAAAAAATCTAGACAATCCTTTCCTGTTGCATAGGGAGTGGATAGCATTATTTTTTTTAAAACTCCTAATTTCCTACCGCTTCGGCCCCCATGGTAACCTCCTTTCTGAGCTCCTTTAGAAAAGTCTTCCTTTATAAAAAGCAGGAGTGGGGAAAGTAACATCAACGTCTGTCAGAGAGCATCACATAGGCTGGCCTTATTATCCATGATGCTGCGGGTGTGCTCAGGGGCATATGATACTTAGTAGTATCATATGATTTGCAGAAAGAGACAGTGATGTGATCGGCTCTCTGTACTCTATGCCAGAGACCTCAGTGCTGAAGTCCAGCTCTCTTGCCTCCGAATACTCTTTCAGCAACAGTTGGCCAATGTCTTCCCTTGAAGCATGGACATCAATCACAGCATTGAGATCTTCTACACCTCAGGTATTTCTATTTTACTTAAAGGGCATTTACTACCAGTATGAAAGACTGTATGCAAATGAGTATGAGAGGCACCAGGCTCCATTAGCACCTATGGAGGCTGGAGCTCCTAAAGGCCCAATTGGATACAGTCCTTCAGCCTGCTCATAGATGCCCTTTAAATGCTTTTCTGGATGATGCCACCACACTGGGCCATAAAGAGAATGTGGTCTTAAGGCTATTTAACCTACTTGATAGAGTAATTGTAGAGGTTTGTTTGTGCTGACAGGTTCCCTTTAACCCACTATATAAGTTCAGAGATTTTTTAGAAGAAATAAACTCTATATGTTGCCATTCCTCTATTATCGGAGGTCACTGGGTACTTTTTTTGCAGCTGTAGTACGTAAAGAACGTCATGGGTGGATCTGTGGAAATCTAGAGATGGCCATTGAAAATGCCACAGCCTGAAGGAAATATAAATGCCATTTTTATTATACAAATTCCATAAGACACAATGGTGAAATGGTGTTTGACTTGCTGAACACTGCAGAGATCAATATTTTGAGTAGTCACAATGGACTGCAATAACTGCTGCTATAAACCTCAGCATCTATATCTAGATGTATATCTAAATAATGTACATTTGTTTTTGGCTTTCAGTTCATGCTTCTTCCCCACATTGACCGAGTTCATCTGTGGATAGACTGTGGTGTTCCGGTTGTTAGGCAAACATCCACCATGCATATTCAGTGGGTGACAGATCTGATGGGCGGACAATGGAAAAAGCAAAACTCACTTTTTCCAAACCCCTTCTGTTCACCAGATCTGTTACCCATCAAATACATAAAGTCGGTGATCTCCCTACTGTGTCTGGTGACCCATTGCCCCATACCACCCTCATGTCAAGTGGGAATGGCTTGGTGCAGCTGGTGTAGGTGTGGCTTGACAAATTAACTATAGCCAATAAAAAGGTCCTAGAAATAATCTAGGCCCTCTTGCTATATACAGTGCACCATGCGCTGGTGGGGGGAACATCAAGGCTATAGCGGGATGCACCAGCTCTTGATAAATTCCCCCAATATCTCTTGTCCTTCGTGGTGTTGCATTTTTACATACAGTGTACAGAGAGAGTGCAATCCTTCCTTCTACACTGCTAGCACTTAGCCTTCGGTATACCTCGGCTAGTGAGGTTCTGGTTTAATTTGCACCTTGGGGCCATCATCATCATAATTTTTTGTGTATTTATTGCTGCTAGCATCTGCTTTTCTCTGTCTGACAAGTATATGGAGAAGTATCTCTGTTGTGATACAATAAGAAATGATTCATGGGCTTTATTATATCTGAAAGGTCTCATTTGACACAACCAAGCATCTGAGTGAGGTATCTATTAAAAAGCGACAACTTGAGCGTCAGAAGTTACAAGAACTAGAGCAGAAGAGAGAGGAACAGAAGAGGAAAGAGAAGGAAGCAGAAGAGCGACAGAAAGAGGAGGAGCGGTAAGATCATCTCTAAGCGCTCGTGTTATTATACCAGTTCATACTTTTACTGATATGGGCTCTTTGTTTTACAGCAAACAAAAAGAACTGGAAGAGTTGGAAAAAGAGAAAAAGCGTAAGGATAAGATAAAAAAGAAAGAGGAGAAGCTGAGGGAGCGGGAAGCTCGCAAGAACAAAAAGAAATTACAAAAACTGCAAGCAGAGGAACAAAAGAGATTGCAGGAGAAAATCCGCTTTGAGGAGAGAAAGCTTCTTCTGGCTCAGAGGAATTTACAGTCCATCAGGTTAATTGTGGAGCTTCTAAGCAGAGTGAAGGTGAGCAATCCTCTAGGCTGGGACAATTTGTGGATGTTCCTACTTTGTGCATGTGGTTCCCCTAGAATCCTGCACATTTGCACTTTTTCAATCTGTAAAGAACTAGGATGAGTTGTTCACCCCATAGTCTGTTGTTGAAATACTAACAATGTATTCCCTGTAGTGATGTCACCTTTGTCTTTTAGTGTTAAGTCGTTATGTTGTTTTGCCTTCTTTCTTCGGATGACAAACTTTCTCTGAAAAAATTGTTTCTTGCAACCAAGTGGGGCTGCTTTTACATAAACGTATAGTTCACCCAGGCCGGGACCCAGTTGTAGCAAACCTTTGGCTGGAGGGAGAGGTCCTCGCCCTTCCCCTCTCCATAACGAGATGGGCTGCTGGGCTATTTATACGGCAAAAGATAGAGCATGCTGTATCTTGTTTCTGGCGACGGCTTGGTGCGGTGATACGTGTGTGTTGGCCGTGCCCAATGCCCTTCTATTGCAGCCGTTTGCTAGCATACGGTCTTCATATATTTATGTGTGTATTCTAAACACCTACCATGTGAAATGGCCCTTAAACATTACCTCTGTGGTCATTACAGGACATGTTTTTACCATTATCTCTTCATTCCCTATTACCACCACCTCATCCTGTTTTTGAAGGAATTTTGTTTTCACATGCGGTTCGGTGTTGTGTACGAAGCTGTTAGGGCAGAAGTTACTATTCGTGTCTAAAAGAAACTTGTCTCTTGTATATTTATTTTCACGTTAATTTGGAGGATATTACTTTGAACTCAATAGACTTGTACCTTGTTTTGTAGGCTGCAAAGATTCGTGAGCAGGAGGAGAAAGAAGCTGAAAGAATTCGTCTTCTGGAGCTAGAAGAACGGAGGAGGCAGCAGGAGGCAGAACTCCGGCGTGTAGAGGAGGAGAAGCAGCGAACACTTAGCTTACACCGCAAGGAGAGAGAACTGAGAGAAAAGTTGTTGAACAGTCTTCTTCATAGGAACTCTGCCTCTCAAATTATAGAAGACTCTAAACCAGCCCAGATTTACCCTCTGAAACCCAGTGAAAATCTCCCTCGTGACTACCCTGTGAACTATGTCACATCTACCTCAACACAAACAGCCCCAGACTACGAGCCGCTCAGGCCTTACATTCACTATGCAAATTCAGCTCTTCATGCAGTTAATGGAGTCTGTGTACAAGACTCCCAACCCCAGGAATACAAACCGATAAATGTCATTAATCCAGGTCGACCCTTGTATCCACTTACCAGCATCCTAGGCAATAATATGCATCATGAAAATTCTGATTTACCGGTGACCGAAAGCGGAGCGCGTCAAAGCAAATCTGAGATCGCTGACACTCACCGACAGCCAAAAGCAAGTAAGTACAGTCACACTCAGGAAACCGAGCACATACATAAGACTAAACTCAAGCGGGACCCGAGTAGAGGGGACGATGATCACAAGAAGGTGAAGAAATCCCACAAGAAGCATTCTTCTAGAGATCACAGCCCACAAAGAAGCATCAGCTCTGAACATTACAAGAACAAAGGTAGAGAAAGGAATAAATCCAGGCATAAAGAGAAAAGGCGTCACCGAAGATCTTACAGCAAAGAGAGGAGATCCTGGAGTAGTTGAACATGAAGTGTCTTCAAGGGAATCTTTTGGCTGTTTTAAGAACCTGCAGAGCCTGTAATAGAGCAGCCATGGGCATCTCTGTAACCATAACTTTGTGTGTGGTGTTATAGTGCAGCTCTTGCAATGGCTCTGGCCAGGTCTTTTGGCCTGAAGAGCTTTCTGCTCTTTCAAGTGTGCCCCACAGTCCCTCCCCTCTGCTCTCAAGTGGAAGTGAATCAGAATTTTGATTGGATACTCAGAACAAAGGGGAGGTGTCGAACAGTTCATTGCAAAGAGCAGAAAGCTCTTCAGGTTGAAAGCACCTGCAGGAGCTGCAAAGTTGGATTAAAAAAAAAAAAAAAATCACAGCTCTGCTTCTACTTACTACATACACAAAAGTTTGATTACACACGAGGGGCCTATACCTAGCACTGTCTGCAGTTTACTATGGTCAAAACTAACAACGGATTCCCTTTCTGCATGCTCCCTCAATATATATCTAAAAAAAATATTTGAGACAGGCTACAGAGGCTCTGATCTGCATATAAAAAACGGCTACGAGGCCAATGCTCTCAAAGATCAAGGGTATGATTAAAGCATTTCCTCCGCCCCTTCCCCCCCCAAAAAAAACTGCATTAAAGGTTACAAGTGTCTGATCATTGGGGGTCCCAGACCGCTGCTGATTATGACTATTTCGTGCCACTGGTCAATGTAGTGACTGATGCACTTGTGCTTCCCATCCATATAAATATATGCAACTAACGAAGATTGTTAAGAAGCCAACTTGACATCCTCAGTGAGTGTCGCAGTGGCTGGAGAAGCCGGGACGGGACCATCACTTCATCCAGATAAGGGACATGGGGCTTCTGTTCTTTCCATGGGCGGCATTCCCAATGACTAGATGCTTGTCACCTATATGGTGAAAAAGTGAGATATTATTTTGGAACAACCCATTCAAATCTTTTGTTCTGTTATTCTTTCTAAAAGTGAACTTGGTGGCCTTTCCGCTTTTACCTTCACACAAAGCTGCAGAACAAATTCAGAAGAGTGCAGGCGGGTTATTTGTTTAGTTATGGTTATGACTCAGACCTGAAAAAGCTTCAGCGGTGTATCTGGTGCATCCGGGACACCACAGTGATCCAGCGCTGAGCTGGACGGACAGCAGTCAAACAATACCGTTCTCTATCTTGACTTCTCATGTTGATGGATTTAGCTGGAGAACAACTGTAAAACTTGACGTTGATGTGACTTGTTTCCCCTTAAAATTGTATATATCGCTACATGAATATTTTTTTTTTTTCCAACTTTAACAGAATGGTCCATTTTAGTTTCATTAAGTACATTTCAAGCATAATGTTTGTACAAATTACACACACGTTGATTTTTATGTGGGAATTTGGACTTTCCTAATAATGGTCTAGTCTTGGGATTGGTGAGGGTCTGGTTCTTGACACTTACCGATCAAATGTTTGAAGCGGTTGAGTCCTGCGGCCTCCTCATGAACAGACGCAGTACTGTACAGTATATGGTGCGGCGGCTCCTTCCCACACAAGTGAATGAAAGGGTATGTGTAGTACAACGAACAGCCACTACATAATGTATAGCGCTGTGTCTGGCAGTTCTTTCAAAGATCTTATTGGTGCTGTTGCTAGGAATCTGACCCACATCAATATTAGGGGATGTGTATAGCAGTATTTTGCAGCTGTATTTAATGCTAAAACCGGGAATGGAATCTACAAGGAGAAGGTATAGTGGTAACATTTGTACTAGTAAATCTTCTGGGTACGATGGACCCATAAATGGTTTGGCTGATAAATACTGAAAATACTATGCTATAGCTTTAGGGACCATGTAGTGTTGCTAAACTAGGTGTCAGGGATGGTTAATAAAATATTTATTTTTTTTTCCTTTTATGTAAAATGACTTTGACTCTGGTCTGTGTTATTTGCAATAATGTTTATACTTTATATAATTGTACTTCTCCTCTCATACATATGTCATACAGATAACATATCTCTACCACCTCTCTTTGGCATAGTAAACTATACCAAGAGTCTTGCACTGTACCCTTTTACTTTAATTGGGCATACCCTTATATTACCAGGGGGTCCCGGAGCACACCCATCGCCGATGAGCCCCTACCTCCTCTTCTTGTCCTTTTCATATATATCCTGAACAGTCTTGTCTGCTTCTCTAATCTGAGATTGCAACTACTTATGCCTGCACATGTGCTGTACGACATGCTTTCCACAGATGTCTTCTTGGGAATTAAGCAGAGATGGGAGGAGAGAGGGTTTAGTGCAGTCCAGACAGGTAAAGGGGTCCAGGCGGAAATTCAAGAATGTTTCTAAAATCTATTCTATATGCTTTTCTATCCATTAAGGGCGATGTACCAGATTTATTTTTGTAATCATAAAACATTTTTCAATGAAACCTACAAATACAATCTAAAAGTAGATCATCAGTACAGTGATGGCACAAGATGAAAATAAACTGAGAGATAAGTAGGACCAAAAATCTGGTGTACCTGGTCTCTAGCCTATATATCACATATGCACAGCACAGGGAGTAATTGTTTCATCAGTGGGACCTAATATGAAGGCGCCCTTTGCCTGTGTCCTGATACATACTATTGTTGAGGTTAGGATTACGTTTCACTTGAAATTATAACTAAATGTCCTGCCTGATTACAAACGTTTTAAAAATTGAAATAAAATTTATTTTGAATTTCAATAAAATATGTAGAACTAGTCTCGTGAAATAAGTATGACAACTTTATTTCTCAGACGTTGGCCAGCGTAAATGGTCTAGAATAGTGGTCCCTAGTCGGGAAAGAAGCTCATTGCGTTTGTGCAACTGTCCCGGCAAGCAAGCCAAAAAAAAGAGTCTAATGAAACGCACTTTTCATAGTACCATTAGACTAAATTACTAGGCATTGGTGGTAACAGTAGCCTGTTCTGCATCTTGTCATTACCACCTTAGGTGTTAATGACAGAAATAAAGTTGTCATACTTATTTCATGAGATTAGTTCTACACATTTTTATGAAATTTAACATAAAGTTTAGAATTGTTTTAAAAATTGAAATAATCAGGCAGGACATTTAGCCCTTTGCCTATGTGAGCTGTCGCTTTATTCACTTTAGGACTGTTGAGTGCTCCACTATTTTTAGCTGTTCCACAGAGATTATTGGAGTGTCACATAATCATATGCAATCCCTGAAGTATTGACATACATGTTACGAAGACCAAGTTTCTTCCTGAAAAGGTGATGAGAAGTTTGCAGTTGTAGTCCATTAAGCCTAAAGAACAACCAGGGTAAGTACCCGCTGTCATGGGCCTTCTAACTATAATCTTATCACTTCCCAGGCTTCAGCTGGAAACATGCAGTAGGGACGTCCTTGTCACCAGTTTCCTAAAACTGTCTCACCAAATGTATTTGGTAAAAATCCAAAAGGGGAGAAATCTACATACTGCACAGGGTAAAAGCCACCATCTTACCAAAATCTAAATAGTTTCAGAGCTCACATCCTAACAAAATGTAATAAAAAACAGAACTTAATAATAAACAGCCTTCATACAACTTGTGAGTAACAGCAAAAGTTGAATAAAAATTGCACATTTACACTAAAATAATTGTAAACTAATACAATGGAGAAGAAAATTAGAGAGCAACACACATTTCCCTAAATGTCAAGGTCATGGTTTAGGCCTATGTGAATATATTGTATACCGTATATACTCAAGTATAAGCCGAAACCCCTAATTTTACCACAGAAAACTGGGAAAACATATTGACTCGAGTATAAGCCGAGGGTGTAGTATACAGCCAGCCAGCCACCATGTAGTATACAGCTAGCCCCAGGTAGTATACAGCCTGCCCCCATGTAGTATACAGCCTGCTCCCTTGCAGTATACAGCCTGCACCCTTGCAGTATACAGCCTGCTCCCTTGCAGTATACAGCTTGCCCCATCAGTATACAGCCTGTGTAGCATACAGATAAAAAAAATAAACTTAATACTCACCCTTCGTTGTCCCCGATATTCGTCGCGGCTCCCGGCTGCTTCTTCACTCTTCTATCTTCTCTGGCCGGGGGATTGCGCCGGCCGTTTCACACTGTGATGCGACGCTGCAGATGACATCATCAGCGGTGACAGCGCTGCATCACAGTGTGCGACGGCCGGCAGATCGCATGGACACGACTCTGCCGGCTAGAGAAGACAGAAAAGACACGGGGAGCCGCCGGGAGCTGCGATGAGCATTGGGGACACCGGAGGGTGAGTATTTATTTTTTTTATTTTTATCATTGACTCATGTATAAGCCGAGACGAGGTTTTCAGCACATTTTTTGTGCTGAAAAACTTGGCTTATACACGAGTATATACAGTACTTACGTGTAAAATAGAAGTATTTTGAGCTTACTTCATAAATTGTATATTCTGTAAAGCACAGAATAAAAATGTAAATGAGATAATTTGAAAAGATCACTGATCAACACTTTTAGATAACAAGTGGTTGGTTGGCACTTGGTGTTAATGTTCCTAGTTATCTGACAAACCCTATTTAACTGACAGCCTAACTTTACAGTTTTCACTGACTCTAGACTGATGGGGGGGGGGCTAGCCATATACTGAGTGAGTGGGCACGTGCTGGGGCTAGCTATATACTGAGTGAGTGGGCACATGCTGGGGCTAGCTATATACTGAGTGAGTGAGCACGTGCTGGGGCTTGCCATATACTGAGTGAGTGGGCATGTGCTGGGGCTAGCCATATACTGAGTGAGTGGGCACGTGCTGGAGCTTGCCATATACTGAGTGAGTGGGCACGTGCTGGGGCTAGCCATATTCTGAGTGAGTGGGCACGTGCTGGGGCTTGCCATATACTGAGTGGGTACATGCTGGGGCTAGCCATATACTGAGTGAGTGGGCACGTGCTGGGTATGCATATCCTTAGTGAGTGCGTACTGCTGGGGCTGCCATTTACTGAGTGAGCGGGCATGTGCTGGAGCTTGCCATATACTGAGTGAGCGGGCATGTCTGGATTCTTGCCATATACTGAGTTAGTGGGCCGTGCTGGACTTGCCATATACTGATGAGTGGGCATGTGCTGGGTCTGCCCATATACTGATGAGTGGTCACTGCTGAGGGCTTGCCATATACTGAGTGCGTGGGCACGTGCTGGGTGCTATCCAAATACTGATGAGTGGGCAACTTTCTGGGCTAAGCCATATAGCTGAGTAGAGTGGGCACGTGCTGGGGCTAGCCATATACTGAGTGAGCGAGCATGTGCTGGGACTTGCCATATACTTAGTGAGTGGGCACATGCTGGAGCTTGCCATATTCGGAGTGAGTGGGCACGTGCTGGGGCTTGCCATATACTGAGTGGTACCAATGCTGGGGTTAGCCATATACGAGTGAGGGGCCGTGCTGGAGTATGCCATATCCTTAGTGAGGGATGCGTACTGCTGGGGCTAGCCATGTACTGAGTGAGCCGGGCATGTGCTGGAGCTGCATATAGATGAGTGTCAGGCTGGATTTCGCAGTAACTAGCAGGGGAGGTGAGTGGGAGAGGGAAAGATGAGAGGTGCGAGATAACTAGTGAGGTGTGGTACGGATGGGGAGATAGCATTTAAGTGTAGGCAGGCTAGCGCCTAGTGTGCGGAGCGGTTACAGGATAATGAGTGTTAGCGGGAATGTGGACTGGGAGACTTGCCATATACTGACGTGAGGGGACTCGGGCTTGATATCTGAGTGATGGCCCTGCTGGCGCCCATTTACTGAGTGAGTGGGACGTGCGGCTGGCTTCATTACGTGAGGCTGATGGGGTGATAATGATGTGGGGAAGCGGGGATGAACTATCAGTGATTGCGCGTGTGGGGCTCCATATAGTGAGTGGGGCACGTGGGCTGCCATAGAGAGGCACTGCTAGCTCGGGCTAGCCATAACTGAGGTAGTGTGGCACATGCTGGCATTAGCCATTATAGTGAGTGAGTGGGCACGTGCTGGGACTTGCCATAAATAAACGGTGAGTGGGACATAGGGGGAATGGGCATGGGGCTAGCATTTATACTGAGTGTCAGCGGCATGTGCTGGAGCTTGCCATGATACCGTCAGTGATGGCGGGCATAGTGCGTGAGCTTGCCAATAACGTGAGTGACGGGGCATGGGACTTGCCATATACTGAGTGAGTGGGCATGTGCTGGGCTTGCCATAATATGAGTGATGGGCACGTGCTGGGGCTTGCCATATACTGAGTGAGTGGGCACGTGCTGGGGCTTGCCATATACTGAGTGAGTGGGCACTTGCTGGGGCTAGCCATATACTGAGTGAGTGGGCACGTGCTGGGGCTAGCCGTATAGTGAGTGAGTGGGCACGTGCTGGGACTTGCCATAAACTGAGTGAGTGGGCACTGCTGGGCTTGCCATAGACTGATGAGTGGGCACGTCTGTCACTGCCATATATGAGTGAGTGGGCACGTGCTGGACTGATGCCATATACTGAGTGAGTGGGCATGTGCTGGGGCTTGCCATTACTGATGTGAGTGGGCACGTGCTGGCTTGCCATATACCAGTAGGTGGGCACGGCTGGGGCTAGCCAATACTGAGTGAGTGGGGCACTGTGCTGGGCTAGCCATTACTGATGAGTGGGCACGTGCTGGGGCTAGCCATATACTTAGTGAGTGGGCACTGCTGGGCTATCCATATACTGAGTGAGTGGGCACGTGCTGGGGCTAGCCATATACGAGTGAGGGCGATCTGTGTGTGGGACTTCATATACCTAGTGAGTGGGTCAATGCTGGAGCTGCATATACTGAGTGTGGCACGTGCTGGGCTAGCCATATTACGAGTGAGTGGGCACGTTGCTGGGACTTGCCATATCTGAGTGGTGGGCACTGCGGGGCTAGCCATATACTGATGTAGTGGGCACGTGGCTGGATGTGCCATATACTAGTGAGGGCATGCTGGGGCTAGCCATATTACTGAGTGAGGGGCAGTGCTGGAGCGTGACATATACTGAGTGAGTGGGCACGTGCTGGGGCTGCATACTACTGATGTGAGTGGGCCATGCTGGGCTAGCCATATACTGAGTGAGTCGGGCTGATGCTGGAGTCTTGGGGCATATACGAAGTATGGGGCATGGTTGCTGGAGCTTGCCCATATACTGAGTGAGTTGGCCGTGCTGGGGCTTGCCATATACTGATGAGTGGGCACGTGCTGGGGGCTTGCCATATACTGAGTGCAAGTGGGCTTGCTGGGGCTAGCCATATACTGAATAGTGGGCACGTGCTGGATGCTAGCCATATTGAGGGAGTGGGCACAGTGCTGGGCACTGCCATATACTGAGTGCGGGCGTGCTGGGGGCTTGCCATAATACTGAGTAGTGGCACGTTGCTGGGGCTTGCCATATAGGAGTGAGTGGGCACGTGCTGGGGCTTAGCCAATATTTGGAGTGGGCACTGTGTGGCTAGCTTCATATACTGAGTGAGTGGGCCGTGCTGGGGCTAGCCATATACTAGTGAGTGGGCACTTGCTGGGAGCTAGCCATATACGAGTGAGTGCACGTGCTGGGGGCAGCCATATACTGGTTGATGTGATCATGTGCTGGGACTTGCCATTCTTGAGTGGGCACTGCTGGGCTGCCATATACTGAGTGAGTGGGCACGTGCTTTGGTGCTAGCCCAATTGGAGTGAGTGGGCACTGCTGGGGCTTCCATATACTGATGGGACATGCTGGGGCTAGCCATTACTGAGGAGTGGGCACATTGCTGGAGCTTGCCATAACAGTGAGTGCACGTGCTGGGGCTGCATATACTGAGTGAGTGGCGCATGTGCTGAGCTTGCCATAGCTGAGTGTCGGGCACGTGCTGGGCTATATATGAGTAGTGGGCACGTGCTGGGTTGGCCATCTACTGAGTGAGTGGGGTGCACATGCTGGAGTATGCCATATACTTTAGTGGAGTGTGTGGAGTGCTGGGCTAGCCATTTACTGAGGAGGGCACGTGCTGAGCTTCCATATACTTGAGTTGAGGGGTCATGTGCTGGGAGCTCCATATACTAAGTAGTGGGCACGTGCTGGGGCTTGCCATAATACTGAGTGATGTGGGCAGTGCTGTGGGCTGCCATATACTGAGTGAGTGGAGCACTGCTGGGCTTGCCATATACTGAGTGAGTGGGGCACGTGCTGGGGCTTGCCATATACTGATGATGAGTGGGCACCTGCTGGGGCTAGCCATATACTCTGAGTGAGTGGGCAACGTGCCTGGACTTGCATATAGCTGAGTGAGTGGGCACAGTGCTGGGCTGACCATTACTGAGTGAGTGGGCAAGTGCTGGGAGCTAGCCATATACTGAGTGAGGATCACGTGCTGAGCTGCCATATACGGAAGTGAGTGGGCATGTGCTGGACTTAGCCATAACGTAGTGAGTGGGACATATGCTGGCGCTTGCCATATACTGAGTGAGTGGGGCCGTGCTGGGGCTGCCATATATGAGTGAGTGGCACACGTGCTTGGGAGCTTTGAGTGGAGTGGGCACGTGCTGGGCTTAGCCATATACTGTTGAGTGGGCACTGTGGGGACTAGCCATATACTGAGTGAGTGGGCACTGTGCCTGGTGCTTTGCCATATACTGGTGAGTGGGCACGTGGTGGGACTAGCCATATAACTGAGTGAGTGGGCACTGCTGGGGCTAGCCATATACTGAGTGAGTGGGCACGTCGCTGGGGCTACCATACTGAGTGAGTGGGCACTGCTGGGGCTGCCATATACTGAGTTGAGTGGGCACGTTGCTGGGGCTAGCCATATAGCTGAGTTGGGCATGTGCTGGGCTTAGCCATCGTATACTGATTGAGTGGGCACTGCTGGGGCTTAGCCCATATACTGATGAGTGGGCACGTGCTGGGGCTAGCCATATACTGTGAGTAGGGCACTTGCTGGGGCTAAGCCTATACTGAGTGAGTGGTCACGTGCTGGGGCATTAGCCATATATGAGTGAGTGGGCACGTGCTGGGACTTTTGCCATAGACTGAGTATGTGGCACATGCTGGGGCTAGCCAATATATGAGTGAGATGGGCATGTGCTGGAGCTTGCCATATACTGAGTAGGCGTGCCATGTGCTGGAGCTTGCCATATACTGGTGAGTGGGCACGTGCTTGGGCTAGCCATATACTGAGTGAGTGGGCATGTGGTGGCTTGCCATATCCTGAGTGATTGGGCACGTGCGCTGGGCTTGCCATATACTGATGAGTGGGCACGTGCTGGGCTGCCATATACTGAGTGAGTGGGCACTTGCTGGGGCTAGCCATATACTGAGTGATGTGGGCACAGTGCTGGGCTGCCATATACTGAGTGAGTGGGGCACGTAGCCTGTGGAGCTTGGCCCTATATACTGAGTGATTGGGCACATGCTGGGGCTACCATATACTGAGTGAGTGGGCACGTCTGGGGCTGCATATACTGATGAGTGGGCACGTGCTGGGGCTACCATATACTGAGGGAGTGGGCACTGTGGGGCTGCCAATATGAGTGAGTGGCACGTGCTGGGGCTAGCCATATCTGAGTGGTGGGCACGTGCTGGGGCTTGGCCATATACTGAGTGAGTGGGCACGTGCTGGGACTTGCCACATAGTGAGTGAGTGGGCACGTGCTGGGGCTAGCCATATACTGAGTGAGTGGGCACGTGCTGGGGCTAGCCATATACTGAGTGAGTGGGCACGTGCTGGGGCTAGCCATTACTGAGTGAGTGGGCACGTGCTGGGGTTTGCCATATACTGAGTGAGTGGGCACAGTGCTGGGACCTTGCCAATAGTGATGAGTGGGCAGTCTGGGCTTGCCATATACTGAGTGAGTGGGCACATGCTGGAGCTTGCCATACGAGTGAGTGAGTGGGCACGTGCTGGAGCTTGCCATATACTGAGTGAGTGGGTACATGCAGGGGCTAGCCATATACTGAGTGGGTACATGCTGGGGCTAGCCATATACTGAGTGAGTGGGCACGTGCTGGGGCTAGCCATATACTGAGTGAGTGGGCACTTGCTGGGGCTAGCCATATTCTGAGTGGGCACGTGCTGCGGTTAGCCATATACTGAGTGAGCGAGCACATGCTGGACTTTCCATATACTTAGTGAGTGGGCACATGCTGGAGCTTGCCATATACTGAGTGAGTGGGCACGTTCTGGGGGCTAGCCATATTCGAGTGAGTGGGCACTGTGCTGGCTTGCACATATACTGAGTGGGTACTGTGGGGCTAGCCATATACTGAGTGGGCACGTGCTGGAGTATGCCATATACTTAGTAGTGCGTACGTGCTGGGGCTGCCATTTACTAGTGAGCGGGCATGTGCTGGAGCTTGCCATATACTGAGTGAGCGGCACGTGCTGGAGCTTGCCATATACTGAGTGAGTGGGCACGTGCTGGGCTTAGCCATATACTGAGTGAGTGGGCACGTGCGGGGCTATCGCATATACTGGTGAGTGGGCAACGTGCTGGATGCTTGCTGCCCGAGACTGAGTGGTGGGCACTTTCTGGGATCCATATACTGAGTGAGTGGGCACGGCTGGGGCTAGCTATTACTGAGTGATTGGGCACGTGACTTGGGCTAGCCTATCTGAGTGAGTGGGCCACGTGCTGGGCTAGCCATATACTGAGTGAGTGGGCACGTGCTGGGAGCTTGCCTATCCTGAGTGAGTGGGGGCAAACGTGCTGGGGCTAAAGCCATATCTACTGATGGGGCACGTGCTGGGTTGCTATATACTGAGTGAGTGGGCACGTGCTTGGGGCTAGCCATATACTGAGTGAGTGGGCTGTGCTGGGGCTTGCCATAGACTGAGTGATTGGGGCACGTGCTGGGGCGAGCCATATATAACTGATGGAGGGCAAGTGCTGGGATAGCCATATACTGATGAGTCGGGCACGCTGCGGGAACTGCCAATACTGGTGAGCGGGCACATGCTGGGACTAGCTTAACTGAGAGCGATAAAGGGCAGCATCTGTACTGTTAGCCATATACTGATAGTGGGTTACACGTGCTGGGGTTAGGCCTTACAGTGAGTGGGCACGTGCTGGGGCTAGCCATATACTGAGTGAGTGGGCACTTGCTGGGGCTAGCCATATACTGAGTGAGTGGGCACGCTGGGCTAGCCATATACTGAGTGAGCGAGCACGTGCTTGGACTTGCCATATACTGAGAGAGTGGGCACATGCAGGAGCTTGCCATATAATGAGTGAGTGGGCACGTGCTGGGGCTAGCCATATACTGAGTGAGTGGGCACGTGCTGGGGCTATGCCATATACTGAGTGGGTAGCATGCTGGGCTAGCCATATACTGAGTGAGTGGGCACGTGCTGGAGTATGCCATATACTTAGTGAGTGCGTATGTGCTGGGGCTAGCCATTTACTGAGTGAGTGGGCACTTGCTGGGGCTAGCCATATACTGAGTGAGTGGGCACGTGCTGGGGGGGGGGGGGGGTCGTGAACCACAAAAATCTTTTAGTCAGGGGCCCCAAAATCCCCAGTGGCAGCCCTGCAGCCGCCCCCCCATACGATTGGGTGAATGTAGCCTGACAGCAGCATCCTGTAGTGTGACAGGGGACACATATTATCAATCCCCTAAACTGTGCCATGAATGCCAAGGATCCTCTGACATTAGGAATGATGTCACCAGAGCAGAGCGGGCGAGAGACATGCAGGGAAGATGTGATGTGCATAATCCCTGTGTGTCTGTGGATACAGATCACTAATAACAGTGATTCTACAGGCTGTTTCCATTAGATCACTGTTACCGTATATGTGATCTATATGAAAGAACCCCCTGGTCTGAGTCTGTGTTATTATTTATTTTTTGGGGGGTGATGCTCAGACCCTCAGACTGAATAAGCTTGTGCATCCCTTAGTGAATTCAAGGTTATTTGATTGGCTATATGAGCACAGAAAACAGTGGTAGTCACAATTTTCTTGCATAAATATTATACATTACTACAAATTTGTCATCTTACTAAAAAAAAACTTGTTGATAGATTTTCTTCCTTTATCTACTCTTTATCATAGCAGTACATGTTGCCTGCCACTAGATGGTGCTGTTATCTTTTCAATTGAAGTGATATTAGTGAAGAATCCAAGCAAAACATGAAGATCCTCTATCATTGTCTCTTTAATTCTGACTTTTAATTTGTGTTGTAGTTAGATACAGTTTGTGTATAACTCAAGTGTCTTTAGTGCATATTAATTTTCCAGTGGCATAACTCATTCAAGAAGTAAAGGACATCTACCATCAATCATATACCAGGGACACTCACTCCAGGCACTGACTGTGGTAATCTTGTTATATTTCTTATCCATGGCCTCCTTCCTTCTATAATCAACTTTTATAATTATGCTAATGAGCCTGAAGGGAAAGTGCTGAGGGAGTAGGAGGAGGGTGAGACCGTAAAACAGTCTGTGACGCTACACCAAGGAGGGGTTCTGGTGAACCTCCGTTGTAGCCTTTCAGACTCATCAGCATAATTTTGAAAGTCCCAATCCTTGGATTTATAATTGCCCCTTGTTTATTATGCTTGACTTTCATTTAATTTAAATTGTCATTAAATAGGACCTGTCACCTGTAAAAACAGCACTAGTTTTAAGTAAAAGTAAGCGGCTCCTAGTGCTACAACAGACGCAGCAGTATTACACTGCTAAAGTTATCGGAAACTTCTGATAAAGCTAGCAGACACTGACGCAATGTACAATAAGAATCCCGGACTACGCTGTAAGTGGTCAGGCGTATTCGTGAGGGGGCGGGATTAGGGGCGGTGACTGCCGCATGGAGATCCACCACTGGCCTTTGGAGTAGGAGGGGTGGTCAAGGTGTTAAACAGGCACCTCGGACCGCCCTCTTAATGAATACGCCCAACTGCTTACAGCACGGACCGGCGTTTCTATTGTACAGCGCAGCAGTGTTTGCTAGCATTATCAGAGGTTTCCAATAGCGCTAGCAGTGTAACATCTCCTTGATAACTTGACTTTACATGTGAAATTTCTGCTGAATTCCATGTTTAGCTTGCGGATAGCAGCTCACTGTGCCGTCAGATCACAGTTGTGCTCACAGTTGCTTTGGTCTCTAGCAACTCAAATTATAGAGAGACTTCAGGAAAGAAATTAGCTTCAGGAAAGATTACAATTCCCATAAAAAACCATGTTATGTCAGTGTTATGTCTCACGTACACACACGGGATTACATATTTGTGCAAAAAAAATTAATGTATGCTTAATTAAGAACACTTTTCTCTCTAATGTATCTGCATTGTGAACTAAGTTGTAGTGTTATATTGTTTGGTTATAAATATCGTAAATAGAGATACAGATAGATTCTATATGTAGACACTTTGCACTGCTCAGTGAATTTACTCATAGGAATTTCACTAGATTTGTTTTTAATTCACTATATACAGTAAGAGTACAGAAAGGATCATGTGAAGTGAACAAAGCATATAATGTGCTTTCACAGGCGCATATAGTCGCTGAAGCTGGCAAAGGAGCATGCCAAGAGCTCCACAGAAGCTGGTGGTGCTGACGCAGCTTGTGCGCACACACAAGCCGGATGCAGAGATTGATGAGAACAAGCAAGGAAGCAGAACTTCTAAGGCTATCGGGGTGTGGAGTAGCCGAAGTGCCTAGTGCTTGGCTAGGCTACTCCACAACCCAATAGCATCTGCATGTACCACATAATGTTGCTTTGCAGTAAGATCCGATAAGAAACTAGACTGTAGATATCAGTAGACAAGTCTGCATCACAATTGAAGATAAATGATATATGCCCTGCAAAGCTTTTGATCTTGATTATTATAATATTATAATAACTACAGATGAGCGAGTATACTCGTCCGAGCTTGATGCTCGTTCGAGTATTAGCATACTCGGAACGGCTCGTTGCTCGGACGAGTATTTCCCCTGCTCAAGATCGAGCATTTAATTAAGAAAAGACAGTGAAGAACAATGAAGAATACATTGAAAACAGTGAACACAGGATCATTTAAGTGAAGAACACATTGAAAGAACACAGTGAAGAACACATTGCAGATGTTCCATACATCTGCTAACTTATCGGAAGACACGCATGCCGAACGGTGTTCTTCACAATAGTATGTGAAGAACAATATGTGTGAAGAACACATTGCAGATGTTTCCATACATCTGCAATGTGTTCTTCACTGTGTTCTTTCAATGTGTTCTTTCAGTGAAAACATCTGCAAACATCTGCAATGTTTTCTTCTTTAGTGTTCTTTCAATGTGTTCTTTCAGTGAAAAATGCTCGAGTCTCCCATTGACTTCAATGGGGCTCGTTATTCGATACGAGCACTCGAGCATCGGGAAAACTTTGTCTCGAATAACGAGCACTCGAGCATTTTAGTGCTCGCTCATCTCTAATAATAACCATTAGCTCTATTTTCCGTGTTAATACTATTGCTGCAATAACTAAACCAAATACAGATCTGACATGATTGCTGTCGTTTTGGGGCACATAACATCTTTGATTACGTCCTATACCTCCCTTTAACTACCTTTTTTAGGGGAATATGGACCATGAATGATGAAGAATATCCTGGCAATCTGTGGCTTAACTAGACTCCTCTGGGCCTGCCTGGACTATATTTTTAACAGGGCCCCTCTACCATTCACAATTGATTTGCGGCATGAAAACGTACCTTTCATCATACTTCTGCTATAATATATAAAAATAAAACTGCAGTCTGTAATTTTTTATTTGTAATAGTAAAAGAATGACAAAAGGGAATCTTCAATGCATGGACGTCTATCATAAATAATGGTGAATGGCACATTGTAACAGATGTTCACAAATGACACATAGATTTCGCTCCCTGATGACATCATAGGCAGCAATGATCTAAGCTTGTCCCATTACCGATCGTGGGTGTTACCAGTGGGCAATACTGGCTTGTATGAAAAGGATTTAGCTCAGGGAGCCCTCTCCATACTTCTGTAACCAATGTGTTACATACTAATACGTCACACGTATATATATACACTCACCGGCCACTTTATTAGGTACACCATGCTAGTAACGGGTTGGATCTCTTTTTTGCCAGAAATGCCTCAATTCTTCGTGGCATAGATTCAACAAGGTGCTGGAAGCATTCCTCAGAGATTTTGGTCCATATTGACATGATGGCATCACGCAGTTGCCGCAGATTTGTCGGCTGCACATCCATGATGCGAATCTCCCGTTCCACCACATCCCAAAGATGTTCTATTGGATTGAGATCTGGTGACTGTGGAGTACAGTGAACTCATTGTCATGTTCAAGAAACCAGTCTGAGATGATTCCAGCTTTATGACATGGCGCATTATCCTGCTGAAAGTAGCCATCAGATGTTGGGTACATTGTGGTCATAAAGGGATGGACATGGTCAGCAACAATACTCAGGTAGCCTGTGGCGTTGCAACGATGCTCAATTGGTACCAAGGGCCCCAAAGAGTGCCAAGAAAATATTCCCCACACCATGACACCACCACCACCAGCCTGAACTGCTGAATCAAGGCAGGATAAATCCATGCTTTCATGTTGTTGACGCCAAATTCTGACCCTACCATCCGAATGTCGCAACAGAAATCGAGACTCATCAGACCAGGCAACGTTTTTCCAATCTTCTACTGTCCAATTTCGACGAGCTTGTGCAAATTGTAGCCTCAGTTTCCTGTTCATAGCAGAAAGGAGTGGCACCCGGTGTGGTCTTCTGCTGCTGTAGCCCATCTGCCTCAAAGTTTGACGTACTGTGCGTTCAGAGATGCTCTTCTGTCTACCTTGGTTGTAACGGGTGGCGATTTGAGTCACTGTTGCCTTTCTATCAGCTCGAACCAGTCTGCCCATTCTCCTCTGACCTCTGGCATCAACAAGGCATTTCCGCCCACAGAACTGCCGCTCACTGGATGTTTTTTCTTTTTCTGACCATTCTCTGTAAACCCTAGAGATGGTTGTGGAGTACAATGCCAGGTTCCCCCCCGCCTGTATCTGGGATGCACCTCAAATGTAGGACAACTTAACTCCATAGGCAGAATGGAAATTTGGACTATGATCGTAAGGCCTGATGGGAGACCAAACGAAATCACCTCTAGACCTGATCAGGGAGTTTCAAATCCTCAAAGAAGATTAAGGTTTGTTTAGCATGTAAGCAATGCTACTAAGTACTCCACTACCCCCCCACGTCACCCACAAACACCGGGAGGCATCAAAGTCTTGCTGCCAGCATCTCACAGCGATAGCATAAAGGAGAGGAGAGAGGGCAGCCCTGGCAATGCCTCTGGCTGCAGGAATTTTCTAAGGAAAACCTGTTGACTAGAACCAAGGCCAACGGGAACTATAGACATAAATAATTCCATAGGGGATCCAACACAACTACCACAATTAGGCCATTCCAATCCTGTCTGTGATTGAATGCCTTCTGTATTAAGTCTAGTTTAAATATTTGCAGATGATACTAACTGCTTTAGTATCAAACTTATTTCTGTACCCCCTCTTTATTGTGCCCTCCTTGTCTTACCCCACCTTATAAGAACAGGCCACGAGTAAAGGCCGTTATAAGCCTTCTTTCTATAGCCCCATCACCTAAAGTGGCCCTGTATAAGCTCCCCAATTTATGCCCTCTCATTCAACATCAAACAACCCCCCCCCGTTTCAAAGTGGAAAACAAATTAAAAAAACATACATATACTCATTACACACGAATTTTTAAAAATTAAATCCTGGAGTGCTGCGTTTTTTGTGCCCCTTGATTCATGGACTGTTTTAGGTCCTGGACTGGGCATCTGGGGTAATGCATTTTTAGATGATCTCTCCCCCTCCCACGACAGAAAAGGGGTTATGTGCTGTGAGCTGCCGCATGTAATAGGCTCTGCTAGAGTGTAATCATGGAAATAAATAATACAAGTACAGAGAAGAAATCTATAATATAATCTCCTTAATTTGTTATCTATGGCCTACTTCCCTCTAAAATCAACTTTTAAAATAATGACAGGGCCTGGCATAGAAATAAACGCAGCCGCCTTAAAAGGGAAAGTAATGCCCCACGCCCTCCGTTCCACTGGCCGCTAGGCTATACGAGGAACACCAAAAAAAAAAAAAAAAAGGAAAAATCTAGTACAGAATTAATGCTTTTCTACTTCTGCCCTCAAAAAAAGTTTATACATTTTCAACAATAGGGGATACCAACCCCAAAATGATAACAATGGAAAAAGCATCTCATCCCTTAAAAAACATGCCGTCACAAGGCCCCAATAATGAAAAAGCTAAAATTTTATAGCCTACAAAAGGGGCCAATGAGAAAACTAAAATCCTGGCAGCTGCAGGACACTTCTTCTGTGCCTCGGTGTGCCCCCATTAAACAAGTAACGACCACATGGGGGGGGGGGGGGTCTCTTTTCATCTTTTGGAAATGTGTACATTTTAGGGCTAAATGAACGTATAACCGGCACAATTTGAGCATTCTAAATTTCACCTCCATTTTCATTTAATTACTATGAAGATGTTAAGGGGATAACAATCTTCCTAAAAGCTGTTTCTGATAGCTTGAGGGGTGCAGATTTGAAAATGGGTTGGTTATATAGGGTGTTTTTAATGATAAATATTTAAAATTTCATTCAAAACATTAATTATCCCCAAAATAGTAAATTCTGAAAATACAGAAAAGCGATATTCGATTTGTAAGCTGCGTGACATCAAAATAAATTATCCAGACATTTCAAAAATGTTGAAAATGTAAAGTAGACACATGGGAAATGTTATTCAGCAACTTATTTAGGTGCTAAATCTATCGGCCTGAAAATCCGATGATTTAGAATTTCGAAAATGGCAATTTTTTCTAAAAATTCATAATTTTTTTGGTAAATAAACACAACACTTATCAGCCAAAATTTACCACTAAAATGAAGTACAGCATGTGAGGAAAAAACATTCTCATAATCATGTCAAAGAATCACAGAAAATAAAGAATGAGTGATGGTAGGAGAGAAGGGGTGTCGAAATACATTTTATAGGCTCTGAAATAATTCTTACTTCTAGTTCTAAAAATAAAAGTTGCATGAGAATGAAGAGAAACATGTAACAACTACATTTTCGTAACTAACATCCTAACTCATCCTGCGTAATATTTGGGAAAATGAAGAAAAGATTTCTCAATCTGCATCAGAACAATAAACAACATGTTTGTAATATCAGTTATTTTAATTATTGTAGGGTTCTTATTAGAGATGAGCGAGTATACTCGTCCGAGTATACTGCTTGGTCGAGTATTAGCATACTCGGACCGGCTCGTTACTCGGGAGACACGCGCGCACACCTGCAATGTGAAGAATAGAATTAAAACATTAAAAACAGTGAACACAGGAGCATTTAAGTGCAGAACACATTGAAATAACACTATTCTTCACATTCCAGATGTTCGTGCACATCTCCTAACTTAGCGGGAGACACGCGCGAACACCTGCAAAGTGAAGAATAGTGTTATTTCAATGTGTTCTTACAAGTAAAACATCTGCAAACATCTGGAATTTTTTTTTTTAGCACTGTTCTTTTACTGTTCAGTTTTATTAAAAAAATGCTCGGGTCTCCCATTGACTTCAATGGGGCTCGTTATTCGAGACGAGCACTCGAGCATCTGAAAAAGTTTGTCTCGAATAACGAGCACCCGAGCATTTTAGTGCTCGCTCATCTCTAGTTCTTATCTTAAAGTCTAAGCAAAGAAGCTAATTGCCAGCTGGAAGGACCATTTCAATAAAATAGCAAATATAGGAAATAAATGTCACACAGTCTGGAATGACTCTACAAATAATCTTTGATGTAGCAGAGGTGATAGCCTTACATTAGAGGAGAAAAAAACTGGAGCACATATCCACACACTATACAGAGATGATGGCCACGTTTACTAAGGCTCTCAGTTTTCTGTCAGACTTTGCACGTTCTACCACGTTCTGCTTGCACATGTATTTAAGAACTGTCCATGCCACATAAGTGACTATACCTGCACTATACGCGACGCAACACAAATTTCTGCTTCTAAAGGGCATGTTAAAGGTGCACCCAAAAAAATCTGGTGTACACTATTGGAGCAGTGCAGGAAGCGGCAGATTCGTGAAGAACGTGCACCACAATTCATGAATCTGATGCACCCTGCATATAGTGCAGTTTGCGCAGTTTTTTCGATAAATATGCCCCAATCACTCGAACACCGCATTTCAACACCTTCAACAGTTCCATTTCAGCCATTAACCCCTTGCCACACCCTATTGTCTCCCAACGTCAAGGTGCGCTAGCGGGTGTATGAAGAAGGCTCATGGTGCCAAGGCCTCTTCATACACACTGGGTGTTTGCTGCATATTGGTGCTGGCATCAATTGCAGGTGTTACCCCCCACCCGTGCCGCCATCTTGGCTGTGATCATCGCTCCACATAACATCATCGGGGAGCGATGATAAGTTGCCATAGCAGCTTGGGGTCATAACAGCTTTATAAGACCCCAGGACTTGTCATTTCTGAAGATCTGTTGCAATGTGCTAGTGGCATGTATCAGTCATGATTAAGAGCGGGCAATCCGCTTGAACCGCGTAGACCTTGATGTAATCTCACTGTTGATTTGCGAAATAAAGACGTGTGTTTTTGGGAACTGGCTGGACCATGATTTTATCATTGTTTGGATCCCAATTTACCTCAGCAGCGAGGTGGCCCATGCCTACCCCATCACACAATACTATGGGAAGGTGAGCTCACTTTTTTCATGTTTATTTCTTTGTACCCTTTGCTTAATCCTTTCTTTTTTGCTTCTTTATTGTGAAAGAAATCACAAAATTCTTGATTTATTTGCTGCTATATTTGTGTTTTGTATAAATCCCCTTAGTCTAAGATATTTAAAGAATATTTTATATTTGGAATATTTTATTTTTCTTTATGTCTTGAAATGTGTGTAAGGAACCATTGGAGTAAAAATCTTTAAAGGGGTATTCCTGGAATAAGCATAATTCATGTACAAATGGGTCATTAAAATATAAGCTAATATGTTATTAGTTGTTATTTTTGCTCCCCTTAGCAGAAAAATGCTGTGGACATAGACTATAATGAAGAATTAAAATGCTACTGGCCCTTTAAACAGTCCAGAGCGGACACAGGACAAAAGATGGCCGCTAGTCACATGTCCACATCACATGTCCTGCACCTGCCTGGTCAGGCCATGTGACTATCACTATGTTTGGCTGTAGTCAGTTGGTTGCAGTGCATCCAGTATGGTCAATGTTGCGGTAAGATGGCATCTCAGTGAGGTAAGGTGCAGTAATGGCAGTAACACATCATTACTATGTAACAAAGCAGAACAGTCTGTAAGATTATCACTGGCAGCAGAGCATAAGAGGGAGAAGGAGTTACTGAGAACTAAAGGATCATGGGACATGTAGTTTCCAATGGCGACTTTAGAAAGCCCATAACATTTTGTGAATGGGTTTTTGTATCAAATGTTCATATTCCCAGAATAAGCCTTTAATTGCAAGTATACCAACTGGTATAGTCAATTTAATGTAAGGGCTATTTATCCCACCTTTATTGAGGGGTAAGAAAAGTATTTTGGCAGCTACTCCATAGTTTCCAAATAAATGTTTATAATATTTTTTGAGTTCGTTTAGTGTTTTGGATGGAACATTGACGAGTACATTCCTAAAAAAATAAAGGATATTGGGTAACAATAACATTTTTGTTGCGGAAATTCTGCCTTACCAGGATATGGGGTATTTAGAGAATGATTGGATATCTTTTTGTTGCTTATGAATAAATGCAGAACAGATAGTTAATATTAGATTTTTAGTTGGATAGGTTAGTGTTACACCAAGATATGAAATTTTTGTATAAGCCCATGTCACGGCCATGGGTGCCTTGCGACCCATATCCTGGGTCCCGGGCGCACACGTATGCCTTACTCAGCGGGCAGCCAGGCTCTGGGGGCTAACTTACCTGTCCCGGCTCCTGCAGCGTTTCCAGCAATGTCCGCGGGCCAGTGTGCGTGCTCCCGCCTCCTAAGGCGCGCACACTCTGTAAAATTTAAAGGCCCAGCGTGCCGATAATTGTTGCCTGGCCAGCTGCCTTATCTGTTAAATTCCTTCCCCTTCCTGTGTCCCCAGCCAGATCTTTGTGCCTCACAACCTTAGAAAAAGCTCCCCAGCAAAATTCATGTGTTCCTGTGTATCCCTGCGTTCCAGTGTCTTCCTGCTTCTCAGTCCTGTGTTGCCGTGTTCCTGTGTTATCAGAGACCCTCCATGTTCCTGTGTTACCAGAGTTCCTCCATGTTGCTGTGTTCCTGTGTTGCTGTCTTCCTGCCTTGCTGTGTTCCTGTTTCTCATGTGCCTGTGTTCCCGTTCCCATCTGCCCGGACCTCCCGTTGCTGACCCCGCATTGGACTTGACCCTGCATCTCTGCCGCCTGCCTTGACCCTGTGCCTGGACCCTACCACGAGACTGTCTTCCATTAAGGTACCTTGACCTCGGCTCCCAGCACGGGCTAGTCGCACCTGTGGAATGACCTGGTGGTACCCTGCCACAGCAAGGCCATACCGCTTTGCAGCGGGCTCTTGTGAAGACAACGTGCCACTTAGACTCCGGTCCCAGGTTTCGGTTAGTACCACCTCCCGCGGGGGTCCAGTGGATCCACACATCCCGAATCCTGACAGCCCAAAAGAATGCATTTTTGTTTTCCAACTTTTTTTGAGTGGTATGCCCGTGTTTAGAAATAGACATTTGGAATCATTTACTTTGTAATAACTTATTGAGCTGAATTCTCTGAGGATTTTAGTTAGTTGAGGTAATGTGGCACATTTCCAGGTTTTCCGTCAGACTTTGCACGTTCTTTTAGGTGCAAACTGCTTGCACAGGTATGTAAGAAGTTCCTGCACCAAAATTGTGTCCCTTTTGTGGTGCAGCTGCCCTAGTCTTCATACAACACTAGAATTTAACATGAAGAGTCACACAGAATTGTGTTGCAAGCCCTATGTTAAAAGTGCACCAAAAAAAATTTGTCGGGGCAGTGCAGGGAGCGCCAGATTAATGAAAAACATGCACCATATTTCCTTAATCTGGCGCACCCTGCACACTACACAAGCATACTGCATTCTTAGTAAATGTGCCCCAATGTGTTTTCTGGAGAAGATAGACATGTAATCACATCATCTGCGAAGAGACCTAAATGGTGGTCTGTGGTACCTATTTGTATTCCTTTTATATGTGGAGAGTTCCTTCCAGGTATTTCTAGTGAACTCTTTTAAAAGCCTTCTCTGCATCCAGAGTCAGGAGCAGAGAAGGTGTTCGACTCACCTCGGCTTTGCAGATATGGTTACAGAAGCGTCTAGTGCAGTGGTGGCGAACCCATAGCAGAGGTGGCACTCAGAGCCTCTGTGGGAACTCAGGCCATCGTTACCGCCATCGCTCAGGCCATCGCTCACCAAACAGGACCAAATCCACCGAATCTTCCTGCATTCCCAGGCAACTGCTCTCAGCGCTATTTAAAAGCAATACTTCATTGACTGTTTGGAACTGCGGGGAAAATGAAAAGGTTTTGACAGAAGTTCTTTGGAGGTCCTCCTGTTGAACCAACCATTCTTCCTGTACAGAGAGACCCTGGAGAGAAGCTACAATGATGGTCAGAATTTTCCCTCCTTCTTTCAACTGTATTGGTGGCCTCAGGTAACCGATAGAATTAAAAGATGTGGAAGAACAGGTAACAATGAGTTACTGCTTAAAATGCCATGTTGGCACTTCACGTCTCTAAAAGCTACGCCATCAGTGATCTAGTGGAAGGAGATTCCTCCTGTTTGTCTCTGCCCTAATCTGTAATTTTTTTAATCCTGGAACCTAACGTATATTGTTAAAAACTTTATTTTAGTAATATGTAAATTAACTGCGAGGCTACTGGGGCATGGAGTAGCCTTAACTCCCAGTGCCTTGCCTATATCTGACTCATCTTACAAAGTCTTCCTTTTGCGGCAGGAGACTGTGATCCATTGTTGTTGTTTGATGTTGATGTCCCACTCTTCTGGAGAGTTAGCAATATGCCTGAATCTGTTTATATTAATTTTAAGCTTAAGCCCCATTTGTACGCCACATTATTGTTGAACAGTGTTCTGGTTCTTTGATTCAATTCCTTTCTTCTGGAGAGGGTAAGTGCTGACAAGTCTATGAAGAAGTAGATCTTTTTGAATCTCTCAGTCTGTTGTAAATTGCTGTGAGATGCTTCCATTATTTTTTGTGGTGGAAGAAGTGTATTCTTTCTTACATCTCTCGGTATGGCTTGAGGGAGAGATTTGGGTTTTGGCAATGGATGAGCTCTGTCTATAGTTAAGTTGCACGTTGATGCATTAGGGAGCAAGGGGACAAACTGATCTGTTAAAAAAAATCATACAGTTCTTCTGTTACCACACTTTCTGGTATTCTTCTGAATCTAGTAGTTCTTTCTGGAACGGTCTTCTATGTCTGCAATTTTGTTTTTGAGAGATGCGATTTCATCCTCTACTGAGTTGGTGACAACTACTATATCCAGTGGCGTAACAAGACTGTAATGGGCCCCGGTGCAAACTATGTGTCAGGGCGCCATATACGAAAACCCTTATCAATGTCTGCATCTAATACATTAAACTTGAGAATATACATATAGATGTTACACACACATACAAATAAATATGTACCTGTGGTGAATAGAAATATACCATGTAAAATAAATATACTGTATAAATGTACTGTACAATAAGGCTGAGAGCAGAGATAGGCATCACTTACGGATTAAATCAGTCACAGTTGCATCCTTCTCTGTATGTGTTGGCCTGGTCCATCCTTGTCCGTATCCTGTGCACGGTGGCTTAGTGGTTAGCATTACAGCATTGCAGCGCTTGGCACTTCGGTTCAAGTCCCAAGATCAACATCTGCAAAGAGTTTGTATGTTCTCTCTGTGTTTGCGTGGGTTTTCTCCAGGTCCTCCGTTTTCCTCCCACACTCCAAAACATCCTGGTGGGTGGATCAGATTGTGAGCCCCATTGGGGTCTGGGACCGATTTAGCAAGCTCTGTGTAGCGGTGTGTAATCTGTGTGAACTATACAAAGGAATTATTATTATTATTATTATTATACTGTGGGCTCTTCACAGGTGTCAATTCTCCATCAGCTATACAACCTCACAATGACTTATCCCAGCAGTCAATACAGTATAGTTGGGCACATTTACAAAGAACACTGCAGTTTGCCTGTGTATAGTGGAAGGGGTGCACCAAATTCATGATTTGTAGCACCCGTTCTTCATCAATTAGGGTACTTCCATGGCCAAGTCCACAATTTCTTGTTGTTAGTGAGAGGAAAATGAATGAAGTGAACAACAAGGGAGGAAGGACAAGGGACGAGTGAACAACAAGTGAGGAAGGCCGTCTAGAAGCCAGATGAAGCACCAGGCACGAAACGGCCAACGCTCCACACCAGTGGGGTACTGCTCATGTCCTTCCTCCCTTGCTGTTCACTTGTATTTGACTGTGCAAAATAAAGTTGAAACAAAGAGAATTAAGACAAGGGTGAGTGCCATTCTCCTTTTATCGACATTAGACAATATAGTCATATGTGGACTTAGATACTAATGGATCAGGCCAGGAACTAGCCTGACGTAGTATGACATAGTATGACGTCAGCAGCGGCGCGTCATACTATGCGCCCACCACGATGTTAGAGAAGACAGAAGACGGGCGCTGAAGCAAGAAGAGGAGCCGGGAAGCCAGGAGAAGAGCCGCGGTGACATTGGGGGAGCAGCGCTGCGCATCGGGGCCATCGGAGGGTGAGTATATACGTTTTTTGTTTTTTTTTATTCTGGGCTGGCTGTATACTACAGGGGGCAGGCTGGGCAGGCTGTATACTACTGGAGGCAAGCTGGGCAGGCTGTATACTACTGAGGGCAAACTGGGCAGTGCTGTATACTACTGGGGGCAGGCTGGGCAGTGCTGTATACTACTGGGGGCAGGCTGGGCAGAGCTGTATACTACTGGAGGCAAGCTGGGCAGGCTGTATACTATAGGGGGCTGGCTGGCTATATACTGGGGGGGGGGTCTGTGACCAATGCATTTCCCACCCTCGGCTTATACTCGAGTCAATAGGTTTTTCCAGTTTTTGGTGGTAAAATTAGGGGTCTCGGCTTATACTCAGGTCGGCTTATACTCGAGTATATACAGTATATGGCTTAGAACTCTCCTTTAATTGGCTTTATGTTGTGCTTTTTTTAATAACTAATGTTTTAATAGCTTTATCATATACAGAGACAGTTAGTTAACTTAGTATATGTAAGCAGCAGCCCCTGTAGTAAGTGTACTGTAGGCAGCAATACAAATTGGAGCTTTTGCAGTGGAAATCAAAAGAGGAGAAGCCCAGGGTGTTGGCATAGAGCCAGTCAGGAAGCATTAGCAGGTGCACTCTGCTCAGCTCTGCTCTTCCTGCTGCTTTTGCTGCTTGGGCCCCTCCTCCACATCCCTGTTCCAACTGCCATAGAAGGAAGAATCTCAGTGCTGCTTTCATTCAGGTACTCACTAAGGTTTTCTCCCACATTCCAAAAACATACATAGTGCAAATCCCATAGGAGGCCAAATAATCCAGCATGTAGGTGTCTGACATAAAGAAATGAGGTCAGATGCAATGGACAGTGAAAATCAGCTGCACTAAATGCAATACATTTTAATGGATCACTGCCCATGGCTGTTATTTTTAAATATTCTCTTCAACTTTGCATACAGATTGTGTTTCAAGGTGCCACCATAGATATCCGCAGTTAAATTTACAGTAGCGAGTGATATTTTCATATACAGGTCCCAACCCCAACTGTATATTTATCTGTGGATATATCTGTGCCTGTTGCACCCAGAAACACAATCTTAATGTTTTATTAAAAAGAAGATGCTCCCTTTTAAAATGACACCCAAACTGTGTTTCCAGATGCCACGATTTGAAATGTGCCCCACTCCGGCCTGTTGGTTGAAGGCTTCTTGGAGGAGGTTGATTAGGAGTGAGCTGCAGGGAAGAAGGAGCTGACAGATGCAATGGCTACAAGCAGCTACATGGACCAAAGGGGCTCATGTAAGTAATTACTATTGGCAGATATAAGAAATTGGGGCCAATTGGCTCCCACTTATTGGAGTATAATATAGTGTAAGATCCTGTCATTTTCAGAGAGAAACAGATGTGTTTATATATGAAAATATGTCTCTGTGTTCAAATATTAGATTTGAAGAACGATAACCTTATAATTCAGGGAACTTAAAGGGAACCTACCACCACGATTCTATCTATAAAGGTAGAACGGGTGGTAGGTGCATGTATTGGACATGAGGATAGCCATTTTTAGAGCTAATCCTCACGTCCCCCGCTAACTGTTGGTACACTTTATTTCCTAATATGTAAATTTTGTTATGCGGCTACTGGGGCGTTGAGTAGCCGGGCACGAGGCTACATGGCGCGGCTACTCCACGCCCCAGAAGCCACGTTACTCCTCCTACCCTGTTGTGTGCGGCGCGCAGCTCCTCGTAGCTGCGCGCCCTTGTCCGACAAGCCGGCTACTGCGCAGAACACCAGCATGTCGGTCAAGGCTGCGAAGCTACGAGGAGCTGCGCGCCGCACACAACAGGGTAGGAGAAGTAACGTGACTACTGGGGCGTGGAGTAACCGCTCCGTGTAGCCTCGTGCCCGGCTACTCCACGCCCCAGTAGCCGCATAACAAAATTTACATATTAGGGGAATAAAGTTTACCAAAAGTTAGCGGGGACGTGAGGATTAGCTCTAAAAAGAGCTATCCTCACGTCCCTTACATCCACCTACCACCCGTTCTACCTTTATAGGTAGAATCGTGGTGGTAGGTTCCCTTTAAGGGAATTAAATTGTGGCATATACTGTATATACACTAAAGAGCAGTGTCCAACATATAGCAGCTTCCCGTAAGTACATTTATACTTTTTAAGAACCAAAAGGTTGTGTAATTGAAAATATGAGGCAGGCTTTAAAGGAAAACTTAAACTAAACGTACTTACCTATTGCTGTCTTCTCTAGGATCTTAGCATGTAAAAAAAGAGTTAAAAAAGCAACTATGGAGCGCCGGACACGATGGGGCAAATTTACTTACCTGGTCCTGTCACAATCCCCGATTCGGATGGTCCGGCGAAGATGAAGTCCAGCGCGATTCATGAAGATCGTGCGCCCGAGTTCCTGCATCCATCGTTTCTTTCACTCAGGAGGCTTAAAGTATTAACAGCCTGGAGTGCCAGACATTGCAGCTCATTTACTAAGGGTCCGCGGACCACGTCGCTGAGGTCTGCCGGAGACACCTTCTTCTTCCTGGTGCTTGTAAGTGCGTGTCTTGCGACACAATTCAAAATCTTAATCCAGCGCGTTGTCTGAATCCGTCGGGTTGTCCGACGGCCCGCCCCCTGATTTGTGCCGCGTGCAAGCCGGTGCCGATGCGCCAAAATCCACTGTTAAATGCGATGCAAAACGGAAATCGGCAGGAAACCCGACAAATATGTGGTCCGCGAACCCTTAGTAAATGAGCCGCAATGTCTGGCACTCCAGGCTGTTATACTTTAAGCCTCCTGTGTGAAAGATACCTCCCTCTCCCATGCTGGCGTGAATAGTTAACAGCCCGGAGCACCAGACATTACGCCCTGACTTTTTTAACAATTTTTTTACAACAAGCCCAGCATGTCAAGCTTAATAAAGACCAGTGCCGGGATCCTACAGAAGACGGCAATAGATAGTATGTTTATTTTCGTTTTTCCTACCACATAGTGGTAGCTTTCCTTTAAGGCAGTGATGGCAAACCTTTTAGAGACCGAGTGCCCAAACTACAACAAAGACCCGCTTATTTATCGCAAAGTGCCAACACAGAAATTTAATTTGTGATTTATACTCCCTTCTCTGTCACAGTTTTCATTGATACCAGCACTCTGAGGACACCAATAGAGCAGAAAATAGTCCCAGGTAGAGCTGTCACTTTAAAATACCTCTGTGCACAGAAAGTCCTGGGCTGTCTGGGACTGCAGGAAGATACCTGGAGTCATCTCTGGTGATGGCCTGAGTGCCCGCAGAAAGGGCTCTGTGTGTCACCTCTGGCACCAGTGCCATAGGTTAGCCATCACTGCTTTAAGGGTACCCAAATATTTAGTGACCATCAAATTTGATGGGGAAGGGAGAGCTAAACATACAGATAAATCTAATACTACCTATTTACAGCTACTAAATTCACAGTTAAACTGCTCAGTAGTGCTGTATAATGTCCTCAATGCTGCTGCTTGTAGGGCTGTATTGAAAAGTGGAAAATTCTTCTTTGTGTGTTGTCTATATTGCCTACTAGCTCAGGTAGAACTGCAAATTATGTGGCTGGACAATCTACTAAAAAAGAAAGATACAAGACAAATAATGACTATTTCTCATGTGCAAAAATTACACCTTATTTCTAAAAATAACAGGTATGCTGAGTATCAGAACTATGTATATCTATTTACCTACAGATGAATGTGATAAGAGCCACAAGCTGCTAATGTCTTCCCTGAGAAGTAACTGGAAGCAAATGAAAACTCTTTATAGGGCCCTGGTCCCATCAGGAAACCCAACCCGGATGTCGCTGCTAACCTACATAACCAGGATCCTGCAGGAAAATCTATTCTAATGCAATGACCTTGTTAAGATGCGGGTAATTCTGTGTTTTTTTATGTCACGCCTATGTTTTTGTAGATGCCCCCTTTTTGTGACCCGAAGTCTACGTTTTTTAAGCAACTTTTTCTCACGGCTAAAATGTTTCCGGTTACAATGTTGTGAGTATTACAGAAATCCTCCAGCTTTATGCAAAATGTAACAGAACAAAGACATTTTCAGTTAAGTCTTCCTTTCTTATGCCCCACCCCCAGAGCGAGTATAGCTGAGTACAGTGGCAAAAACTACTAATTTAATTTCCTGTCCTCTTTTTCTTCTGTTACTTGGTGACAAGATGACAAGACTGTCTGAACCACAACCACGTTACAGAGAGGGTAAGCAATGGCTGTCACTTTTTTCCTTCTGTTTCTGTAATTTTAACTTCATGTGATGTGTGGATGTATTTTTAAAAAATAGCATATACAAAAAGGTCCTGATAGATCACATATAACCGGTACGTGTACGTTACTTATCTGATTACTGCGTGCTGCCATGGATTTTCTGCATTGTTGTAGCAGTCTGTGATGTATGACTGCATTAGATGATAGTGAGATCACAATGTCATAGTGCACGTATTACTATATTTATTACACTTCTCATTACTACATTCCACCAGTTTCATTCATTATATAAGCTCCTTATTGTCTCTCTTCTAAACTGAGTATGGCTATATATGTCTATATATTTTGGTGGTGTTTGTCTATTATTATTAATCTCATTTGCTATGACACAATCCATGGACACTATCCAGCTACAATCTGTTTATCTATGTAACTATCTGTCTGTCTGACTCTGTAGAGGAAGAGATGGTATCTTGTAGAATCTAGAACACCCCTCTAGTCTTTTTTCAGGCAACAGAAACAAGGAAAGCAAGTGCGAGAGAAATATCAATCAACTGCTTTTTTTAATTTTAATTTGATAGGGTGTAACATGGATTTTTATACACATTTTTGCACCATATTGCTTACAAATTCATCATATGATGAACTGAAATATGAGTGATCACAGAATCATGATTTGCATGTAACATCATTTAACCATCGGTCACCTCAGGAGGACAGGGCTTTGGGTGTAACTGTGGTTGCTGCCCACTTTGTGGCTGAAGTATCAGTTTTTGGCGCACTAGGCATGAGAAAGTCTCACTTTATGGAACTTTTTCTCATGGAACTTTTTCTATGTATTCCTTTTTTAAGTCAATCATGCAATAATACATACATTAAGGAAATATATGATGCACATCCAGTACAGTTTTGTTAATTTTTTTTTTTTTATGTAGCTTCAGACAGGGGTGTTGCTAGAATCAGAAAAGATAGGGGGCACAGGCTCTTGTGCATATATACAGAATTCTTGGTAATATCCACTTCCATACACCCTACCCCACTTGTGCTTGTTGGAGAAAAATTGTTCTTATCCTTGACATCTATAGAAACACACACAAAATCCCTACATATTCCATCCAGTTACTTAAGGTGACGCGTCCTCAGATTGTACTTGTTCTTGCTCCTTATCTTCTCCCTTTGGCCCATTATCACCTTCCCCCAGTCACACAACATCTTATGTTCTTAATTTTAACATTGTCTCTAAATATTGGAGAATATAGTACAACATTTTTGTAAAATGCACCCACTGTAGGCCCTACACTGTAACATACCCTTCACTTTATATTGCCTGTACATGTGGCCCTACACAGTCTATTGTACTAATTTTGCCCCTAAACTTTATAATCTCCTCCTTATAGCCCACCCACCACAATATTCCACATACTGATTTACACACAGTACATTATCCCAATTATGCTCCTGACACCTTGCCCCTCCCTAATACACTTAGCAACATCCCCCAGACAGTAATAGTGTCCCCACACTTAGTTATAGCCTGCTACAGAGTAACAGCCCCCACACACTTAGTAATAGCCCCTACCACAGTGTAATTAGCTCCTCTACCACTCTCAAAAATAGCCTTAGGAATGCCCCATGGTCCCCATACAAAACGGAATACTTAAACAATAAACACTCTTCCTGATTTCCCTCTCCTTCTCCGTCTGCAGGACCTGGCACTGTGAGGTCACTACATTGAGCCTCCTGCTCCAGCCTGGTCTCCGTAGTGGAGTACAGAGCATTCGGCTCCGTGCTGCACCACAGTAATCATGCGTCCAAAGACACCAATAGGGATGAAAGTGGGAAAAGGTGCCCTACAGCAGGACCTGTGTCCTGCTGTCAGGGAATATTCGGGGCTTAGGACAAAACATCCGGGGCATATGCCGCAGATGATTTGACCTAGCGATGCCTATGGCTTCAGAAGAGAAAACATGTTTTTAGCCTTAGCGTGGCGTTGACGCACAATCTTCCCCACAAAGAAATGCTGTTTTCACTACAGGTTTTTAATGCAGCACATCAATGGATATGGATAAATCCCATCCACTGTGCAGCTAGTATACATGGCACTGGGTGATTCCTCTGTGGCTAGCCCGTAACAAGGGATGAGCGGTCCCATTCAGGTACCTTTCCAGAGGATGTCGCTCCCTGTGACATCATCAGGGCCCGATGATCCTAGATTAAAAGGCCATCTGTGGTTTTTAAATAGTTAATACCTGCGATAGGTGCCAGCACGGATCACAGTTGGGGACGGAGGGATTGTAGGGTGACACGAATACTGAACCCGGACTACTGGATGAATTCCAGGTTCAGGGACCCAAACCCCCAAGGTTCGGCATGTTTGGTTTGCTTATCACTACCCACAACAAGATTTCCCTGTCTGTCAAGTACCTATGACAGTACAGGCAGCCATATTCTCCCCTAATAGATTTAATACAGCATAAGTTGAAATTAAAGCAGAAATGATGGGCGAGTAAGAAAAAGGCACCTTGTAGCAGGTATTTGGGGCAAGATTTTAAAACATCCTGAATTTACCTGTATACTACAGATTTTCACACTTTTTTTTGCTAGGAATCATAGTAAAAAATATATAAGTGTAATATACAGTGATACTTGAATGCAGAATTAATGTACCACCCATATTTGTAAAAGTGTTTGCATGGTTATTTTCAAATGATGAAACATGACAGGTCCTAAAGCTAGAGGTCAGCTGCCAGACCAAGATTTGTAATTACTTTGAACTCAGGGTACTGTGTTTTAGGGGTCTACAACCTCAGAGGAGCAGTTTTCTCAGAATATAGTATACAATGTAAACATTAACTTGGGGCAGAGCTAACATGAGAGCAAGGAGGTCATGGTTCCCACACCTCCTCATTCACCTCCATCTGGGGGTTAGTTGTTGCAGACCATAGAAAAATTTGTAGGGGGCATAGAGAGCAAAGGGCAAGGGCAGATAGGAAAAGGGCAAGATGGGATGTGGAGGAGGTCGATATTTCATCAATGACGGGACCCGGCTATGTTCTTTTTATTAATGAGTTCAGGCTTGTAATTTGATTAGTGGGAGGGCTCTGCTATGGACATTTTAGGTATATGGACATTTATAGGTGTGTGGGAGCTATGGAAAAAGGGGTATTATAATGTCCTTTTCTGTAGCCCCTTCTTATGAAGACATTAAATGGGGACTACACAAAATGGGGAACTATAGAGGGGGGCTACAGGAAAGGGGGCATTCAGACCAGTGGCTGCAGCAAATAGGACATTATATTGGTTGTGGTTAGATATGGAGGATTTGCAGGCCTAAATTTGACTATGGTATGTGGATAACCGGGCCCGGTCCCTGGAAAAACTTTTTTGGATGCAGCCGGTCCTCAGATACAAAAAGGTTGGGGAACACTGAGTTAGGGAACTACCGGGTATGTTTATTTGTAATAACCAATTTGAGACTAAAAGCATTTTTCCTACACAGCTTTCGTTTCTTTAACAAACCCTCTGTGCTTGTTAATTTTAGGACCATCAGTCAATCACTGAAGAACAGGCATGATTGAAGGGGGCCAAAAACTGAGGGCAGGTTCCCTTTAAACTACTAGAAGAAGGGAAATCAGGTGTCAGAGCTGTTGATTTGACACATTCAAACATCTCCCAAAGCAGATTTACCATTTTCAATGCTATTCAGTGCACCAAGTCTCCAGGGTGCATCTGTTCTACAAGAGAGGACAGATTAAAAAAGATTTCATGAATGGGCCGCTGTCTGACAAGATTGCAGAATAATACCCTATTTGAATATAGTCAGATGATGTGCACATGTAGCTGGTGCCATAGGCAACTTTTAAGTACAAGTCATCATATGGTTCTGAAGTGTTGTAGCCTTGAAGCCATTTGGCCAGTCTAGCAAAACATCAACCCAATGTAACTGTATCTTTCCCTATTTGTACAAAATTAAGGTAATTGATTTTTTTTTTCATTTTTAAGGAGGGACATTGCTTTATACAGTATTACTTTGTTTAATCCAGACAGAATCAGTGCGCTTTCATCTAGCCCTATAATAAGATGTATTTTATGAGGTTTAATAAAATGCTTATTTAAAACCCCATAAAGCGCAATAACGTACCCTTACGTCTTACTGCGCATGGGGGAGTTATGGAGGGCTCACGGGCTGAGCCCTCTTCATACTCACCGGGCATTTGCTTCATATGAAGCAAATGCCCGTCGCTAACACCCGCGATGGGGCTTGCACCGATCGCGGGTGTTAACCCTTTGAATCGCCGCCGCAAAGCTGCCGGCGGCATCAAAGAGCCGCGGCGCGTGGCGCCGCCATCTTGCTCCGATCGTCACTCCCCTTGACGTCACCGGGGAGCGCGATCCGTTGCCATGACGCCTCGGATCACACAATGATCCGAGGCTATCATGTTTTAGGCCATCTATTACAATTGCGATCTGCACATTGTAATAGATGGTATGCAAATATCCCCATATACTGCCATACTGTATATGGCAGTATATGGTAGGATCAATCAGACAACCTAGGGTTAAAGTACCTAGGGAGTCTGAAAATTGAAAAAAAAAAATAAAAAAAAAAGTAAAAAAAAAAATTATATAAAAACATAAAATTCAATCACCCCCCTTTCCCTAGAACTGATATAAATATAAATAAACCGTAAAATCATAACACATTAGGTATCGCCGCGTCCGAAAATGCCCATCTATCAAATATAATAACCGTTTTTTCACTGCGTTTAACCCCGTAGCGGAAAATAGCGCCCGAAGTCGCAAATGGCATTTTTTTGCCATTTTGAAAAATAAAAAAATTCTTAAAAAGTGATCAAAAGGTCGCACAGTCCTAAAAATAGAAATTGAAACGTCATCAGATCGCAAAAATGACACCACTCACAGCTCCATACACCGAAGTATGAAAAGTTATTAGCGCAAGAACACGGCAAAATGAAGAATTTTTTCTGTATTGGAGGTTTTAATTTTTGTAAATGTATGAAAACATTATAAAACCTATACAAATTTGGTATCCCCGTGATCGTATTGACCTAATGAATGAAATAGACCTGTCATTTGGGCGCACAGTGTAAGCTGTAAAACCAAAGCCCACAAGAAATGGCGCAAATGGTTTTTTCATCATTTTCACTGCATTTAGAATTTTTTTTCCCGCTTAACAGTACACGGCATGGTATTTAATACCATCACTACGAGTGCATTTTGTTACGCAGAAATAAGCCATCACATAGCTCTGTCAACGAAAAATAAAAAAGTTATAGATTTTTGAAGGTGGGGAGTGAAAAATAAAAACGCAAAAACGAAAAAGGGCCTGTCTTAATGGGTTAAAGATAGTGTTCAAATAAAATAAGTTAGTCAGAACTGCAATTTAGCTTCTGATAATGTGCTTCTCATAGTTGCTTCTTTTCTCTCCACACCCTGACCCTCAGGGGGGTGACTCTAAAACTGGTGGGACACAACAGCAAAAAACACCCTTGCTACATTTTTTTTAACTGCATGACACGCAACTTCACTAATTTTTAATTGACTGGTGCTCCCGCCTGTTAATTTAAAAGGTACCTGTCACCAGGGAGCTCATTTACAGAAGCTCATCACACCTGCAGTGCAAATATGTCTTTCTGCCTTCCCTAAGCATTTGCAGTACAATATAATTGTGTGTTATAACTTACCTTGCACCCTGAGAGAATCCTCTGTTTAGTCCTAGGGGTTGGCTTTGGTTTGGATGCATTTCAAAAACATGTGACTTGTCTGTGCTGCAGACTGCTCATCTCTCAGCCCCCACCATTGTGCTGCTTTACAGCTCCTCCCTCTCCCACTGATGTCATATCACAGGTTGTGAGCTCTGTGAAGGAGCAGGAGGAAGGAGATGTACAGGAGCACAAAGGTGGGGGCTGAGAGTTGAGCAGTCTGCAGCACAGACAAGACACATGTTGTTTTTTTGAAATGCACCCAAACCAAACCCCAACCCTTAGGACTACACAGAGGATTCTTTCAGGTTGCAAGGTAAGTTATAACACACAATAATATTGTAATGCAAATGCAGAAAGAAGGCAGAAAGACATATTTGCACTGCAGCTGTAATGGGCTTCTATAACCTGTCTTTAGTCAAAATAAGGTTCCTGGTCACAGGTTCCCTTTAACAGTACATCCAACTGGTCTGTTTCACTGTTTGGACTGTCCTTGGCAGAAGGTAGAAAGGCTGAGAAAGGCAAATTTTCGGAAATTGCAGCTAAAGAAAAAACTTGATAAACTTTACAGTTACGGTTTAATTTTATAGAATAACGGACGCCTCTTCGAGGCGTATCGATAGTGAAAGAATAATAACATTGTCTATTATTCTCGGATGATTTATGGTAGTGTTATGAAAGGTAAAAAACGATGACATCACTAGATGCAGTGTACCAGCGGATTTAACTGCAGGACAGTCAGCTATGTGAAAGAGTTGACAGCTATGTGACCGATTTTACATTGACAAAATTCTCGTACAAATGGAACATACCATATATACTCGAGTATAAGCCTAGTTTTTCAGCACAGGGCAGGGTCCGGCAGTCTATATGATGGGGAGGCTGTGAACAATGCATTTCCCACCCTCGGCTTATACTCGAGTCAATAGGTTTTCCCTGGTTTTTGTGGTAAAATTAGGGGCCTCAGCTTATACTTGGGTTGGCTTATACTCCAGTATATACATAACATTATTTTTTTAATTTGCTGCAAGTTACTGATACTGTATTATTTGTGTAATTTATTTAGATTGGTTTGCACTTTAGTTTGGCCTCATTCCTATTTTTCTTACAAAAATAAGAGTGTTTACGAAAATCAAGTGTCACAGTTGCTTGTGACTGCGGTATTGATCAGACATGACATATGTTTTACGTTAGTGAGCCACCCTTCATGTGTTGTAACCAGGGCACAAGACATCCTGTTTGTATTATAACAGACCTTGCATAATTATTGTCACATATGCAGCTGCTTCGAGTCTCTAATTACTTTCCACATCTGAAAATGTCTCGTGTTCTTGAAACTTCTGTAAAGTAATCAGACATTGTGTTCTACAGGTGTTAATGACCGTTTTATACATTCTCCTCATGAACAAACAGATCAATGCAAGAAGAAAAGCAAAAGAACAATGCTAAAGTAAAGGTAACTGCCCAAATATACAAGACGATTTACTATCATAAATAACACAATTGTATGTTA